>OY720348.1:71156960-71756960 GCA_963082975.1 Labia minor
ATCATGAAAATTTTCGATGTTGAGATTTTGATGTTTTTATACGTTTTGAAGGTTCCTGAATCATTTTCACTAAGGTTGAGAAAAATGTCTGTGTGTGTGTGTGTATGTGTGTGTGTATGTGTGTGTGTGTATGTATGTAGACAAGATTACGCAAAAAACGGTTTGAGCTAGAATGATGAAATTTGTTACATGGACATTATTCAAAATTTCATAGTTTTTCTATCAACTTTTGAGAAATGTAGCTCAACCGGAAGAGGGTCATTACCTACAACGTTTTGATTTTTTTTTTCCTCTAAAGTGACCGTAAAAATTAAAAATATATGTTTGATAATTTTTCACATGATTAATAATTGTATAAAACTGCTATATATAGAATTTTCAGCTTGATTGAATTGCTGAAAGTACCAGAATTAATTTTTTTAACACTGCAAATCTCACGCGCCAAACACGTGCCATGGTGCCATCAATAAAAAGCCAAAACATGCGCTGGTTTAATATTTATTATTTATAATTTATAATTAATTAAATTTAATTTAAATATAATATATTATGTTATTTAATCCAATTCAAATTGCGAGATAGTCGAGTGGAGACACTCCAGCTAATTCATTAAGATTTTTGCGAAAATGCTACTTTTTTAAATAGAAATATAAAATTTATGAATTATATATCATTCTTATTTATTTCTTATTCTAAACACGAATAAATTCAATTCAAATTTCATCGATATCTCAATTATTTTCGTGGATTTCATAGAAAAAAACGACATTTTTCATTAAGATTTTAGCGAAAATGCTACTTTTTTAAATAGAAATATAAAATTTATGAATTATATATCATTCTTATTTATTTCTTATTCTAAACACGAATAAATTCAAATTTCATCGATATCTCAATTATTTTCGTGGATTTCATAGAAAAAACGACATTTTTCATTAAGATTTTAGCGAAAATGCTACTTTTTTAAATAGAAATATAAAATTTATGAATTATATATCATTCTTATTTATTTCTTATTCTAAACACGAATAAATTCAATTCAAATTTCATCGATATCTCAATTATTTTCGTGGATTTCATAGAAAAAACGACATTTTTCATTAAGATTTTTGCGAAAATGCTACTTTTTTAAATAGAAATATAAAATTTATGAATTATATATCATTCTTATTTATTTCTTATTCTAAACACGAATAAATTCAAATTTCATCGATATCTCAATTATTTTCGTGGATTTCATAGAAAAAACGACATTTTTCATTAAGATTTTAGCGAAAATGCTACTTTTTTAAATAGAAATATAAAATTTATGAATTATATATCATTCTTATTTATTTCTTATTCTAAACACGAATAAATTCAAATTTCATCGATATCTCAATTATTTTCGTGGATTTCATAGAAAAAACGACATTTTTCATTAAGATTTTAGCGAAAATGCTACTTTTTTAAATAGAAATATAAAATTTATGAATTATATATCATTCTTATTTATTTCTTATTCTAAACACGAATAAATTCAAATTTCATCGATATCTCAATTATTTTCGTGGATTTCATAGAAAAAACGACATTTTTCATTAAGATTTTAGCGAAAATGCTACTTTTTTAAATAGAAATATAAAATTTATGAATTATATATCATTCTTATTTATTTCTTATTCTAAACACGAATAAATTCAAATTTCATCGATATCTCAATTATTTTCGTGGATTTCATAGAAAAAACGACATTTTTCATTAAGATTTTAGCGAAAATGCTACTTTTTTAAATAGAAATATAAAATTTATGAATTATATATCATTCTTATTTATTTCTTATTCTAAACACGAATAAATTCAAATTTCATCGATATCTCAATTATTTTCGTGGATTTCATAGAAAAAAACGACATTTTTCATTAAGATTTTTGCGAAAATGCTAATTTTTTAAATAGAAATATAAAATTTATGAATTATATATCATTCTTATTTATTTCTTATTCTAAACACGAATAAATTCAAATTTCATCGATATCTCAATTATTTTCGTGGATTTCATAGAAAAAACGACATTTTTCATTAAGATTTTTGCGAAAATGCTACTTTTTTAAATAGAAATATAAAATTTATGAATTATATATCATTCTTATTTATTTCTTATTCTAAACACGAATAAATTCAAATTTCATCGATATCTCAATTATTTTCGTGGATTTCATAGAAAAAACGACATTTTTCATTAAGATTTTAGCGAAAATGCTACTTTTTTAAATAGAAATATAAAATTTATGAATTATATATCATTCTTATTTATTTCTTATTCTAAACACGAATAAATTCAAATTTCATCGATATCTCAATTATTTTCGTGGATTTCATAGAAAAAACGACATTTTTCATTAAGATTTTAGCGAAAATGCTACTTTTTTAAATAGAAATATAAAATTTATGAATTATATATCATTCTTATTTATTTCTTATTCTAAACACGAATAAATTCAATTCAAATTTCATCGATATCTCAATTATTTTCGTGGATTTCATAGAAAAAACGACATTTTTCATTAAGATTTTAGCGAAAATGCTACTTTTTTAAATAGAAATATAAAATTTATGAATTATATATCATTCTTATTTATTTCTTATTCTAAACACGAATAAATTCAAATTTCATCGATATCTCAATTATTTTCGTGGATTTCATAGAAAAAACGACATTTTTCATTAAGATTTTAGCGAAAATGCTACTTTTTTAAATAGAAATATAAAATTTATGAATTATATATCATTCTTATTTATTTCTTATTCTAAACACGAATAAATTCAAATTTCATCGATATCTCAATTATTTTCGTGGATTTCATAGAAAAAACGACATTTTTCATTAAGATTTTAGCGAAAATGCTACTTTTTTAAATAGAAATATAAAATTTATGAATTATATATCATTCTTATTTATTTCTTATTCTAAACACGAATAAATTCAAATTTCATCGATATCTCAATTATTTTCGTGGATTTCATAGAAAAAAACGACATTTTTCATTAAGATTTTAGCGAAAATGCTACTTTTTTAAATAGAAATATAAAATTTATGAATTATATATCATTCTTATTTATTTCTTATTCTAAACACGAATAAATTCAAATTTCATCGATATCTCAATTATTTTCGTGGATTTCATAGAAAAAACGACATTTTTCATTAAGATTTTAGCGAAAATGCTACTTTTTTAAATAGAAATATAAAATTTATGAATTATATATCATTCTTATTTATTTCTTATTCTAAACACGAATAAATTCAAATTTCATCGATATCTCAATTATTTTCGTGGATTTCATAGAAAAAACGACATTTTTCATTAAGATTTTAGCGAAAATGCTACTTTTTTAAATAGAAATATAAAATTTATGAATTATATATCATTCTTATTTATTTCTTATTCTAAACACGAATAAATTCAAATTTCATCGATATCTCAATTATTTTCGTGGATTTCATAGAAAAAACGACATTTTTCATTAAGATTTTAGCGAAAATGCTACTTTTTTAAATAGAAATATAAAATTTATGAATTATATATCATTCTTATTTATTTCTTATTCTAAACACGAATAAATTCAAATTTCATCGATATCTCAATTATTTTCGTGGATTTCATAGAAAAAACGACATTTTTCATTAAGATTTTAGCGAAAATGCTACTTTTTTAAATAGAAATATAAAATTTATGAATTATATATCATTCTTATTTATTTCTTATTCTAAACACGAATAAATTCAAATTTCATCGATATCTCAATTATTTTCGTGGATTTCATAGAAAAAACGACATTTTTCATTAAGATTTTAGCGAAAATGCTACTTTTTTAAATAGAAATATAAAATTTATGAATTATATATCATTCTTATTTATTTCTTATTCTAAACACGAATAAATTCAAATTTCATCGATATCTCAATTATTTTCGTGGATTTCATAGAAAAAACGACATTTTTCATTAAGATTTTAGCGAAAATGCTACTTTTTTAAATAGAAATATAAAATTTATGAATTATATATCATTCTTATTTATTTCTTATTCTAAACACGAATAAATTCAAATTTCATCGATATCTCAATTATTTTCGTGGATTTCATAGAAAAAACGACATTTTTCATTAAGATTTTAGCGAAAATGCTACTTTTTTAAATAGAAATATAAAATTTATGAATTATATATCATTCTTATTTATTTCTTATTCTAAACACGAATAAATTCAAATTTCATCGATATCTCAATTATTTTCGTGGATTTCATAGAAAAAACGACATTTTTCATTAAGATTTTAGCGAAAATGCTACTTTTTTAAATAGAAATATAAAATTTATGAATTATATATCATTCTTATTTATTTCTTATTCTAAACACGAATAAATTCAAATTTCATCGATATCTCAATTATTTTCGTGGATTTCATAGAAAAAACGACATTTTTCATTAAGATTTTAGCGAAAATGCTACTTTTTTAAATAGAAATATAAAATTTATGAATTATATATCATTCTTATTTATTTCTTATTCTAAACACGAATAAATTCAAATTTCATCGATATCTCAATTATTTTCGTGGATTTCATAGAAAAAACGACATTTTTCATTAAGATTTTAGCGAAAATGCTACTTTTTTTAAATAGAAATATAAAATTTATGAATTATATATCATTCTTATTTATTTCTTATTCTAAACACGAATAAATTCAAATTTCATCGATATCTCAATTATTTTCGTGGATTTCATAGAAAAAACGACATTTTTCATTAAGATTTTAGCGAAAATGCTACTTTTTTAAATAGTAATATAAAATTTATGAATTATATATCATTCTTATTTATTTCTTATTCTAAACACGAATAAATTCAAATTTCATCGATATCTCAATTATTTTCGTGGATTTCATAGAAAAAACGACATTTTTTCATTAAGATTTTAGCGAAAATGCTACTTTTTTAAATAGAAATATAAAATTTATGAATTATATATCATTCTTATTTATTTCTTATTCTAAACACGAATAAATTCAAATTTCATCGATATCTCAATTATTTTCGTGGATTTCATAGAAAAAACGACATTTTTCATTAAGATTTTAGCGAAAATGCTACTTTTTTAAATAGAAATATAAAATTTATGAATTATATATCATTCTTATTTATTTCTTATTCTAAACACGAATAAATTCAAATTTCATCGATATCTCAATTATTTTCGTGGATTTCATAGAAAAAACGACATTTTTCATTAAGATTTTAGCGAAAATGCTACTTTTTTAAATAGAAATATAAAATTTATGAATTATATATCATTCTTATTTATTTCTTATTCTAAACACGAATAAATTCAAATTTCATCGATATCTCAATTATTTTCGTGGATTTCATAGAAAAAACGACATTTTTCATTAAGATTTTAGCGAAAATGCTACTTTTTTAAATAGAAATATAAAATTTATGAATTATATATCATTCTTATTTATTTCTTATTCTAAACACGAATAAATTCAAATTTCATCGATATCTCAATTATTTTCGTGGATTTCATAGAAAATACGACATTTTTCATTAAGATTTTAGCGAAAATGCTACTTTTTTAAATAGAAATATAAAATTTATGAATTATATATCATTCTTATTTATTTCTTATTCTAAACACGAATAAATTCAAATTTCATCGATATCTCAATTATTTTCGTGGATTTCATAGAAAAAACGACATTTTTCATTAAGATTTTAGCGAAAATGCTACTTTTTTAAATAAAAATTAATAAATCTATCTAATTCTAAATAAATAGAAAAATAAACAAAACATAAGAATAGATAGAATAAATCAAAGATTGACAGATAGATAGAAAGAAAAAAATAATTATCTCTTATTAATCTAAATAGAATAATTAATAACCTGGAGTTTCTCTACTCGACTATCTCGCAATTTGAATTGTAAAAAACAAACATAAGATATTATATTTAAATTAAATTGAATTAATAAAAATTATAAATTAAAATTAATACACATAATATTTATTATACCAGGGCACGTCAGTTTATGTACTGACGCGTGATTTGCAGTCGTGTTAAAAAATTAAATCCGGTACTTTCAGCGATTCAATCAAGCTGAAATTCTAGATATATCAGTTTTATACAATTTTTAATGATGTGAAAAATTATCAAACATTTATCTTTATTTTTACCGTCAGTTTATTGGAAAAAAAATAAAACGTGGTAGATAATGGTCCTCTTCCTACTTGGTCTACATTTCTCAAAATTTGAAAGAACACTACGAATATTGATTAATACCTGTGTACCAAATATCATGATTCTAGTTTAAAGCGTTTTTGCGTAATCTAGTCTACATAAATACACAGACACACAGACATTTTCCTCAACCTTAGTGAAAATGATTCAGGAATTTTCAAAACGTATAAAAACATCAAAATCAAGACATCGAAAATTTTCTTCATCGCAATACCATCTCTGCGCTCGAAGCACATCGGCAGGCAGGGGAGGAGAGAGGGTGGGTGGGAGTTGAGGGGTGGTGGCGGAGGGGTAAACATGGCGGCAAATCTTTGCAATCTGTCAAAATTCATTAATAATATTTAATTAACGAAGCACCGTATAATTATATAATAGTAGTGAAAATGAATCTACGTATCATAATGAATCGATTCGTAAAGGTTTTACCTGTTGTTATGAGGCAATATTTTTGTTGAACTTTAAAAATAAACCGATATTAAAATTAATTTAAAATTTCTAATTAATGATACGAAAAATCAATTTTATTTAGAATCTGGCTAAAATTATGTTCAATTGTGTTGTCTCGGTCCCATTTTACAAAATTTAGTCAAAAATTTTAATAAAATGAAAAATATGGAATTGCAGGGTTTTTCTAATTCTCCAAAGTGTAATATAAATATGAGTTCCAAATTTTCTACTAATGTGAAGCGTTGGAGAGGTGGGTCAGGTGGGTCCTCTCAGAGGCAATCATAACAAATGTCTCACTGGTAATTTACCGGGTTTTGCTAGTTGAAAAATTGAGGTGATCTGGATATATTTGAATTAACCCCCCTTATGGAGTCTCCTATAAGGGACAAGATTTCATTTTTTTTTCTTTTTAATGAATCTATGCTAGGTATTCTCCTTCATCCAAATAAATTTGATTTTTTGAATGATCAGGGGAGGGGGGGAAGAGTAAGTGTAAGGGAATGGGTGAAAATTTGTCAACGGGTAATGGACATGATTGGCCTTCTATGCAAGAAAGGAATCATGAGCTCACGTGAGGGCAGGGACGCTACTCCCTGAAGTAGAAATCTTTTCTATTGGGATCATAGAGAAGAGTCTACCCGTTACCCGTCAAAATCTTTCTAATATAAGTCTTACTATATATTTTTTTCTATTATTTATTGATATTTATAAGATATAATAATTATTTTCTACTTAAAAATTATGTTATAATTGTTTATTATCTATTCTATTGGCTCTGATAATTCTCCAAAGAGTACAATAAATAGGAGTTCCAAGTTTTGTACTAGTAAGAAGCGTTGGAGAGGTGGGTCCTCTCAGATGCACTTATAACTAGGGCTCCGATTTCAATCTATTTGCTTTTTTTAATTTATAGGTTAAAATTTAGGCCAATATATTATGTATAGGTTTCATGAAATTCCGAATAAAATAAGAGGCATTTGTTAGTGGCTATAATGCCTATTTTGGCCTATTCTGGGTTTTAGTGCCTATTTCATCTATAAATGCCTTTTTTAGTGCCTATTTTAAGTTAAAATAGCCAATTTTCATTTTAATCGAGCTATACATTAAAATTTAAAATATTTTTGGGTAGACCCCCTAAATTGATTTTTTGTAAAAAATTTTTACCTTTTTGTTAAGACCCATATTGAATTGTAAGATAGTATAATATAAGTAAATAGACTTGAGATCCACTATGGTAGGCCCTGATTTTCATTTCATGGATCCCCAAATTTTTTATTCGCTGACGTAGAGCCCTGGGGTCGATATAGAGCACATCGGGAACCTCTGGGTTAGATGAACAAATTAAATCCCATTTTGGGGAGTTCACATTAACTCTTCGCATTGCAACCAGTAAGTGAAATTTGTAAGAGAAAAGCAATGCCGAAACCAAATTCAACCAAAGAAGTCTTATTTCGTTATTGGATAAAAGGTGATTTTAAACGAATTTAGCATATATAAAGTGAAATTTTAATAATATCCCTGTAACCATTACAGAATTAAAAGCAAGAAATCTCTCTTTGATTGAGTCTGTAAAAATATTACAGATATTTTAAGAAAATATCCTAAACCTGGTCCTATTGCCTTCGATCTCACTAAAAAAATTGAGAAAATATTGACACAATAATAGAAAATAATAGACAATAATGGACAATAATAGAAAGAATAGCCAGGAATTTAGGAGGGTATAGTTGTACAAAAGTAGAAAATTTAACACCATCTTAAAATTTTGTCCATTAACCTCCTTTGAAGTTGAACGCACATTTTCAATATATAAAACAATTCTTTCAGATAATAGAGAAATAGAGCATCTTTTACCAGTGAGAATCTTGAAAAATACATAATAATAAATTGTAATGCCAAATAAATATTTAAACAATTAAACCTATTTTAAAATTCACTCAATATTTTACTATTTTCAACTTTCACTTTGTTTTTAAAAAGCCTATTTAAGAGCCTATTTTAATAATTTTTAGTGCTTAATCGCCTACCTATTCTCAAGATTTTTAGTGCCTATAATGCCTATTAATGAGAACCCCAAGTTCCATTCTTTTAATTAGATTGATACAATAATGTAACATTTAATAATTGATATAAATAATTAAAGAATTGTATATCAATATTTTTAAAGGGTCGAGCGATAGGTACTGTTTAAATAATGCACCAAAATTTTTATTTGGAAACTGAATCGTTGCTATCTTAAAGACGATGGTTGTTATTTTAAATCAAAAACGTTTATTTTACTTATTTCCAAGTATATATTTTATAAGTGATAATTCATTAATCAAATAAAAATGGATCTTGATTTACAAGAAGACAGAAAATATCCAATATATATAGGTAATTTTTATTTCTATGTTTTTTCCATGTTAATTATCACTAAAATGATAATTATATAAAAAGTTACTCCAACATGGATTTGGATAAAACTTTACCTGTGGGGTCCTTTATTTATTCTAATAAACTTTTCTTATGAAATTTTTGCGGGACGCTCCTAGTTTACGAGATAAAAACTATTAAATTTTGAATATAAATCTGTGGCGTCGGTTAAATTTAAAATATTTTCTAAAAAAATTAAATTCAATATAAATTAAATTAAATATTATATTAAATAAAAAATATTATTTTAAACAAAATTAAATATTATTTTTAAAAGGATTAAATATTATTTGAATAAAAATAAAATATTTTTATAGCTAAAATTAAATATTTTTTATAATG
The DNA here is from genome assembly GCA_963082975.1 of Labia minor. NCBI lineage: Eukaryota > Metazoa > Arthropoda > Insecta > Dermaptera > Spongiphoridae > Labia > Labia minor. Next base: position 71,166,444 of record OY720348.1, read on the forward strand.
AAAATTATATATTTTATCTAAAAATATTATTATTATTATTAATCCCTATAAGCAAATTGTGCCTTTAAGGACAGTGGCGTCGGGCCGGGGGGGGGGGACATGTGCCCATCCAAAAATTGTGCAAAAAATAAATTTAAAAGTGATTAGTTTTGTAACAGAGAACCCAAAAGTAAAAACCATCTTTAAATTAAGTATAAGTATAGTCTAAACGTTATGAATAAATAATTTATTTTGTCAAAATTTTTCGGGGGGAGACCCCCGGACCCCCCTATCCCCCATAATACATCATTCTACGCCACTGTTCAAGATTGCTGAGTTGTTTTTAATTATTCAACCTACACACATTTAGATATATATTCTATTATTATTATTATTATTAACAAGTAACATATTTTATAAAATATGAATGTGTTTTATTAATAAATAACCTTCTGCTTATAACCGTGAAAGAGTCATTGGATTTAACAAAAGACAAATCCAAAAATCCATTTATATTCTATTTAGATTTAGCTAGCATGTTTTATCAATTGACCACCTGAGCGCGCCACTTATTATCGGTTTTTCTAAGATCGGTTTGGATTTATGAAAGTTAAAAAATTAATTAATTATATAATTTCTCTGTATCCAAAGCGAAAATTAGTGAATTAGTGAATAAAACATTACTTGAAGGCACATTTCCCCGTAAATAACCAACTAATCTGACAGATTTCAAAAATCTTCATTAATCTCGTAAACTAGGAAGCGTCCTGCAAAAATTTCATAAGAAAACTTTATTGGAAACAAAAAAGAACGCACTGGTAAAGTTTTATCCAAATCCATGTTGGGGTAACTTTTTTGTATAATTACCAGACATATATAATGATTTAAAATAACGAAAACAACTCTTTTTTTAGGTCCTCTATATCCTTGTATATATTGTTATACAAGTTTTATAAGTGAGGAATTTTTATCGAAACATCTGAAAAAATGTATACATAAAAAAATATTTTCCATTTTCAAAAATAAGTTAAATCTGAAAAAGGGTACAAAGAACGACGAAAATTTTAAAAAAGAAAATGATTCAAACCATACAGAAAACAGTCGTTTTGAATGTAATTATTGTAAAAAGAAATTTAATATGAAATCTTATTTGGATAGTCATTTATTAATTCATACTGGAAAAAAAGAATTTGAATGTAATTATTGTAAAAAGAAATTTTATTTTAATTCAACTTTAAAAAGACATTTATTAATTCATACTGGAGAAAAACAATTTGAATGTAATTATTGTAAAAAGAAATTTAATCATAAATCAAATTTAAATAAGCATTTATTAATTCATACAGGAGAAAAACCTTTTGAATGTAATTATTGTAAAAAGAAATTTAATCATAAATCAAATATAGATAGACATTTAAAAATTCATACAGGAGAAAAACCTTTTGAATGTAATTATTGTAAAAAGAAATTTAATGAAAAATCAAAATTGAATAGACATTTATTAATTCATACAGGAGAAAAACCTTTTGAATGTAATAATTGTAAAAAGAAATTTAATCATAAATCAAATTTAGATAGACATTTATTAATTCATACAGGAGAAAAACCTTATGAATGTAATTATTGTAAAAAGAAATTTATTCAAAAATCTGATTTAGCTAATCATATATTAATTCATAATGGAGAAAAACCTTTTGAATGTAATTATTGTAAAAAGAAATTTATTCAAAAATCTGATTTAGCTAATCATATATTAATTCATACTGGAGAAAAACCTTTTGAATGTAATTATTGTAAAAAGAAATTGAAATTGAAATCACATTTAAAATCACATTTATTAATTCATACAGGAGAAAAACCTTTTGAATGTAATAATTGTAAAAAGAAATTTAATCATAAATCAAATTTAAATAAGCATTTATTAATTCATACTGGAGAAAAACCTTTTGAATGTAATAATTGTAAAAAGAAATTTAAACAGAAATCTCATTTGGATAGACATTTATTAACACATAATGTTTGAAAAACAGGCTTAATAATGAAAACAACATATTCTTTGAATATAGCTCATATACTTTATAGCACAAATTTTAGTTTAAAACAATAAAAATATGATTAATTTATCTTAATATTGGTATTAATTATTTTATTTGGCCATTAATAAACACATTATTACTAATTATCCATTACATTTAAGAATCCTGTCATTTTATTTTTTATATGTTAGTTTATTTATTATTTTTTATAAAAGTCTCGAATATTTCACAATTCTCATTAAAATTTCGATATTTTTCATCCGATTTCAAGTAAATTTTACTTCTAATCATTAAACATTTTTTATTTTGTTTTACTATTTCAACTCTTCATAATATATATATATTAAATATATAAATTAATTTAATTATATGAATAATCTGATGAATTTCCTTTCTTCTGATTCTCTGTTGTATCAACACACACACACACACACACATCCTATATATATTATATTTTCTTCTAAGCATACCACTCCAATTAATATATTTTTACTTTCACATCCATTCATTTTATATAATAATAAAAATGACAATCCCCTCTCTCATTTTAATTATTATACTAAAACTAATATCTCATCTTTATTTTTTCTTTTTTTGATCTTTTTTTCTATTCGATGTTCGATCTATCTGTCTATTTTATTTTTTCTAATCTTATTCTGATTTTTCTAGCAAGCTTTATTTAGAATTCCATAGCGAATGAATTATTCACTGATTAGTGAAAATTAGAAATGAAGAAGAATTCTTATTAAATGGACTCTGGCCTCACCCCTACTTTTTTCAATATCTATTTTATTTAAAACTATTCGTCCCATTAATCGATAGAAAAACCTATTAATTGGAATGCGATTAGTTTCAACGTTCATCGAAAATTTTCATTTGCAACGGTTTCATTTCAAGAATCAAAAATATTAATTGAAAGGTGCAAACGAGTCCATCATTTTTTTAATCATTGGGCATTTCAAGACATTTCAGTTCTTTTTCAGCAGAATTGATACATAAAAATGAATTTGTCTTACTGGAAAAATATATTTTTATAAAAATCAAATGGAACGATAAATATGAATTTTTATATGTATATTATTATTATTATTATTGAATAAAATCTCACATCCTGTCTTCTAAGTAAAAAGAACGTTTTCTAAAATCATCTTAACAATTTATATTATAGAATTATAGAATATTTTTTCTTTCAATTCCATTCGAATTATTGAAATATTTATATTAAATGATAAATAAATAAAAAGTTTGTATTTTAATAATTATTTTCTTTCAATTAAAGTTATAATTGTTCTTATTATTAATTAACTAATTAATTTTAGTTTCCATGGAGACTATAATAGTGGAATGTTGTTGTCCATGGTGATAGTGATTGGCGTTGTTGTGAAACAGTGAAAGGCCTCACTCACTTCCGCTTAATTAGAAAAAAATAAAATATTAATAAATATTAAAAGATTCTAATCCGATAATTGTCCTCTTTTGTTTTTGGAATAATTGAAAAATAATAATTTCAAAAGAAATAAATTTATTTTTTGAATAATAAAAATATTAAATGACAATCGGTTATACTTGGATATCCATCATTATTTAGTTTTATTCTTTATTTTTTAAGTGAAATTTCTTGCTATCTTGATATATTATTTCTATTTTTTTATTTTTTATCTATTGGATGTTTTTTATAAAAAATCTAATAATTGGATAAATAATTTCGATGTTTTATTATGAAATTTGAAAATGCTAATACTTTTTAATGCTCTACCAACTAAAAGTAAGTTTCCATAACGAATATTTTTCAATTTTCTATTACAATATTATAATTCACATTAATTCTTCTCCATTCAGTTTTCATATTTATTTATTATTTCAGTGAGATATCCAAATATTTTATTATCAAAATAATTATTTTTTGAGTTATTATTTTTATATTTTCTAATAATTTATATATTTATTATATTTACCAAAAATGGGTCTAATCTTAATTTTTGATATTTCAGAAAGTTAACTCCATACATCCATGAGAAAGATGAAGAATGAAAAAAAAGGGGAAGAAAGGATCTTTCAACAAATATTGATGAATTTTTATTTATTTATTTGTTTATATTTATCATATGTAATTTTTTCTGTAATTTGTGAATTACTACTAATAATAAAGCAAACCATTGTAACCAATTATGAGTTAAAATTCCTAACCTTTCTTTTTCTATTTTTATTCCTCACCCATATAAACTCAATAAATATATATATATATATTATATAGATAGATAGATAGGTAGATAGATAAATTAGTATAAATTAAAATGAATAAAATTTTCTAGTGAAATAATTAAATAGACCAATTAAATAGGAAAATAATAATAATTGAAGTATATATATACTGAAACATAAAAAAAAATAATAATAATAAATATAGGCAAAACAAATATAGGAGAGACTATAATACAAATAAATATATATATATTATGTAGTCGAAAAACAATATGAAAAAAAGTAGTTAATACAAATAATTAAAAAATTAATACAAATGAAAGATGAGATTTTCATTTTTATTATTTCATCGATATTTAATTTGTGAACAGATAAGAAATAAGCTGGAGTGTCTCCACTCGACTATCTCGTAATTTGAATAGGATTAAATATAATATATTATATTTAAATTAAATTTAATTAATTATAAATTATAAATTAAAATTAATAAATAAATTTATTAAACCAGGGCATAGTTGTCTCTTTGTTAATGGCACCACGTCACGTGCTGGCGGGTGAGATTTGCAGTGTTAAAAAATTAATTCTGGCACTTTCAGTGATTCAATCAAGCTGAAATTCTATTTATAGCAGTTTTATAATATTTTTAATCATGTGAAAATTATCAAACATATATCTTTATTTTTACGGTCACTTTTGAGGGAAAAAAATCAAAACGTTGTAAGTAATGACCCTCTGCCGGTTGAGCTACATTTCTCAAAATTTGACAGAAAACTACGAATTTTGAATAATGTCCATGTACAAAATTACATGATTCTAGCTCAAATCGTTTTTGAGTAATCTTGTTTACATACACACACACACACACATACACACACACAGACAGACATTTTTCTCAACCTTAGTGAAAATGATTCAGAAACCTTCAAAACGTATAAAAAAATCAAAATCTCAACATCGAAAATTTTCGTGATCGCAATACTATCTCTTACGAGATAGTAAAAAAGGATTTTAAGTGAAGAAAGGTTCAAATGAGACTGTGTTTTTTAGATTACGAAGATTTCATTTTATTTAAAAATTCATAAAAATCAACCCTTCTATTTAAGTTGGAATTTATATTTCTACTAAATATTAATTTATAGAAGATGGAAGAATTTCATTTTTTTATACGTCCTCACCATTAATTGGCTACTTGTTTTTCAAAAACGAATGTTTTAATACTACTACTATTATGCCAATTACCAATCATCAGTGGAAATAATCTCTATTGAATTCTAAATAAATAGGATAGAAAAATAAACCTAACACATAAGAATAGAAAGAAATAAAAAAAGAATGTCTAATTATATATATATATATATATATATATATATATATATATATATATATATATATATAATCTAAATAGAATAATAAAAATGAGAGATGAGATTTTCATTTTTATTATTTATTATTAATTTTTTTAAAAAATGATGATTGTATTATTGATAAGATGATGAGAGATTTTAATTCTTCATTTGTATCCAATCCTATAGATTCACACTTGAAATAAGAGAGAAAGACAGAAGATTTAAAAATATCGTTGTGTAGTATATTAACTTCTATAAAATAAGCATAATGGAGAAATAAAAATTAAGAGTAGAATTCTTTCTTTCAATTCAAGTTATAATTGTTATTTTTAATTTGTTCTCGAAATCTTGGATTCAATGGAGACTAGAATTGGAATAGATTATAGAGAGGAGATGTGTGTTTCCTAGTTGACAATTCTTGGTCAAGTGACTCTGTGAAGGCCTCATTCCAGCTTACATTGACAAAAAAAAAACTATAAATATGAAAAATCTCATCCGTTGATTACTTCTTTTGTTAAAGAAAAAAATAAAATATAATTCTAATTAATTCTTAGATTTAAATATTACTATATAATAATAATTTATTTACTTTTTTATTAAGTGCAAGTTTGATTATTTTTTAAATTTTCGTTGTAAGCAATTGAAAAATTAATGATAATAATAATATTAATACTATTAATATTTCAAAATAATTGTACCCTGAATGCAAGCGTAACTTCCAAGGGACTAAAGAAAAAATTAATATTTCTTTCAATGAGAAAAATTATTATATAAAAAGATCAATTGTTTAAAAAAAAAAAAATTAAAAAAGTTTAATATGAATGTTCTATTTTTTCAATTAAATGATGGGTTGAAATATACCCTGATGGAATTGGAATTTTAAAAAATAATAATTTTATATAAAAGTATCATTATTTATAAATAAAATAAAAAATTTTTTTTTTTTAATTATTATTGTAAATAATTTTTTTTTTTAATTTGAATGTAAAGAATTAAGGGTTGAAATTTACCCTGAAAGAATTGGAATTTTAAAAAAATGAAAAACCTATTGTTCAATAGAAGGACCTAGATAAGATTGAACTCTAGAGAATGAAATTAATTCAATTATTTCTAAGAGAAATTTGAATAAATTGAAAAAAGGGTGTTTTTCTAAGAAAAAACGTATTTCGGGGTGAGTTTGAGCAAAATGGATTAAATTTTTATTCCCCCTATTGAGCACCACCCCCTGTAAGAAATATCAATTAAAACAATATCCAATCATAAAAATAGGGGTTGATTGCTATAAAATAGAAAAAGTCATATTTGATTTTGCCCCTTGGAGTTAGGCAATTGGCTTTACGGCAATTGGCTTTTCTCTTAGAAATAATTGAATTAATTTCATACTCTAGAATTCAATCTTATCTAGGTCCTTCTATTAAACAATATTTTTATCATTTTTTTGAAATTTCAATTCCATCAGGCTAAATTTCAACCTTTAATTCTTTACATTCAAATTAAAAAAAATATTATTTCCGATGATAATTTTTGAAATTATTTTTTTTTAATTATTTATAAATAATGATAGTTTCATATAAAATTATTATTTTTTAAAAAAATCCTATATTATTGATATTTTTGATGAAAAATTATTTTTTTTTTGTTACATATTTTTATAGTTTTTTACCTTTTGTCGAGTCCGACAGCTGAGCCAAGTATATACCCCCAATCGGAGGGTCATCGTCCGCCAGCTTTTCATAATTTTGACGGTAAAAATATAAAAAATGAAATTTTAAAAAATTAATAATAAATTCATTCATTTTGCATCATAAAAATATTAAAAAAATATATTATTGATATTTTTGATGAAAAATTATTTTTTTTTTTTACATATTTTTAAACATTTTTTACATTTTTTGAGTCCGACCGCTGACCCAAGTTTATACCACCAATCGATGGGTCATCGTCCGCCAACCTTTCATAATTTTGACGGTAAATATAAAAAATGAAATTTTTAAAAATAAATAATAAATTCGTTCATTTTACATCATAAAAATATTAAAAACATATATTATTGATATTTTTGATGGAAATTGATTCCTTTTTAGAATCAGAAAATTAATAAAATGATATATTAAAGATAATTTTATCCCTCGTAATTAAAAAAGTACCACTTCTCCTATCATATTTATAGAAAATATTTCTATTGAACAATAGGTTTTTCATTTTTTTAAAATTCCAATTCTTTCGGGGTAAATTTCAACCCTTAATTCTTTACATTCAAATTAAAAATAAAAATTATTTACAATAATATTTAAAAAAAAAATTTTATTTTATTTATAAATAATGATACTTTTATATAAAATTATTATTTTTTAAAATTCCAATTCCTTTAGGGTAAATATCAACCTTTAATTCTTAACTTTCAATAAAAAAATTATTTATAAATAATGATACTTTTATGTATAAAATTATTATTATATAAAATTATATATTTCAAATATTGATCTTAATTAGAATTCCCAAAAAACTAGTACGTATGATTCAAATTTGTCTTGAAGGTAGTAAAGAAAGAATAAGATCCGGGAATCAACTATCGTATGTGTTAAAACAAGAAGACGCATTATCAACAATTTTATTTAATTTAGTACTGGAATATGTAATTAGATAAAGTGGGAAAATAAAACGGAATCGAATTAAAAAAAAATCAAGGATTAGGTTACGATTTAAATATAATGACAATTAAAGATAGCGTTGAAAAATAAATCCAAGCAGGAAAAGAGGTGGGACTAGAAATTAATAATGCTAAGACAAAGTATTTAGTAACAAAGAGAAATAATATTAACACACAAATTCTTAACATATCGTACAAGATATAGAATTTTAAAATGTAGAAAAATGTAAATACTTAGGTTCTGTGATAACGAAAGATAATAATATTCGAGATGAGTTTAAAACGAGGTTACAATCGGGAAACGCCTGTTATCATGCAATAAATGGGGTTATCGCATCAAAATTATTATCAAAGGGGATAAAAATTAAAATATATAAAACAATTATATTACCGGTTGTATTATATGGGTGTGAGCCATGGTCTATGACCTTAGGTGACGAGAGTAGATTTAGAGTATTTGAGAATAGGATTCTGCGAAGCATTTATGGTCCAAAGATAGATGAGCTCGCCGGGGAAGGGGAAGTGAATGACCTCTAAGCATCTCCAGACAAATCCTATTGAAGCGACACTACAATTCAGAGTGTCATAACTAAATTAGTTGCGAGTTGCATGCTATGAATTTAGGATATACATATAGACTAGGGGTTAAAGCCCAAAGGGCTGGCTCTAATATTTCATTGTTAAAATTATTAAATCGAGAAGATTACGATGGGCAGGGCACATGGCTAGAATGGGAGAAGAAAGAATGGCGAAAAGTATATTGGTGGGGAGACCGAGTGGGAAACGCCCGCTTGGGAGACCAAGGACGCGGTGGGTGGATAATATGGGAAGGGACGTGAGAGAGATGGGAGAGGGGAGGAATTGGAGGGTTGTGTTTCAGGATAGGGATACTTGGAGAGGTGTGGTTGCTGCGGTCAAGAACTTTCGAGTTCGAGCCACAGAGATAGATGGATAGATGGTATGTTATAATCTCGAATGATACTAGATAATTTTAAAATCAATTAAAAACATTACAATAAAAAATAGTAATTTTTACTTTATACTAAATATATATAAGTATATGAGGATAAAAAAAAATTAATTTTCTATTTTAATCCAATCCCAATCAAAATAGTTTTATTTTCCCAATTCAAATAAAATTTTCCTTTTAAACAAAAAAAAAAAATCAAAAACCAAAAAACAAATCCTATTGAAGCGGCACTACAATTCAGAGTGTCATAACTTAATTAGTTGCGAGTTGCATGCTATGAATTTAGGATATACATAATGACTAGGGGTTAAAGCCCAAAGGGCTGGCTCTAATATTTCATTGTTAAAATAAATACGCTTGGCATAAATTCTATTTGAGTTAATTCATGTTTACAAATTTGTCTTTTAGCCTTTATGAAAATTGGAGAAACTTGTTTCAAATAGTTTGCTTATATTATTGATTTTTTTTTTTTAAAAAAAAAAGAAAATTTATTATATTTATTTTTTGATATACTTTTTTTTACATATAATAATAAAAATAATAAATCACGGTAGAAATCATTCACCAGGTGACTATCTTAAAGTGCTCGAAGATATTTATTTTGGAACGGTCTATATGGATAAACACGTTGACATATTATTTATTTATTTTAATGTTTAGTCAAGAAAATAAGACAAAGCTGTTGTCGGGCAATCTACCAGTTGAAGAGCATCTATTGCCCGACAACAGCGCCACCCTGGCGTTTACTTTTTCGTCCCTGTACATATTTTGCAGTACATTTAGTATTTAATTGTACATCTTAATACATAAATATCTATATTATTTATACTTTCTATTTTCAATATTCCTTTTTTCTACAAATTATATTTACAAAATGTTCACATGATTTAATCACATATCCATGATGTATTTACATTTATTTACAAAATAAAATCACTCAATATAAACTTCACATACACCAACAAGTCATTATCACACTCATCAAGCACGAGCTGTCTTAATTAAAAATAAAAGGAGGGAGGATTAAAAAAGGTCATTAATTTAAAATAAGCTGGAGTGTCTCCACTCGACTATCTCTCAATTTGAATTGGAATAAATAACATAATATATTATATTTGGATTAAATTTAATTAATTAAAAATTATAAATTAAAATTAATAAATAATAGTTATTAAACCAGCGCGTGTTTGGGTCTTTGTTGTCGATGACACCACGTCACCTGCTGGCGCGTGATTGGCAGTCTACGTGTTAAAAATTTTTAAAAATTAATTCCGGGACTTTCAGCGATTCAATCAAGCTGAAATTCTATATATAGCAGTTTTATAGATTTTTTAATCATGTGAAAAACTATCAAACATATATCTTTATTTTTACGGTCACATTAGAGGAAATTAGCTGGAGTGTCTCCACTCGACTATCTCGTAATTTGAATTGGATTAAATATAATATATTATATTTAAATTAAATTTAATTAATTATAAATTATAAATTAAAATTAATAAATAAATTTATTAAACCAGGGTAAATTTGGCTCTTTGTTAGTGGCACCACGTCACGTGCTGGCGCGTGAGATTTGCAGTGTTAAAAAATTAATTCTGGTACTTTCAGCGAATCAATCAAGCTGAAATATAGCATATATAGCAGTTTTATACAATCTTTAATCATGTGAAAAACTATCAAACATATATCTTTATTTTTTATGGTCAATTTAGTGGAAAAAAAAATGAAAACGTGGTAGGTAATGACCCTCTGCCGGTTGAGCTACATTTCTCAAAATTTGATAGAAAACTACGAATTTTGAATAATGTCCATGTACCAAATTACATGATTCTAGCTCAAATCGTTTTTGAGTAATCTTGTTTACATACATACACACACACACACACACACACACACACACACACAGACAGACATTTTTCTCAACTTCAAAACGTATTATCAATTGATTTCAGGATTATTTAAAAATCATGAGTTCAGCAGCTTTCTTATTTTCAAAGATATTTTGTGTACGGTTTATGACGATTGATTACGAAAACGAGGACATTGTTAATATTTTGAAGATAAGTGACAAGGGTACCTAAAGAAATCAACACCCTTTCATTTTCACTAGCAACTGCTACATACTTCAAACGAGGCATACAGACAGACTCTCAATGACGTGTATCCAAATTGTATGATTTCTTGGACTGTAGTCTCTTCCTTCGTCTGATCAAACGGCATGTGACTTTTTCATAAGTACTGTCCGACAACACTTCATTAAAAACGTCAAGAAAACATTCGTCAAAAGATTACTAGAATACCTCATGATATTTTTTTGGGCGCTTTGATGAATACTTGTTGATAGTAAGACGTTTGAAAACTCAAACTATTTTCACTTCAAAGACGACACGCAGTCTGGATGCCTCCCAGACACGATTGACTTTCAACCTCGTAGTTCGGGGTACAAATCCCAGGGTTAGTAAGGGAATTTCTCTCCGGCTGAAATCTTTGCGAACAAGAACCTCTATTCAGTTTACGTGATCAAAATTGGGAAGTCATTGGAAATAAGAAGTCTCTTTTTCTTTTACCTCTTATTTCTTATTTGTCCATTGCAGGGCTTGCTCCAAGGGTCCATACCATCTATGATGCGAACTAGAAGAAAACCTCTGTTTATAGGATATGGCAAGGAGTTTTAATATTGAATTGATGGGATTTTAGGATTTTGATTGGGGTTTGGGACGCGACTTCCTCAATTGGAGGCGAGGAGAAGTCGTGGCTGGCGTGAGCAGGGTTGCTTCCCTGAAATGGATCTATCTCTATCTGGATCATAGAGAGGGTCCACCCGCTACTCCTGAGGCTGGGAAACAATTTTTCTTTAAATTAAATTTATTGAAAATTTTGCTTTTGTTGGTCTCAAATAATGGACTGCTAGTTTGTTAGCAGGGTGCGCTACTAGTTAAGCTATCGTACTCTCTCTCTCTCTCTCTCTCTATATATATATATATATATAATCGTTTAGGTTACCCTGAAAGTTTTCATTGTTATGAAAACTATGAATTAAATTCCCAAAAGAAATTCCCTCGTAAATAAATACTCTTGAAAAACGTCGAGACTCAAATCTCACAATTAAATGTGAAAATAACCCAGAAATAATTATATATATATATATATATATATATATATATTGTGGATTAAACTTGGAATATAAAATTAATTATTAAATAATTTTTAATACTTTGCATCCTAGATAATATATTAAGGGTAAGAATCGGATTCCCAAAATTGCCTTCAAAACATTTTCATGAAAATGGTTTCAAAATGGGCACCGAAACGTTGAGAACCAAATCTTACACGAAAATTCGGAAATAATTTTTCAAAATAAAAACTTATAAGGAAACTTAAACCAACATGTACATTATTTATATTATAATTTTATTTAAATTTTTATTAAAATGCATTGAAATACAGATAATTTATTTTAGTAAATCTTGATATAATCTAAATTTATTGTAATATGTTTCATTTACTTATAAATATATAATAAATATAAATTACACTTTTTAATGTTATTCTATAAAATAGAATTTATTTATTTAATTAATTTATTCATAAAAAAAAGTGCTGTAGGAAATTGTTAAAAAAATAAAAATTAGGGTGTACTTTTATTAAAAAAAAATTAAAAACACAACGTTTCGATTGCTCTTTCTGCAATCATTATCAAGTAACTACACTCGTCGAACGATCGGAAGTTATTTAAACTGATGTCAGTCGGTTTTTTAAAAAAATATCACATAACTGATCAGTCGTCCGAAGAGTGTAGTTACTTGATAACAATTGCAAAAAGAGCAATCGAAACGTTGTATTTTTATATGTCCTTTAATAAATGTGTAGTAAAATATAGTCATGTGGTGTTATTAATAAAATTCCTTTATTAATAAACATAACCACCAAAGGTTAAATAATTTAAAATATTTTCTTATTTATTATTGAATATTAATAAGAGAACTACGACTTCAATATAAAGTGAGAGATTTAAAAAGGTAATCAAAAGATAATTCTAACAATACAAGCAGAGAAAGCTCTAGGATACTCAAATAATTTAAGTCTAGGGGAAGTTTCAAGTGTCAGGAGAAAATTAACTAATTGGAAGGTTCCTGAACTGGATTAACAAAACAACTTTTTGTTAAAACATTTAACAGTTTATGAATTTCGAGAGGGGTATTGTGAGACTTTTGAATGATCCTAGTAAATTTCTTTAACAAAAGTGAAAACATTGCCAGAATAGGGTAGGGAGAGAAACATCTTTCTACAACCATATTAAATATTCTTTTAGAGATGATAAATAAATTCTAAACATTATTATAAACTTTCTAGTTTAATTGACTTGTTGGAAACATCGGATGATGAGGGTGATTATCACTGTTGTATGCAACGTGTAGGAAATAGAAGTTCTACCATTTCCCGACTACTTATCGGATGATTCAAAGAAAATAATTTAGTATTCTTTGATTGCATTTAAAATTGATTTGAAAATCAATGCCATATAGGCAATATTTATTTATTCCCCCAATCCCATATTTCTTAATGAAAAAAACGAATCTTTTTTATGATTGTGTGGTCAATGACATTAGAGGACGGGTTTTCTAATGAAAATATAATTCTTTAAAATATTTGCAAATCAAAAAATTAATCAAATATTATAAGAGAGACGCCATTGAAACCATTGAAACCTGCCATTGACGCCTGAAAAATGTGCATAATTAGAAAAAAAAATTCCATTAAGTTTAATGATTTTTTTTTATTTATTCAATAGTATTTAATTAAATTATATCGATGCACAAAGAAGGCAATATTTATTTATTCTCCCAATCCTATATTCTTAATGAAAAAAACGAATCTTTTTTATGATTATGAGGTGTGGTCAATGACATTAGAGGACGGGTTTTCTATTGAAAATATATTTCTTTAAAATATTTTCGGATCAAAAAAAACAAACTATAAAATAGCATAAGAGAGACGCCATTGAAACCTTTAAAACCTGCCATTAACGCCTGAAAATATTCATAATTAGTAAAAAAAAATATTCCATCAAGTATAATCAATTTTTATTTTATTTATTGATTATTATTTAATTAAATTAATATAAGATTTAATTAAATTAAATTTAAATAAATTTAAAAGAAATACCGTATGTATATCCTTTCTATGTAGGGGTAAGAAAATGAAGACGAAATCATGATCTCACAGGAAAGAATACCTAGAAATAGATCAAAAAATCATTGTAAAGTTCAAAATACACATATGGAAGGAATTTCATTAAAGTTTGACCTGAAAAGTCAAAACAATCTGAAAAATAAACTGAATTGTTCAAAACTGGAGGAAATTCCAATCATGTATGGAGTCTTAAGGTTGTATCGCTACTCTGGCTCCAATTAAAATTAATAATATATATATATATATCGAGTTTCTAAAATTAAAATACACAAACATTCTATCAAATAGAATAAAATACAATACAATTGAATAAATGTTATATACAGAAAACTATTTTCATACCATCTATGTTAGATGTTGAATTAAATGAATAATTTTTTTTTAACATTTTCCTATAGAAATTGAGACAATACAATTCAATGCCCATTCTGAATACAAATATATATATATTACTCCATATATAAATGGTTTTATAAATAAACATATAATTAAGTATAACAACAACATTTATAAATATATATTCGTTCAAGTTTCCATGAAAGTTTTTATTATTTTGAGAAGTAATGTCCAGATTATTTTCACGTTTGTATTTATTAAAACTTTTATGTTTTTATTCCATAATTATTAAAGGGAAGCATTTTAAATTATCGTCACACAGATATGACCCAGAATCTCAAAAAAAATTTTCTCCTTAAAAAACTCTTTTGAAAATGGGCCCAAAATAGTCACCGAAACGGTGTTATCCAAATCTTACAATTGTGAAAAATGTGAAAATATTAAAGAGATTTTTATTAAAAGACCATATATTTTTATAATTTATTTATAGAATTAAATAAACGTATATTGCTTGAGTCGGTGAAAGCGTACGCTACTTGATAACGACTGCAGAAAGCAGAATAAGCAATCGAAACGTTGTGCGTTTATTTAGTTCAATAAATAAATTATAAAAATATGTGGTCTTTTAATAAAAATATCTTTAATATTTTCACGTTTTTCACAATTGTAAGATTTGGATGTCAACGTTTCGGTTTGTAAATTATATTAGGTTGAGGAAACAGAAATCCAATATTTTTGCGCGAAATTCAAGACTTTATTTAACATGTTTTAGATTGTCCGATTTGGGTCACATATGCACCATTATGTTGGATAATTTGTTGCCCTGTATATCCGGAAACCGGAAGTTTACAAAGTATTAATTTTATATTCATTGTTCCAAAATATTTCACTTAAAATATAGTAGTAATTAATAATTAATTAATTAAACTAAAAATAAAAACTAAGATAATATAATTTAGTCATTTTAATTCAAGTTTTAAAGATAATTTTTTTTTATACTTTATATATATATATATATATATATATATATATATATATATTGTGGGAATGGAGATTTTTGGCTTCGGCTCGCAACTCGAGCGCCCAACCGACCGAGTCAGCCAAATCTTGGCGAATCTTACGGCTTCAGTTTCCGCCAACAGTAACGTCAAAAATCACGGAGCGCTTGTTTCCTCTCCACGCCGCTCCAACAACAAGCGCCCCACTCGCCCGTCGCCATATTCCCCCACTCCACGGCAAGCGCGGCAATTCAACGACCAATAGCAACCGCATCCCGGTCGTCTGGAACTTCTTTATAAAAAGGACCCCCGGCACGATTTTATTAATTACTGATTATCAGCTCGTTATCTCTGCACTCTGCTCACCCATCGTTACGAAGATCTAAGAAGAAGTATTCATATATTCAAAAACTGAAGAAGTTATCTTTTCATTTACTTATCTTTATAGTGTTTTATCTTGTTCATATTCTTTAATCAAAACGATATTATTTTGCTATTATTTCTAAACAGAAACGATTTTTTTTGCTAAAATAACCCCTAGACACCTACAATATTGTTGGAAATTAATTTATTTCAAATCGTCGGTCGGTTCTTAAAATCTTAATTTATACGGGTAGGATGAGCGTTTATTTATACTAAAAAGAAAAAAAAGATAATCATAATAGAAATAGATGATATAAACTAACCATATACGTATGTACAAACATAGTAAAACAATTTTCAAGGTGTATGACCTTGAAAGTTATTTCTCGAAAATTCTGCCATGTTATTTAAGCTTCCACTAAAATAGATAACATGAAAATTATCATTTATTTCAAGTAAAAAAAAAACATGGGAATGTTTTACTTTGAAAGGAATAGGATTGTGTTTCGTTCTAAGTTCAAAGATAATCATCCGAATGTGTGTATATATGGATGGTTCTATCTATATATTGTATGGATGTATGTCGAGCGCGAAAGAGAGAGAGAGAGCGAGAGAGGTATATTTAGATATATATTCTATACATAGATGGTATTATTTGTATATGTATAGAATGGTTGTTAGATTGGTGCTGCAAACTTGATACCCAACTTAATCGGCTCGTTTTGTTGTGTATTTCCAAGTTGAAGTTGAATCTTATTCAACGTCAATCGGTTGGAGAATTCATCCATTTAAGCTTGTTAAGGGGCAAATGAAGGTGTACCAAAGAGGAAAGGATAAAAGGAAGGTGGGAGTGATTAGGACGAGGATGGATGGCATCAGTTGCCATAAAACCATGTCCTAATTGGAGGCCGTAGCAAGACAGACCGTTTCGTACCGGTTCATAATATGACCTGTTATTTTTATAGCAGCGTGGCTGTGTCTATTTCCACGGGTTACCTTGAGGGAGGGGAAGGTGTGCAGGAGTGGAGGGGGGGCCCTAGGAGTACACTCTCAATGAAGTGGCTTTCTCCTCCTGCGCGTGCTCAACCCTCTCTCTCACTCTCCTATTCTCTCTCACAGTCAGTTACCTCGTGGTCGGCCAATAGGCAACATCACCAACGACGCTCATGGCCCAAACACCTGTTCGGCTCCTTTTGCTCGTTGCTTTGCTCGTTCGTCAAGCAGGTAAGCCACTCGACATGGCTACACGACAAACCACCAAAACACCAGGCAGTCCATCCCCTTCGAGCCCTTAAGAATTACCCGAGCAAGGGATGGGGGAGACATACTGCCAAGTCAACAACATCCTAGATTTATAATTAAAATTACCCCCACCCTACCGGTATTCTTCTCCTACTCCGAAATACTTCATACCGCTTTCCTTCTTCCTTCCTTTCGAAGAACACACCGGAAACCTTCAAAACATTTATCTATTGATTGCTATTTACTAGTTTTTTCTTTTTTTTTTTCTTGTTTGTTTTTTTTTTTTTTTTTTTGGTAAAAAGCATTTATAGGGATTCCTTATTACGTTTTATTTCCTTCTTCTATTTCCTCATCCCACCTCCCCCCATTCCATACGAAATTCAATATAATCATCCCTTAATCGTTTGTTTGTGTTTTTTTTTTTTTTTTTTTTTTTTCTTCTTCCTTGAAATGTTGTTGACTACTCTGATATGAAAAGGAAATGCAAGCGAAAGAGAGAAAATAAATAAATAATTCAAATAAAAAAAAATAAATAAATAAATCTAACATATTCACATGAAAGTTATTGTCACTTTCAAAAATGTACCGTTTTTGTTGTTAATCAAAAAAAAAAAAAAAAAAATCTCCCTTGAAAAGCAGGAAAGAAGGAAACAGCGCGGTTAAAAAAATACAAAAGCCAGTTGTCACCGTTAAAATAGAAATGCTTTCATCAATAAAATCACTGAAACCCATCCTGAAATAATAGATTATATATATATATATATATATATTTTTTCAATGGGATAAATATTATTAAATTAATCCTTAATATTAAACTTATAATAAATAAAAAAAATACTTTTTGTATTTAAAATAAATATTCTATAAAAATAAAATACACAGAATAAATACACTCAATAAATAATTTTAGAGTAAAGTGATATTATATATATATATATATATATATATATATATTTAATTTTTAATATTAAACTTAATTATCTATACAGGTCATTTTTTTTCAACCTCTGATAGGCCATATATTAGAGACAAATGTATATAAAAATATAATTTTATTACCAAAAGTTACTTACACTTTTGTTTACTTTTCAACATAATCGCAATGGAGATGGAGGTATTTGTCGTACTTTGGACCAGCTTACTAATACCCTCTTCATAAAATGTTGCCGCCAATGAGTTAAAGTAGACTATGATATTGTCTTGTAGTTTGGTTTCGGGTGTGTCATATTTGAATCCAAGTCTCGTCTCCGGTAACAATTGATTTCAAAAAATCTACCCCTTCATTGTCATAACGGTCAAGGAATGTCAAAACGGAGCCCATTCGGCGAGTTTTGTGGTTATCTGACAATTTTTTCGGTACCCAGCGAGCACAAATTTTTTTGTAGCCTAAATTTTCTGTAACAATAGAGTAAACAGATGAAACAAAACGATAGCCATAACAATGGATACTTCAAGACAACATCCTCACTTACCTTACCTACCTTACCTCATTGGCGTCAACATTTTGTGAGGAGGGTATTGGTAAGCTGGTCCAAAAGTACGACAAATGCCCCCATCTTCACGGCGATTATGTTGAAAAGTAAATAAAAGTGTAAGTAACTTTTGTAAATAAAATTATTTTTTTATATACATTTGTCTCTAATATATGGCCTATCGGGGGTTGAAAAAAAAATTACCCTCGTATATAGATATCATATATCTTACCAATTTTAAAATCGCATGTGTCCACCCTGAAATAAAGAAATAATTTTATTAATAATAATCTACAAATTAATAACAAAAATAAATAAGTTTCTTCACTTTTAATATTTTTCATAAATAAAATTACCTCTCTTGAAATCAAATTTAAATAAATATATTAAAAATTTAAATGTTCTGAAATTTTTAAAAAGTTATTATTTTCCTGAATATTATAAATAATTTTTTTTTCTCTATTTTTAGTTTATCAATAAAATTAAAATAATAATAAAATCAATGTAAATGTGCTAGATATAAAAATAATATTCTATATTAAAATTGATTATATATATATATATATATTAAGACGCCAAGCAGTCTGGGGTACAACAAGCTTGAGTCTCAAAATCGTGGAGGTGCCTATATGAACGAGATAAAACTAGGAAGTCACTTGAAATAAAAAGTAGCGCCTCTGATCAAGTAAATCAAGATAAAGTTTGTACTGATCATAAAACACCTCTAGCCCAGTTAGGCGGCAACTAACTTAAAAAGACGAATAATAATATAAACCTTTGGTATATATATATATATATATATATATCATGTTCCTATAAAATATAAATTTTCTTTCATAAACAAAATCACATAATTCACGCTGTAATTAATTAATTAATCTTGCCGGTGTTGTTATTAGATTTCATTTAATTTGCAATTTAATAAAAAATATAAACATTTTAACTTATAAGCTCCTCTGCATAAATAAAATCAGAGATATCCATGCTAAAAAAATATTTTTATTTTTTTTTTAGTACTACTTTTAAAATTAAATTTTAAAAAAATCTATTTTTTAATTATTATATATATATATTTCTATATTAAGAGATTAAAAAAAAATTTCGGGAAGATTTCTTTCTTTTGTTGCTTTTGGAGGATAATTTTTGTCTGCTAAATCTATAGTTACTCTTTGAGGGAATTGAATTTGTGATTGAAGAATTTTCTCTCTCCAATTATTCAATCAGTAAATTAAGTTACTAATTGGTGTCTCTTTGAGTGTAGGTGGGAAGAGGGGGGGGGGGGGGAAAGTAATGTATGATGTATGGGGATTGTTCAAATGA
Source organism: Labia minor (assembly GCA_963082975.1). Taxonomy (NCBI): domain Eukaryota; kingdom Metazoa; phylum Arthropoda; class Insecta; order Dermaptera; family Spongiphoridae; genus Labia; species Labia minor. The sequence goes on from OY720348.1 coordinate 71,186,551, forward strand.
TAATTGAATATAATATTTCGAAAAAGGTAAGTAAAAAAAAAAAGCGCGCGGTGAGGATTTACTTTTTTTTATATTCCTCATTAAAAAACAAATGAAGAGAGCGTGGAGACAATCCAGTTGGGAGCCTGGAGGTCACGCGGTCAGACCATAAGGTCAAACTAAGTGTCATACACGCTTGAAGGAATTCAACTCTTTTTATTACCAACCTGATAGTAAGGAAAGATCTATATTCATTGGATTGAAAGAAATCGCCAGGTATTCCATTTCGGACAATATGTTGATCTTTGATGACGTAATAGAACGTGTGTTGATTGTGGGAGGAGGGGGGGAAGGTGGGTGAGGATCTTGAAGCCAATACTCACCTCAACGATTACGCATTCGATTTTTACCTGCTGGCAATGGCTTCATTTTTGTTTTTATTTTATTCACTCATCGAGTAGCAAATGAAGTGAGAAACGAGATGAAAGTGGTTTACCTTGGTTTGTCCCCTTCCTCTTTATCATGAAAAGCCTAGAAGAAATAAAAAGAAAGAAGAAAATAAATAAATAAATAAATACGAGTGAATGGAGAGGGAAAAATGAGGGAAAATTTGAAATATCATTCAATTAAAATGAAGAAAATGGATGGGTTGGCGTGAGGGAGGCAATATCAGTTCCATCGAATTCCAGCAATGAGGCTAATCATTTCTATTGTGTTCAACAAATGACGAAGCGGAATATTTAAAGAGTCGTCCGAGTTTTAATTACAAATTATGACAAATAACAGTGAAAAAGAAAGAGTCAAGCTCGGTTACATTGAAAATAATACATAATTAGAAAAAAAGCAATTCATTGCTTGATTCAAAAGAAGAAAGAATTAAAAAAAGAGGGGGGGGGCGAACTTTAGCGTATATTAGACTTAATATTTGCCTTTACCTATATATATAAAAACATCTGTACGTCCTACGCAAGGGCAACGCCTATCAAGTCAGTTATATCAATGAGGTGTCCTATGATCAGTAGAACGAGTCCTATCAACCTTTACCTTGATTTTCTTGATCGGAGGCGCTACTTTTTATCAAGTAGCTTCCCAATGTTGATCTCGAAGGCTGGATTGACTCCGTCCCATAGACCCCAGCTAGAGATATTCCCTTACCAGGCGCGGGACTTGAACCCGGGTCCATGTGAATGTGAGACAGCGAGGCTACCCTCTCGACCAATGGCGTCTTCATATATATAAAAATATTTCGATATAAATAAAAAAATCATCTGGAGTGTCCTCACTTGCAATTTGAATTGGATTAAATAACAAATATTATATTTAAATTATATTTAATTAATTATAAATTATAAATTAAAATTAATAAATAATATTTATTAAACCAGCGCGTGTTTGACTCTTTGTTGATGACACCACGACACGTGCTGGCGCATGATTTGAAGTAATAAAAAAATAATTCCGGTACTTTCAATGATTCAATCAAGCTGAAATTCGATTTATAGCAGTTTAATACAATTGTAAAACATGTGAAAAACTATCAAACATCTATCTTTATTTTTACGGTCAGTTTAGAGGAAAAAAAAATAAAACGTGGTAGGTAATGGTCCTCTTCCGAATGGTCTATATTTCTCAAAATTTGATAGAAAACTACGAATTTTGAATAATACCCGTATACCAAATTTCATTATTCTAGCTGAAACCGGTTTTTACATAATCTTGTCTACATACACACAGAGACATTTTACTCAACTTTAGTGAAAATGACTCAGGAACCTTCAAAACGTATAAAAACATCAAAATCTTGAAATCGATAAATTTCATGATCGCAATACTATCTCTGGCGAGATAGTAGTAAATATAAAATAGAATGAGTCTTCAGTGGTTTGGTGGTTAGAACGGCAGTCTACCACACTGAAGACTCGAGTTTGGACATAAGAAAATTCAATAATTAATAATTTCTCTAAAGCTCTCCATGAACTTTAGGGTCTATCCGGAAATAATAATAATAATAATAATAAAATAGAAGATTTAGGATGCAGAACAGACAAAAAGACAGACAGAAAATCCTACTTTAATTTCCGCTTTCTGTCGACGTTTCGGCTGCAAGGTCGCATCCTTTCTCAGGATTAAAAAGAATTTTGGTAGTATATAGTGCCGGAAAAAATTCAACGCTAGGATGATAACAATGAATATATAATATTATATATCTATAATTTAAAAATAAAAAAAAATCCCCTTATTCGACATATAAAAATAGGTTAAGCCATGTTACTCTGGATCCTTAATTCTTCTATTTTGAATCTTCATATATCTTCATATTTATTTAAAAATATAAAAAAATTTCAAATAATTTAATATATATATATATATATATTTTATAAAATATGATTTCCAAAAGATTTCGAATTTTTGTTTAAAAATTTTTTACCTTCTTTTATTTTAAATAAAATTCAATTAAAAATAAATGAAAATTATAATAAATTAGAAATTCAAAATATTTTAGGTCAATAACAATAACCTTTAACAAACAAAAAAAAATACTTTCAATTTTATGTAATCATATAAATTGACATAGTAATTAATTATTATAATGTATTTGTAAATAAATACATTATTTATTTATTATAGAAAACGTTTTCTACAATATAATATAATATTTGATAATATTTGATAATCTACTTATATTTATATAATCTATAAGTATTTTACTTCTGAGGATTCGATTTCTAACGACCTTTTCGTATTTGTAGTTTTTATGAATGACACTTCATCACCCCCCCCCCCTCTTCCCCCCATTCAATTATAATTCTTCTATTTCAATCAAATATATTAAATCAATTGAAAAGTATAAATATTATAAATGATTCAAATTTTATAATATTATATAAAAATTATAAATAGAAATATTATTTTTCTGAGATTGTAATTCTACCTGTTTTAATTTTTTTTTTTTTACATTCTTTTTTACTATCTCGTAAGAGATAGTATTGCGATCACGAAAATTTTCGATGTTGAGATTTTGATGTTTTTATACGTTTTGAAGGTTCCTGAATCATTTTCACTAAGGTTGAGAAAAATGTCTGTGTGTGTGTGTGTATGTAACCAAGATTACGGAAAAACGGTTTGAGCTAGAATGATGAAATTTGGTACATGAGCATTATTCAATATTCGTAGTTTTCTATCAACTTTTGAGAAATGTAGCTCAACCGGAAGAGGGTCATTACCTACAACGTTTTGATTTTTTTTCCTCTAAAGTGACCGTAAAGATAAAGATATATGTTTGATAATTTTTCACATGATTAATAATTGTATAAAACTGCTATATATAGAATTTCAGCTTGATTGATTTGCTGAAATTACCAGAATTAATTTCTTAACACTGCAAATCTCACGCGCCAACACGTGACGTGGTGCGATCAACAAAAAGCCAAACATGCGCTAGATTAATATTTATTATTTATAATTTATAATTAATTAAATTTAATTTAAATATAATATATTATGTTATTTAATCCAATTCAAATTGCGAGATAGTCGAGTGGAGACACTCCAGCTAATTTGTCTATTTACTCGATCGCCGTAATATAACAGTGAAATCACTGAAGGATCATGGTGCCAGTTATTTCTATAGTAGTAGTATAGTTTATCTTCGCTGATCAAAGCGTAAACCTCCCCGCTCCCGAAATCGAAACCCAACTAAGCAAAACTCCTGCGTGCCCTATGAGCGCAATTTGACACAACTTATCGAAAAAATTTTCAATTACTAAGTTAATGTTATGTGAGTAGAAATGTAAAAGAAATATTTTAAACATAACTAATATATTTTATTTATTTATTTATATTTATGAAGGTTATTTGATAAATCAGTCACTTTTGGAATAAAAGATATTTTGTTTTTGGCACAAATAAGCGTTTTTATTTCTCAACTTAGTCACCTTTTAGCCTCGATACATTTCGTTCTCTTTTTGCTAATTTTCTTTTTCTTGCAAATAATACTTTTTCTGAAGGCGTTGTTTGAGTGACCATTCGACCTAAATCACTTACCGCCCAGTCATTTTTTCATTCACAAGGTTGCTGGTTTCAACGACTGTCAAACACAAACTAAATAGCGCAGTTTACTCAAGCTTATACAGTTAGCTATTAATTGGTAGCAGTTGACGAGAGCAATGCTGTGCATTTAAAGTTACTGCAGAAGTAATTCAAAAGATCACTGAAACGACTGTCAAACACAAACTAAATAGCGCAGTTTACTCAAGCTTATACAGTAGGCTATTAATTGGTAGCAGTTGACGAGAGCAATGCTGCATTTAAAGTTACTGCAGAAGTAATTCAAAAGATCACTGAAACAACTCTCTTAAAAATATTCACTAATATAAATTAAATATTAATTTTACAAATTAAAATTGTTAAGTCAAGTTTATACTTGAATTCATATTTAATTGAAACTATGTTTTTTTACATTATTATGAGTTTGATAATTGATTGATTGATTTGATTTATATATATATATATATAATTTCCTATATATGAATGTATGAAATGTCTGTAACATTATGAAGTTAGCTACAAATTATAATTTTACAATTTACAATTTTTATAGAATTTAAAATAAAAAAAATTTGAAATACAAATTGAAATATTCTAATTTTTGATATTAATATTATTTTTTTTATCATAAAAGATAATTTATATTAAACATAAAAAACATAAATAGAAACCAAAATTATTATTGTTACTAACTTCATTTTTTTAAAATTTTGTTTTGTTATTATTAAATATTTAAAAAAAAATAAAAAAAAAATATTACGACGATTTGAATAAAGTTATTAATTTTATATTTAAACATTATGATGTTTTGTAAGTATTTAAAACAACTATAAATTATTATTCTTTATTAATCTCGTGCGAGAAGCCGCCTGTCCCTCTAATAAGAGTTTTATGCCGCCGGCAGCATATGGTTCCCAGAACGGCTAGTATACAATACAGTGATTTTCAACCTTTTTTTTTACCGCGGCACACTTTTAACGGTTTAAAAATTTGGCGGCACACAAAGAAAAAGATAAGTGTAAAAGTTTACCATATTGAAAAAAGTGGTCTTAAAAACGGTTACCTTTTTTGTTTCGAACCATATTGAAAAAAAATCTAGAAAGTCGAAAATGTTTAAGAGCCTAGTCCCAAAAACGTTTTACCTTTAAAAAAAAAAAAAAGTAGGAAATGTTTAAGAGCCTCATAATCTCGGGGCAAACTTTTGAAAATCTCGCGGCACACTAAAGTGCACAGTGGTTGATAATCACTGATATAATAGATATTTGTAAATTTTGTAATTTGGTCAAAAATGATTTATACCAGTGGGTAATGAAATAAAAAATAAAGAATAGTACGCGAGACAAGCCCAAACAGTTCAACATAATAATTGTAGAATGATTAAATTAAAATATTTATAAGAACAAAGAGCTGCATGTAATATCGGAGAAGGGGGGGGGGTGTTGACAATTAAAAATAGAATCTTTATTCTTTACTCATCTTATCTATCCCCTTCCACTTTTCATACGATACAAGATTACATCTTCTTTTTGATGTTTTAATTTATTGTCCCTTGCAATCAACCGTTTTTGATAGGATTTACCCTTTTTTATAACGGTATCTTTATAATTGACATATTTTACTTAATTTAACATTATATTCTAGGATATATTCCTTTTTAAATTAATTTAACAATTACTAATTAGGGATCAATATTTCATGTCTGTCTAAGTGTGTGTGTGATAGGTATATCAATTTCATTTTGTTTTTTTTGTTTTTTTTTTATTTTAATATTTTTTAAATTGATACCGATCAAGAAAATCAAAATAAAAAGTTGAGAGGAACTGTTGTACTGATCATACAACACCTTTATCTCAATTAAGCGGTAACCATGTCACATAGGTGCTACCTTTTCATTTTATATTCAAACTTTAGAAATTTTTATTTTAATTTTATTATTTCTCAGGATTCAAGCCCATTTCAATCGTACCATATTTACAATCATTGATAATTATTAATTAATCATGTTTATATTAAAATCATTGAATATGATGAGATTCGTTCATTCATTCTCAAATTAAACGGGCATATCATGACAAAAGTTATCCACCTGGTATTATATTATTTAATAATCAATCAATAATTATAAAACTAAAAAAACTAATTTTTTCCAAATATTTACGGTAATTTAACACTGAATGTGAATTGTATTTTATTTTATCATTATAAATATGAATAAAGTGGCTTTATTCTTTTTTTAGGATATATTATTTAAAAAAAAAACATATCCTATATATTAAATACTTATTTAATTTAAATTTATTATAATGGTATAAATATATAAGTATTATTATATAATTTAATTTATTTTGTGTTAAATATATTCATTTATTTAAATATAAATAAATTTACTTTCTTGGAAGCTTTTATTCTCCAGCATATAATACGATATATAGATATTTATATAAATAAAGATATATACGAGGTATGTTCAAAAGATAAAGTGAATTTTGAATTTTCGATTGCTGTGTACATTCGATTATCGAAATTTTTTTTTTATTATGTTGGTACACATATGTTTAATATATGTTAACATTATCAGCTATTTTGGATTAGTAGTTTGTGTTCTTGACAACTGAAAAAGTATGTTAGTCACGTTTTGTGTATTCTTCGAGTTTTTACCTGAATAAAATAAGGAATACTACAAGGAAGTTATGTGATGTTTGCGTGAAGCAACGATCGGAATTGTGGAATAAAAAATAATGGATTCTGCATTACGATAATGCACCAGACCACACTTCATTGCTTGTTCGTGATTTTTTAGACAAAAAATAACATTTAATTATGACTAAACCACCGTATTCACCAGATATGGCTCCCTGTGACTTTTTTCTATTCCCAAAACTGAAGAGACCAATGAAAGGAAGGCGTTTTGCTACAATTGAGGAGATAAAGTCGGAATCGAAGAACGAGCTGATGGCCAAACCGAAAGAACATTTCAGAAGTGTTTCGACGATTGGAAGAAGCGCTGGCATAAGTACATTTTATATATCTGAGGAGAATACTTTGAAGAAGGCAAAATGTATATGGATGAAAAAATAAATACTTTTCGTGTGTGTATGTGTGTGTGTGTGTGTGTATAAAGAGAGAAATGTATTTTTGTTATTAAATTATTATATTTTCTATATTAATTAAAGATATTTATGTCTTGTCTTTTATGATGTATTTGATATAATAGGTTTCCTATTATATTAATAAATAAGTTATTTGATGTAACGGAAATGGTAATGCCCTAATCCGGATTGTGCTGGTTGAAGAAGAGAAAGGATTTGACACTCAAAAGAAGTCTTTCCAGTGTTAAATCCTCTATTGTTCAATTATTTATTATTTTTATTTTTTTTTTTTTATTTTTTTACTTTTCTTTTCTTTTTGTTATTTATTAAAATTTTTATGTGAATAATAAAATTTTAAAAAATTTAATTTATTATTCAAATAATGTTTAAAAAAATACATTATACTTGTATATTGATTTATATTATTAATTTTTTTAAATGCCCTTTGAAGAAAAAAATGAAATATATTTGATATAATGGTTATTTGTAATTTTGCATTTAATTCTCGGAGATAATATGCTGAATATTTTATTTTTGAATTTTATTCATTCATTAGTAAAGATTAAGTGAAATTTATTTATATATATGTATATATATATATTATAGGTTATTGCTTAATAATACTTTAAACAAACAAAGGTTTAATTTTTAACCCTAAACATCAACATAAGATAAGCCTAACATAACAAAGTGAATCAAACTTAACTACAATCCATGTATGTATATTCAAAAAGGTGGCATTGAAATCGCCTATAAGCAGCGCCCTCAGTGTATATAAAATTGAATCACTAAATTTAAATTATTTCTTACATTAAATATATATTCCCAAATAATGAGTGAATAAGATAAGAAAATAAATAAGATTTATTAATTAACATGATACTTATTAATTAATTTATCTCTCTAATTATTTATTAATTTAAATTCATATTTTAATTACATTAATAATATTAATAGTACCTGGTTCACCGAGCCGCGGCTAGGTATTTTAAAAAAATTATTTCTTACGAACTATGAATATTTAAGATTAAGATTATTATTTAAAATAAATAAACGACAAAATATAGGAAACAATTTCAATTAATTTAAAAGAACATAAATTTTAAAAAATAGTCATAAAACATACAGCCCTTCAATGTACGTATTAATGCACCGAAAGACAGAAAAGTATGGCCTGTGGATATAACATAATATATATTTCGTAATTGTAAAACAAAATATTATTAAAATAAATATTTTTAATTTTATTTTATTTATAATATTTTGTCTTTAAGGAAGCGTTGTTAAGTGTTGCCCGGCGCCATTTTTTTTATTATTAAAATTCCTATTTTATATTAAGAAAAAATTAACAAAAATGATTTTTCCCGAGGCTGAAACCAATACAGATCGATTTTTCTTTATGAATATTATCTCTGGTGTGAATTTCAAAAAAATCCTTCAAGAGGTTTAATAAATTCAAAATAACATATATTTATAATTATATACTAGCAAATATATCTTATATATATATATTTCATTGTATTTAATAAAAAAAAAAATTAAATTAAAAATGTATGTTATTTACATTTATTCCATATATTCCGCTTAAATTGAATAAAATTTAGAAAGTTTTTAGAAAGCATTTTCATGGATAAATCAACTCCCATGTTTCTGTCTATTTTATCACTAATTATTTTTCAAACTATCTTTTCATATATATAAAAATTTTATTTGTGATCGTGGTGTTTCAGTTTGTTTTATAATAGAATTAAAAAAAAAGATATTAAGCAAAAACAAACAAAATTAGAAAATAAACTGAAACAAATTAGCAAAAATTATCATCTGATAGGTAAATTTTTTTTTTTATTTTTCTATGAGGGTGAAAATGGAAAGATAACTATTTTATTTTTCTTTTCGTATCTGAATTTTAAAAATATAAATAATAATTATAATAATAAGTATAACAATAAATTAACAAACTAAATTATATTTTATTTTTGATATACTTTAAAATTTTTTTCATTAATATTTAATATTCACATTACCACATTAGTATTGGATTATTTATTCGATTTTTAAACAATCTACAAATAAATTTCTATTTATTAATAAAGTAAGTATTTATTCATTTATTGATTTATTTATAGTATAATCTTTTCGATGAAAAATATCAAACTTTATTTTGGAAAATTTATAATTAAATAAAATATAAATAATTGACAATTTTTCAAACATTTAATTTTTAATAGAAAATATTTATTTATTATTTACGATTTAAATAAAATAGATAGACATTTCTATTATATGATATGTATCTTCTAATATTAGTATGGTAAGGTATGGTATAGTATAGTATACGGTATAGTATAGTATACGGTATAGCATAGTATGGTATAGAATAGTATACGGTATAGCATAGTATGGTATAGTATAGTATATAACAGTGATTCCCAAACTGTGTCATGGGGGAGATGCGAAAAATTTTTTGAAATTTTTTGGTTCTAAAAAAAAGTTAAGATGATTTTATGGTGAAACTTTGGAACATTTTCGATTATTATTAAAATTTTTTCAATTTGTCTGTAAAAAAAAAGGTCAAACGTTTGTCCCGGTTTGGTGTTTTCGAAAATGGTCACCCCGCGGAAAAAATCCGATGTATAATGGGAGCCGTATACCGAAAAAGTTTGGGAACCTCTAGTATATACGATGGAATGGGGAGAGGATAGGAGATGGATGGATAATGATAAGCATTTCCGAGTTTAGCAGAAATAGATAGAAAGAAAGTTTTATATATTATATAACTCAGATAATAATTATTTTAATAAAATTGATCATTTTGATAAATTAGTTAATAAATTTTGAAATTTTGTTATAAATAATTAATTAGGTTTTCGCCAATTTATTATATTATATAATAATATTTTTTTTTCTCAGCCAGCTTCTTGATGCACATTCCACGATGGTCATTGGAGATGCATAACACATAAAAACTTGTTCCAAGTCTAGATTTATTTATTGTTTATTGCCCGATTCAATTTCATTGGGTAAATAAAATTAATAACAGTTTTTATATTATCTTATTAATTAGATTTATAAGCTTCCACGCACCCTGTTCTGATCATACAACACCTTTACTGACTTGATAGGCGCTGTCCTTTCAAATGATGCATAAAAAGTCAGTTTATTTTAATGCAATTTTCTTTAACTATATATATCTTATCTTATTATGCTAGCTAAAATTGTATATATCTATATTTCTATATATATTGGTTCTCAAAAACAGCTCTAACGATTTTTTTCAAATTCACACTAGATATAGTATTTATAAAGAAAAATTGAGTTTTATTGATCACATCTCTTGAAACATACAGCTTCATTATTTATTTCTTAATTAAAAATTATATATGGGTGACGTCAATGGCATCCATTTTGAAATTTTACTCCCGCCTTTTTTTAAAGGATATTGTATTAATATTTTTTTTATATTTAAAATATTTTAAAATTTATTATTTAATTTCGAAATAAAATTAAAAATATTTATTTTTAATAAAATATATATATATTTATTAATCTCTCTCAAAAAAAAACAACAAAATAAAATACGGTTGGTTGACTCCCGCTTTTTTTTAAATGATATTGTATTAACATTTTTTTATATTTAAAATATTTTAAAATTCATTATTTAATTTCGAAATAAAATTAAAAATATTTATTTTTAATAAAATATATATATATTTATTAATCTCTCTCAAAAAAAAACAACAAAACAAATAAATGTCTTTGAAAGATGGTAAAAATATGTTTGTTATTATCAAAATATCTTAGACCAGTGGTAAGAACAATTGTTTTTACTCCCCGAGTTCGAAGGATCGAAACTCGCCGCGTGCATTTTTTTTATCTATTTTCGTGATTTATTTATTCATTGTTCTTTTATTAATTCAGTTTTAGATAGTTTTATAATTTTTAATATTTTTTCAATAAAATATTATTTAATACATTTAATAATTGAAATAAATAATTAAAGAATTGTTTATCAATATTTTTTAAAGGGTAGAGCGAGAGCTCGGTGTCCCAGGTATTAATATTACCAGCCAAATCCAATAATAATGAATCATTTTTTTTAACTTAAGTACCGAGCCGAGGCTCGGGGTCCCGGTACTGTATCATTAAACTAATTGAAAATCAAATTTTAAGAAATTTCTAATTTGCTTTTATTTAACCGACTTCTTTCTAATTCAGTGATTCTCAACCACTCTGCTGCGGAATTATGAAGCTCTTAAACATTTCCGACTTTAATGTTTTTCGATTTGGTTCTTAAAGAAAAAAATGTAAAACCATTTTGCGACTAGATTCTTAAAAATTTCCGACTTTCAATTTTTTCAATTTGGTTCTAAATAAAAAGGTAAACCGTTTTTTGGACCACTTTTTTTCAATATGGTAAACTTTTACACTTATCTTTTTCTTTGTGTGCCGCCAAAATTTTAAACCGTTAAAAGTGTGCCGCGGTAAAAAAAAAGGTTGAGAATCACTGTTCTAATTCAATGATACCAATCAAAAAATAATAAGACATAGTAATAATTGTTAAATGAGAAGTCACTGCAAAAATTAATTTGAATCTTTTGTGCGGATCATTTATTTCAGCAAATGGAACAAATTCTGATTAATACACACATGTGTGAATTAGATAAATATAAATTTCAAAAACATCAGTCTAGATCAGTGTTTCCCAACCTTTGTTGTGCCATGCCCTACCTAAGCCCTTCTAAAATTCTTATTCCCCCTTATGTAACTTATACATAATTTTTCATATTAAAAGTCCATTTTCGAATTGCCCCCCTTTTCAATCCAATTGTCCTCTTGTGGGGCATGGGCCCCACATTGGGAAACACTGGTCTTGATATGCACTATTTTGTTTCTTTAAACACTCTAGAATAAATATCTTTAAACCTTTCTGTATTTTTCTTTTATTTTACAAAATAATCCATTATATATGGATATTTATCTATGACGTATATTAACAAAATTAATCCTATTGTATGTAAATAATAAAATTATATAATATAATATCTATATCTATATATATATATATATATATATATTCATTATCATGTTATTAATTTAAATGGTTTAAATTTTTTTCTCCCCCACTCTTTCAAACAAAGAATTTTATTTAAAAGCACTTTAAATGATAATTTCATAATATAATTATAATAAGAATAACAATAATAATTATACTAATACTTATAGTAATAGTAATAATAATAATGATTATGATTAGATGATTAGGATTATGATAATAACCTTCAATAAATAACTATAAAGTTAAATTTATTCGAATCCTATTTAACATGATTTGAATGATTTAATTAGTAGCTAATTGCTATAACATCAATATAAATAAGGAATAATTGTTCCTAAAAGATTATGTATGACACTTTCATGATGTTGAATGGCTTTCCTCAAATCAATGTTCATTGTTCGGAAAGCATTGTTCAGCTTTTAGAAGCACCAGCAAGCGGAAATCATAAATGAACCCTCCATTTCAACTCAACCAGAAGACCTTCCCATTTACCCATAAAAGTCGTGACACAATCTACAAATCACAAAGATCACCAAACTTGATTTAAAAATATCTTATATATCTATACATATACACACATATATAGATATAAGTATATATATATTTTTTTTTTTTTTAAATTTTTATAAATGATCTTTTTCCGAATAGCGGAACGAATTATAAACACGAAATATTAAGTATAAGTATACTTCGTTTAGAATAATATTGATTAAAAGTATATTAAAAAAAATGGAACGTCTATTCAATGCAATGCCCTTGGCTGGAAATTGATTGAATCTTATCTCACTACATTATTATATCGATAAATAACTCGATTTAATTATTATTATTATTTGCGGATAAACCCTGAGGATCACGCAGAGCTTTAAAGATAAATGATTAATTATTGAGTTTTCCTATGTCCGAACTCAAGTGTGGTAGACTGTCGAGCTAACCACTAAACAACTAAAGAGTATATATATGTGTATTTCATACTTTCAATCTATTTAGGTAAAAGTAAAATTTAATTTAATTTTATTTAAAAAAAATAACAAAAATATTTTATAAATAACAATACGTGTGCTTAGAATATAATTTTCTCATTGAAAAATATATTACCTATTTAAGGACACGCAGACCGAGTAGAGCTGAGTAGAGCCGTGTAGGGCCGAGTAGAGCCGAGTAGGGCCGAGTAGAGCCGTGTAGAACCGATACAGCGTGAAGCGGAGTATATAGCCGAGTATTTGCTATCTATTTCAAAAATGAATCAAAGAAAAACAACAAATGATAATCGAGATTATTAGATATTTTATCCTCCAAGGAATTCAGATTTTATACCTATTCCTATCTTTCTATCACTTAAGTGTTTCAGAACTCGAAAATTATTAGTCGCAGTAACTCTTTATCCAGAATTGTCCCCATTTAATTTCTATCTTCTTCTAATTCCCTTATATCTACTTTTATATAGTCTGTTGATTGCGTGTTTGGTCGTTTCCCAATTGGTTAGCCTATTAATGGGGTATATTAAATAAAGATGAAGTGGCATAATTTAACTATAACTCATATAAATAATTGATAACAGTTTAACCAATTAAACTTTTTCTTATTCTTTTTCTCTTTTTCTTATGATTATTTCTTTAAACTGGAATTCCATATGGAGATGTTAAAGAATAACATTAGCACTTCACTCTTATTTGTTATTCCACCTTGTCTCATGGACAATTTCCATGATTTGCAATTATTTAGAATTTTATTTGACAAATGCCTGTAAATTTTTCTTTCTTTTCTTCATGTGGCTGTCAAGCAAGGAGATAAATTATTATAATAAAATATAAAAAGATCTTACAAGTATTTTATATTATAAATTAGAATAAATTTTATATCATAATAGAATCTGCTTCACTGAATAAGAACCGAAAGTAGGATAAATTATCTCCTATTTAGCCTGTAAATTGGATTGGTATGTGTTTTTATACGAAATGTGGGGGATGGATTGTACTCATCATAATTTGCCATTGGAATACACAAAAGGGAGGAAATTTCATGTTAACGAAAATATCTATACCAACTATATATACAGAGGTTGTTGTTGTTGTTTTTAATTTCTCTTTTAAAATTTATATTTTCAATAAATTCTACCCCATTTTTAATATGATTTCAATAATAATAATACTAATAATAATAAAAAAAAAGATTTTTATTCCTTAAATTATATATATATATAAATAAAATCTAGAAGTATTTCATATTTTAATATTCTATTTGATATTGTAATTCATTAATTAATTAACCAGCCATTTTCCTTATTATTAGTAGTTTCTAACTTTCAAACTTTTCGATTACTTGAAAATTTTTTTAAAGAATTTGATAAATTTTTATAAATTTTCATAAGGTCTAGTTAAAATTCCGGTCTAACAATAAAAATCAAATCCTAAATAAATAGAACAATGAAGATTCAAGATGCTCTGTAGTCATTTTGATTGTAATTGGTTAATAAATAAGGGTAGTTTATATATAGATTTAAATAATTCTATTGATTCTATCTTCAAGCTATAAATTAATATTGGTTCTCATTATACATATAATATATAATATGATATAATATAATATGATATTCATTTATCAAAAATTATATATATCGAATAAAAGCGATTATCAGAATTATAGATTGTTCTTAGTTTTTGATAAGACAATTTTAACAAAAAACATTAATTAATGGAAACATTTAAATTTTCAACATTTTTATTTAAGTCGAATAAAAGATCAAATTATTAATCATCTATATATATTGAATGTTTAAAAAATATTTATAATGATTCTTTTCTCAAATATGCTTAAAAAAAAACTTAATTTTGTTATGCTATGCTTTGCATCTTTGGAAGGTCTTTATTTTAGGAATTTATTAAATTTGATAAATAAATTAATCAACAATGTATGTTTCTCTAATTATCTATCTATCTTAGTACCTCTACGGAACTCGAAAGTTTTTGGTTGCAGCAACCACATTCCTCCAACTCCCCCTATCCTAAGCCAGACCCATCCAACTCCTACTTTCTCCCATCTCCCTCACGTCCCTACTACATTGTCCACCCTCCGCGTCCTTGGACTTTCCAAGCGGACCTTTCCCAATCGGTATCTCCACAAATATACCCTTCGCCATTCTTTCCTCTCTCATTCTAGCCACGTGTCCTGCCCATCACACCCTTCTGGATTTTATAACCCTACTGTTAGTGTGGATAAAAGTCATGCAATTCCTCGTTATCCAGTCACCGCCATTCCCCAGTGATCTCATATTTCTATAAATGCTGCGAAGAAACCTACTCTCAAATACTCTAAATCTACTCTCGTCCCCCAGAGTCATAGACCATGCCTCACAATCATATAACACCACCTGTAAAATAATTGTTTTATATCTTTTGATTGATAATAATTTTGACGAGATTTAAATGATTTAGATGATTTAAAATAAATAGTTGATAGATAAGAAAATTTTATGAATAAAATTAAAAAAAAAAGGCAATTGGAAACGAGAGAGGGTGAAGTAAAGATCTGTATTTGAACATAAATAACCTGCCTGATGAAACCCACCCAACTCTCTCATAACATCATTTATTTATTTGTTTCTTTTCATTTTCCAACGGGATTATACAAAAAGTTTCTAGTTTAGTCTTGTCGACGTAAAACCTCTTTGTTATTTTTTTTTTAATTCCCAAATAAGGTTTTATAATATCGTTGTGAAGTTAAATAAGAACTGTCGTTCACTTAAAAAGAAAACTTTTTTTTTATGAGAAATATACCAAAAGATGTGTGCCTAATTCAATAAAATCTATTAAATGACTTCTAGGACAACAGAAAGTTGTAGATTAACTAAAAGAAATGCGTTCTTTAATTAACTTCTTGATGAATACAGGTGTCATATATTTAAAAAAAAATATTTGTCTGTCAAGTTTTTATCACGATACAACTAAAATTATTTATTTCTTAAATTATAACGGAAAAATAAATATAAATTTAGACACTCATGAAAATCATTAATTTTTATCCAATCATTTTCAATATATTGTATAATTCCTAAAATAGAGTATATTATGATTTTATCTCTTAAATCATGCATTATTAAACATTATTTACGTAAATAATTATTATATATTTGAAACCTGTGACTTTCACCGCATCTATTAAATCGTTTGTCGTTTCAGCGTGGTAAAGGTGTTATATGATCAGTACATCGGACCTTTCAAATTTTATCTTAATTTTCTTTATTTCATGTCTAGTAGTTCCCAATTTTAAATACTATATATATATATATATATATATATATATTAATTTATTTAATTATTACAACTTTTTTTAATCCATCACAAGAAAAAATAGTTTTTTTTTTTTATTTTCATATATTTCATAGTATATATTTTTTTTTAATAAATTAAATATTTTAATAAAACACGTTCTAAAAAAATAAATACAATATAAGTATATATATATATATATATATATTAATAAAGTGAATTTGAATTGAAGGGTTGAGCTTTAAATTTATATATGTATGTACATAAAATTTAAATATAGATGCGTATGATGCGAGAATCAAGGGTGGAGGTAGGTCAAGGAGAATTCGTTTGACATGAATTTTGTTCTCATATATGTATGCATAGTCAGAAACATTGAAACATCTCTCCCTCCTCTGAACCATTAGTATATGCTACCATCACTTCCACTTTGTTATCATTATTATCGTATCTATGTACAAAAACTCGGCTTCAAATACTAACATCTCACGGGTAAATGGAGGGGGTTATTGATATATCCTTGCCAATACAATATTATAATTAAACTAAAATTACGAATATTCATTTATAATAAAAAAATGCAAGTCGATTCTAAATTATATAAATGACAAAAGTTTTTAAATAATAAATAAAATTTATTTATCATTTTGTTTGATTTTTTTTTTTTTTTGAATTTCTAGTAAAAAACATGTATATATATATATATATATATATATATATATATATATATATTTTAATCTAATAAAATAAATATGTAATTAAGAATTAATTAATTTGCAAACATTTTTGGAGCAATTTCATAATTTCTTTGATACTTTAGATTAGTTATTCTCAACCTGATAGTTATTTTTTTATTTCTGAAACTCGATTTTTGAATATGGCTCTAAGTATCACCAAGTGTACCTACCTTATATTAGGGATTATCGTGGAATTTTTATCTGTTAAAATTTATAGGGGGGCGAATTACGAAGCCGGACTTACGAAGTGGGCGTTTGGTCCAAAAAGATTGAGAAACGCTACTTTAGATGAAGTTCGGTAATTACACTATTATTAGAAAGAAACGTTCCAATTTGTAGATGCATTCTGTATTTTTATTAAAAGGAGAAAACATTGTGACGACACTGGTAGAAAAGAAACCAACATGTGTATACCAAATGTGTAGTGTATGATTGTGAAAACGGATTGGTACCTGAAAAAAATTTGGGTTTTTATATAATTTCAAACTGTTTCCACTAAACTGTTTAAGTAGGTAGTAAAACTTGAACAGACCAAAGTTTTGGGAAAATTCTTTACCTTTCTTTATCTCAACAACGTTCCATTGCTAACATCATGCGGTTTTGCCTACCAAAATAATAATAATAAAGCCCTCTATTCGGTCAACAGATACAATTCGTTTGCTTTACATACTACAACATTGTTTTTTTCTTTATTAATAGAAATGGAGAAACAGACAAATGATTTGAAAGAAACTTTAACAAAAATATATAATGGATCGCCTGGAGGAAAAAATTAACGCCTACCAAAATACAATGTGTAAACATAAACAGTGTTTCTTCTTATAATGATTACTTTTTCTAAGAAGGTAAAACTGGGTGAAGATGCAAATGGACTATAATAATCAAATGCCCAAATTACTATTCTCAGGCCCATTTATAGTTCATATTGAGCTCTGGAAAGATTTTTATTTTTATTTTTTGATTAACTTCATCGAATAAAGACGTGTCCAGATTGAAACGGGACTGATAATCAAATTTAAACCTATAAGAAAAATATTTGTTTATTTCAAAGAAATATTTATTTATTTTTTAAGAAAATTACACTCTATATATATTTTTTTACCTGAAAAGGATGTAACCGAAATGCACCAAAAGCAAAGAATTGGAACGTTTAATTTTTTCAGGATTAAATTTTACCAAAAATAGAAGGTTATTATTTTTTAAAAAAAAAACAACCTATTGTAAAATTTTAATATTGATTTTGTTTTACTATTTGATGATTAGAATTATAAAACAAATGCTTGATCGATTGATGATGGTATAAGCTATAAGCTATTCTAAATTTCCTTGACGTTCCTTGTTTTATTATTATTATTATTATTATTTTCTTTTATAAATCATTATTATGAAAAATGACAACTCTTTCAACCATTGTGAATTTTAGTTTTTTTTTTAAAAGACAAGGAAAATTTTATGAAAACTCTTTTATATGAATTGTTTAACTATACTTCTTTAGTATAAAAGATTAATGAACTAAAAAAAAAATCAATATTTGAAAAATTAAAATTAGACTTGCTAAGCATATTACTTAAAAATTATAATAATAATTTTAATAATAATAATAATAATAATGTTGAAGTTAAGGGATATAATCGTGGCGGTGGGCAGAAGGTACCACACACACACACATTGGTTGTTCTCTATAAAAGAGATTTAATTGGCGGAAAGGGCAGGCGTGGATTTCGAGTGATAGATAACAGATAAGCAGGGTGAGGAGCTGTCAGTCAGTCGTGGGGCTTTATAATTCAGCGACTATAGAGTACTTCTTGTCACAAGTCAACGATTCATCACTGATAAAACATTGTTATGTTGATTCATTTCATATAAACGCGAAGTTGATGTCATATAAAATACGTGAGCGAAACGAGAAAAGATAAAAAAAAGTGCAAAAACCGAAATTCCCCTCTACAATCTGAATAACTTATGGCTATTTTTTGCTTTGTTTTATATATATATATATATATATATATATATAATTTTTTTTTTAATTTTTTTAATTTTTTTTCCTCTGTCCTTTACGCCTAAATTAAGTTGGAGCAAATTAAAATGTCATATGTTGTTTAAAATTCGGAACAATACATACGTTGTTATTATTGTTAATATTTCATTCATTTATTTATTTATATTTATTTTTATTTAAAATAACAAAAGAATGTCTAACATTGCAAAAAAAAAAAAAAAAAAAATAAAAATAAAAATCGTTATTTTTTTAAAGAATTTGAAATGCCTGTTGGAATGTCATCTTTCATCACTTTTGATTTTTGATTTTGTTTTTGTCTTTTTTGGATTTTATTTGTTTTTGTTTTGTCAAAATTGGGATTTACATTTGATTGAATCATTGTTTTGGAAAAATTATTGACTTCTTTGTCATGAGATTGACTAATGCCAATATTTTTGGGGGCTCTGTTCGGGATATGATGAAAAAAATTATTATTTTTTTATTTAACCGATATATTATTGTTTTTTTTTCTTATTCCAAAAAAATATACATTTTTATTCTAACAAATTCAATATTAAAAAGAAAAAAATTATCATCGTTAGAAGCTGATCTGAAAAACCTAACTACCTACAAACTTATAAAGTATACTTATAAAGTTAATTTAAAAAAATATAAATTAAATAAAATATTTTTTAATTTAGAACGTTGATCTAGAATTAATATATTTCCTGAAAATATAAATCCTTTTATATGATTTTATTAAATTTATAGTGTAAAATAATTATATTTCTCTTATTATATTTATTTATTTTTTTTTTTGTACAAAAATAGAAAAGGTTTAATCAGAATCGTAAAAAGCTTTATAAAATAATGAATCAATGCTGAGTATAAATATAGAACAGTCTGAAATATATGAAACGTATTATATATATATATGAAATTCTCAGATACCTTTTTTTTCTCTGATTTTTGTATTCATCTCTGGGATCTCTGGATCAGTTCACACACATCCGTCAACATTTACTTCATTCATAATTGAATGTTATCATTTCCAAATCAAATAACTAAATTATCAGCATTTATAAGAGATTTATACGGACCGGATACCAGAAATTAACAGTAATTCAATTCCTTCTCTATTAGCTATTTTATTGTTAATATTAATACTTCACTTTATAATTTTAAAAATCAATGAGATATTATTTACTGTTTTATAGTTTGTTTTTTATCAATATAGGTATCAACCGTAGTTAATGGTCATTTTATATAATATATATATATATATATATATATATATATATATATAGTTATTTTTTATTTATTTAATTATTATTATATATATGTATAATTACACTTTAAACGGTTTCAAAAATTTGACGGAAGAAAGAAAATGTTAAGTGTAAAAGTTATTTACTTATCTATAATAGATTATGTAATATAGTTTTTGATAATAATCAGGGGTCGGCAACCTTTTTCAATAGTCGGGCACATTCCTGAAATAATATAACAGGGGTGGGTACACTTGGTGATACTTAGAGCCATATTGAAAAATCGAAAATGTTTAAGGGCCTGATTGCAAAAACATTTTGCCTTTTTTTACATACATATAAAACAAATAAGAACTTAATATATATAATAATAATATATTCTATGATCTATTATTTATTTAATTATATATTTATTTGTTTATTTATTAAATAATATTGAAGTAAATAATAATTCAAAATTATTTTCCAATCTGGGTGGTCTGGCAGAGTGGAGACTAAAATACTAGAATTGGTCAGGATACTGTTATTGTTGGTTGCCTGGCTGTGCCCCGGCTAAGATTGCTTGATTTTCCATAAGGGGATTTCGTGAATAGAAAGATGGATGATTATGTCATGACACAAATGTCCTAGTAGCTTATGTGCTTAGAACTTAGAAATAATAATAATAATAATAATGTTATAATCCCTTTATAACCAACATTAGCTTAATTATGACATTTATTGTTTGTAAAAATATAATTTAAATAAACTTCACCTCCCTCTAATAATAATTTCAATTTCTCTTATTTCAAACCAAAAAAATATTATTTAAAAATTTATTCATGAATATATATATATATATATATTACAATAAATAATCATTTGTTGTCTAGTCTAAACTGGAATAACTTTTAAATAAGCTAAACTAAATAAGCTTACTAAACTAAAAAAGTTATATGAAATATTTATTAATGAGTCTAAAGTTTTTCTAACTATTTAGAGGTTACCCGTTTGATCTGAATTCATACCATTTAATCAATTTTTATAATGATATTTAATTAAAATCTTATTTAAAAAAAAAATAATAATAATTTTTGAAATGATATTTAATTAATATCCTACTTTTTTTAATAAGTAAATAATTATTTGATTGATAAATAATTTATATTAATTACAGTTTTATCGCTGATATATGTTTGTTTTTAAAAAAAATAAAAAAAAGAAATTATCATTTAATTTATTTATTTATTATTTTATTTTGACGTTAACAAACGTGACAGTCAAATTTTTTTATTTATTTTTTTTTTATTTTCAAATAAATTCTTTTAATTTCTAGTTGGTTAAGACAACACATTTAGACTTATGAATAAATTATATATCAGAAGAGTCGCAGTGAAGTTAGAAAATCTCAATTCCAATATATAATGCATATATAAAATTTAAAATAATTAAAATTTAAAACTTTATATGAAATTTAATTAGTATCCTATTTAAAAATAATAAGTTTTGAAATGAAATTTAATTAATATCCTATATTTTTATTTAAATAAATAAATAAATAAATTTTTGATTGATAATTTATATTAATTACAGTTTTATCGATGTTATATGTTTTGTTATTAAAAAAAAGAAAAAAAAAATTATCATTTTATTATTTGTTTTTGATTTTAATTTTAAATAAATTTTTTAATTTCTAGTTAGCTAAGACAACAGATTTAACTTTATGAATAGGTGTAGAAGCATGGAACCGGAATTCCCTATAAATGGTGCTCGCTATCAGTTTAAAGACCGTAAGACCGCTTCTGTAGCGATGTTTGTCATCACACAATAATCTAAGCTTCATACACCGGTATATGTTTTTATAACTTCAAAAATGTCGAATTTTATGCATTGGTTTTCTGCTATCATTTGAAGAAAACTGCAGAATCACATAGAAGGCTTGTTGAAGCTTACGGTGAACATGCTCTTATCAGTATATCTCTTAGAAGGAGTGAAGTTAGAAGAATAAACCCAATCCCAATATAATACATATAAAATTTAAATTAATTTGAAAATTGTTCACAATTTTGAATTTAATTATAAATAATTCATTGATTAACTATATATAAATAGATAAACTTTTTGTTTTTGTGAAATATAATAAATATTACATAATTGTTATATACTATACATGTACTATATATATATATTTAGATTATAATGTCTCCATTATTTTTTCTTCAGCTTAATTAAATTCTAAAATGCATACTGTCAATCTATTCATTAAATTATTCTGAATGTTATGCTGGTTTTACGCTCATAAACTTTTAAGATTTTATTTCTTTAACTTTTAAGATTCCATTTTTAGTATTGGATTAGTTGAATAATTCAATTATATATATACAATATATATATATATATATAAGGCATTACAATTAATAAAAGAAAAGAATAAAAAAATAATGTAAAATCTCAACTGTCGAGGATTATTTATTTATATGAAATATTAATAATATATATATATATATAAAGAGAGGGCTAAACGAGACAGAGGGAGTGGGAGAGAGAGAAAGGGAGAGCGGAATATGATTAAATTTCTACAGTTTATTTTTTCCCCTTGACTTACAAGAATTTTTGAGACGTGGCAATTATTTCTTTCGTTTTCAATTTTCTTTTTCCCTCTCCGCTGCCCCCAAAACAACATAGTCAAAAGAGAGAAACTCCTTAGAGAGGAGAAAAACAAAACAAATTTGATCAAATAATTTAATAAAATATTTATTTATTTTTTTTTTTTTCCTACTGCATTATATATTATATTTGTTCTGTTTTTCTTATGTATATATAAATTTCATTATGTAGTATGAAAAAAGGGATTTAAAAATTTAAAATTAAACTTATAAAAATGCCATTTGTGAAGGCATTTTTTTTTATTATTATTATTTGAATGCTACTTAAAAAAAAAAAAAAACTTTCCAATGAAGGGCTCTTTTTTTGTTTGTTCATTTGAATTGGCTTCATTCAATGAATCACTTGGCATCCTTTGTAACCAAAAGCACCCCAAATGCGGCAAAGATGGAAGATGGATCACAGTTCTGTCCAATTCAAGGAACGGCACCCCGGGTTTGTAATTATTTTTTGGGTTATACGTCCCCTTGTATTTATGTTCTCCACTACCTCCTCTACCTCACTTGCTCTTATTTTCTATTTTTTTTTTTTTTTTTTTTTTTTGGTTAAAATGGGAATTGTGTAATTTTTGACGGTAGACTGCTTGCGTTCCAGGGCGAGTTATTAAAAACTTTTCGTTCACTTTTTATTCTGCAATTCGTGTGCTCCATAATCACGCGGTTCCTTTCTATTTATTTACGTTTAAAAATTTCATCTCTATTTTATATATTAATATTATTGAATATGTATATTTATATCGATCAATTTGGAAATGAAAAATAATATATATATATATATTTTCAAAAAATATAATATTAATTAAAATTTATATTTAAATTAAAAAAAAAAATATTTCTAAAAGGGTAAGTTGTAAGCAATGCACATTATGCTATCTCGCCAGTATTGAGATCACGAAAATTTGCGATGTTTTGTGATGTTTTTATACGTTTTGAAGGTTCCTGAATCAGTTTCACTAAGAATGAGAAAAATGTCTGTCTGTGTGTATGTGTGCATGTATGTAGACAAGATTACGCAAAAACGGTTTGAGCTAGAATCATCAAATTTGGTAAATGGGCATTATTCAAAATTTGTAGTTTTCAATCAACTTTTGAGAAATGTAGCACAACCGGAATGGGGTCATTACTTAAAACCTTTTGATTTTTTTTCCTCTAAAGTGACCGTAAAAATAAAGATATAAGTTTGATAGTTTTTCACGTGATTAAAAATTGTATAAAACTGCTATATATAGAATTTCAGCTTGACAGTACCAGAATTAATTTTTTAACACTGCAAATCTCACGCGCCAACACGTGACGTGGTGCCATCAATAAAATGCTTTGGTTTAATAAATATTATTTATTAATTTTAATTGATAATTTATAATTAATTAAATTTAATTTAAATATATTATATTATGTTAATTAATCCAATTCAAATTGCGAGATAGTCGAGTGGAGACACTCCAGCTTATTTTTATAAAATATCATGAAACGTCGAGAAAACAAAATACGTGATAAAACCCCGGATAAATCTGACAATAATATATATATAAACAAAAAATTAAGATAAATAAAAAGATAGTTTACATTGGTATAAATTACCAACAACAAAAATTTATTTTAAATTTTGAAAACACATAAACATTACAGTACATCAGAAGTTTGCTATTTATTATTTATTCATTTTAGAGCTATATTTTCTCATTTTTTACCGACCGACGATAGTAAGGGAGGTATTGTTTTCACACCAAATTTCACATGTGGAGATTTTTACATATCTCCACGAATCATGCATTTTCTTAACACAAAAAAGTATTTTTAGCATGATATCTGTCCGTCCGTCCGTCTGTCTGTATAGATGTGTACAGCCTGAACGGCTCAACGGATTTTGATGAAATTTGGTATATTTTCTTAATGCATCAGTATGATGAATTGATCAACTTTTGGTGCAAATCCGTAAACCGGAAGTGGTAGTATTAGCGATCGACGATAGGAAGGGAAGGGTTATTTTCACACCAAATTTTTCACATGAGGAGATTTTTTTATATATCACCACGAATCATGCACTTTGTATTGGTTTTATCCTCGGGAAAATCATATTTATTAGTTTTTTCTTAATTTAAAATTATATGACGTCATCCAGCCATTCATGACGACACAGCCTGGTCGTGCATATATATTATAAATAAAATAAAATTAAAAATGTTTATATTTATTATTTATGTATGCCTATCTGTTTTTTATTACATTAATAGATATATTAAAATTATTTGAAATT
The DNA here is from genome assembly GCA_963082975.1 of Labia minor. Taxonomy (NCBI): domain Eukaryota; kingdom Metazoa; phylum Arthropoda; class Insecta; order Dermaptera; family Spongiphoridae; genus Labia; species Labia minor. The sequence continues at coordinate 71,211,872 of OY720348.1, forward strand.
GTTTCTGTAGCTGAAAATTAATTTACTTCAAACCGTCGGTCGGTTCGGACCTGGCTACAGGTCAACTTATTTTATTTTTTAATACGATATATATAAATATATATATATATATATGAAAGAAAAAAAAATGCTGTAACTCACCGTTAGCAATTGAGTATCCTATTTAATCCAGGGGATTCTTGGATCTTAAAATTCCTACTAAATAAAAGGAAAAAAAAATTAATTAATTTATGTTTTTTTTTTTAAATTAATACAAATTTAAAATATAATTTAAGTTGAATATTTGTTGTTTTTTTTATAATGAATTCCCTCCTTAAACATAAATTCTATAATAGAAAACGAAAACGAAAAAAAAAAAAAATTAAATTGCATTTGTATGATAATTTAATTAATTATAATAATACGTAAAAATTTAACTAATCAATTAATTATATTAATTAAAAAAAAAATAAAAATTGTTAACAAATCAATTTATTTAATCAAAGGAGATAAAGTAACAAAATGGCTGTCACATTCAAAATTAAATCATTTAATTAAAAAAAAAAAACATGTTAATCTAACAAATAAACGTTAGAACTATACATCTATAAATTATATTCAATCAATAAATACTATTATTAATTAAGATTAATATTTAAAGAGAATTCCTAAGATAGTAATTAATCACCTGGCGTTGTTCATCCAACCAGCTTAGCTATCATGTCATGTTTACTCAACAAATGCAATTAAATAATTTTTTTTATACTTCTTTTAATTGATTTCAAGTGAATTTGCCGACTGGGTTCTCAAAAGTGTGTTTGCAAGTCCCGTCAACCGCCGACTTAAATGTTTCTCTTCATATTCATCACAGAAATTATTATTATTTCTATCTCATTAGCAATAAATCAAATTTTCCAATGCATATTTATAATATTAATATATAATATTTTGGCAAAATATACCAATATAATATGTTTAATAAGATAATATAACAAATAATAATATATTTTTTGTTTAATTATTGTTATTTGAGCTTATTAATTATATATTACATAGAGATAATTGTTAAATTGAATAATATTGTTATATATAGTATATATATACAAGGGCAGGTCATTAAGTCCGTTACTTTTTGAATTTCCCGTTTCTTAAATGAAGTGGCAACACTAGCGGGAAACTATCTTGACTCCTATCGAAATTGGAATGAGCTGGGTTTTTTAGTTTTTGTTTGTCATCCATTAACTACCTCGTGATATGAGAAGAAAATGGAAAAGTGAATTTCGATTAAATTGGGATAAGAATTGCTCCCTAATCCGCCCTATTCTCCGGATTGAGCGACGAGTGACTATTTCTTGTTTCCAAACCTGAAGAAATGGCTCAGAGGAACATGATTTGACTCCAATGATGAAATCTTCTCACAATCAAATCTATTTTGATGTCCTCGACAAATCTTATTTTTTTGGAAGGGATAAAAAAAAATTGGAGAAACAAAAATGTATAGAGCTCACTGTAGACTACTTTAAAAAATAAAATACAATGAAATTATTTATCCAAAAACCTGTGTTTCATTCAAAAAGTCACGAACTTATTGACCTGTCCTAATGTATATATACGAGATATTTGTAGTTTTACTGACTAAAGTAATCTAACCCCATTTTAGTCTTATTTGCAAGTATTAATTTTTATATTAAAATATTCATTTTGGCGAGGTTCTTGACCGTGAACTAAATACCTCAAAATAATCATAAAATTTAGATCTTAGAAAAATTAACGCATATTGCATTTTTGATAAAAAAAAAATTCTCTTAAAAAAACAATAATATTTTGTTTGGTTTTAAAATTCAATCGTCTATCTTCTTCTTAGCATTTGTCTGCTGCTTTAGACAGCATCCTGTTCATCAGTGATGTCGCTAGAGTTTGATGCCGGAGTTGGGAGGGGGATATGTGAAGGATCTATAATATTGAATTGATGGGATTTGGGGATTTTGATTAGGGTTTGGGACGCGACTTCCTCAATTGGAGGCGAGGAGAAGTCGTGGCTTGCGTGAGCAGGGTTGCTTCCCTGAAGTGGACCTCACTCTATCTGGATCATAGAGAGGGTCCACCCGCTACTCCTGAGGCTGAGGAACAATTTTTCTTTAAAATTAATTTTATTGAAAATTTTGCTAGTTGGATGTGCTACCAGTTTAGCTATTCTCCCCCCCCCCCCCCCCCGTCTATATAATACAATAGTAATGTTATTTATTTTAATTAAATTAAAAGGGAGGAGGATTTCTAGAACATCAAAAAAACTTAACATCCCCGTATTAATAACTAGTATATTTATTAATTATTTAATTAAGTAAATTAAATTCAAATTCAAATCACTCAAATGAAAGAAAAACTAGAATACAATTAATTTAATTAATATATATATATATATAAACCAGAAATAGATTTTGATAAGTATATATATATCATTATTTATTAAATTTAATTAAATATAATAAAATTGAGATTGATATTGATAAATTTTTTGAAAATCAATATTATATATATATATATATATATATATTAATAGAAAAAGAAAAATATTATTATAAGAAAAGTATATTATTTGATAAATGTAGAGGGGGTAATCTTGATGGGATTTTATAAAGATGAGCACTGTGTTTGAAACAGACCGTGATACACGAAACGGCTTATTCAAATACAATTTGTTTGGTTTCCTAATACAATATCAGTCAAGGAGACCTCCATTAAATGTAGTCGGTTGTAAAATTGAAATCAGGGTCCACCGAATATCCTGACCTGAGCGCTCTCGCCTAAGGGAGCATGGCCACTTCCAATACTTCAATAAAATAAAAAGCGGATGCTAACATCACACTATTCCCATTTCAAACATGTAATAATAAAGAAAATAATCCAATTTTTATAATATATATATATATATATATATGTAATTAAATAAATTATTAATAATAATTAATAGTTAAAAAAAATAACAATCAACTCTATAACTTTTCCTCCTACATTCACACCTAGTCTATCAATAGCCAAAGCTGATTCTGTACTACCTCCACCCAAATCTTATTCTCTCCTAATTCCCCCGCATCTATCTTATATGAACCATCTTTTTATAAAATATAATTATAATTTCTAAATTAACATTTTTACTATCTCTCGCCAGAGATAGTATTGAGATCACGAAAATTTTCGATGTTGAGATTTTGATGTTTTTATACGTTTTGAAGGTTCCTGAAGCATTTTCACTAAGGATGAGAAAAATGTCTGTCTGTGTGTATGTGTGTATGTATCTAGACAAGATTACGGAAAAACATGTTTGAGCTAGAATCATTAAATTTGGTAAATGGGCATTATTCAAAATTTGTAGTTTTCAATCAACTTTTGAGAAATGTAGCACAACCGGAATGGGGTCATTACTTAAAACCTTTTGATTTTTTTCCTCTGAAAAATAAAGATATATATTTAATAGTTTTTCACATGATTAAAAATTGTATAAAACTGCTATATATAAAATTTCAGCTTGATTGGAAGTACCAGAATTAATTTTTTAACACTGCAAATCACGCGCCAACACGTGACGTGGTGCCATCAACAAAGGGCCAAACATGCGCTGGTTTAATAAATATTATTTATTAATTTTAATTTAATTTAAATATAATATGTGTTATTTAATCCAATTCAAATTTGCGAGATAGTCGAGTGGAGACACTCCAGCTTATTTTTATTTTCATATCCTTAATCCGAATTTAAGACCACACATCTCTTTTTTTTTAATATTTACCTTTCAATAAATTGTGTGAATTTTTATTTTACTTTCAAAATCTTTGAAACAAGATGTATGAAAAAAAAATGTGAATTTCCAATGAACATGAAGTTAAGGGATAAATGGTGGGGAGGGGAGAAGAAGAGAGAGATGAGAGAATAACCTGAACATAGTTTCTAAACTTTCAACTTTAACTTCATCAATAATTCACTTTTATGATGAAGAATGATAAAAGGGAAAAAATATTAAAACACAAAAGATAATGGACAATGGTCCTCTTCTTTCGATATATATATATATATATATATATATATATATATATTACAAAGGTAAATATTATATATGGAATTTCAAATGTTAAGTTGGTAATACATCAAATTTAGAATAGAAAATTTGGTAATTATTCAAATAAACACCGTTAAGTGGATTTGGATAAAACTTTACCGGTGGGTTCCTTTTGCAATTCCAAATAAACTTTTCTTATTACATTTTTTCGGGCCTCTTCTATTAAAATTATTAAAATTTGCATTTAAATCCATTGACATTCTATTTAGCTACCATGTTTGACCACCAGAAGGCGCACTAATTTTCTGTTTTTATAAGTTCGGTTTGGATTTAATATATCCAAACCGAACTTATAAAAATCGAAAATTAGTGAATAAGTGAATAATTAAAGAATTAGTCAATAAAACATTAATGGCACATTTCGATTAACTTAATCTGTCAAACTTAAAAAATGCAAATTTTAATAATTTTTATGTCGTAAACTAGAAAAGGCCCGAAAAAATTTCACAAGACAAGTTTATATGGAATTGCAAAAGGAACTCACTGGTAAAGTTTTATCCAAATTCACATAACGGTGCTTACTTGAATAATTACCGAAAATTTAAAAATAAATAACTTTTAGAAGTCAATTTAAAACAAAAGAAATTTAAATACAAAAATATAAATTTGTGTGGAATCAATAATATTTAAAAATATAATTAAAAAAATTTTAAATTTCATTTAGTAATATAATGTAGACTTGTCTCTAAGTTTTGGTGCCATTTTCAAGATAGAGTTTTAAGATGAAATTTTTTGATCTTAGACTGAGTAATCAAGAGTCATAGGGTGATTTTTAAGTCAAATGGGCGGGTCAAAGTGTAAACATAGATGATCAAATCTTAAAATTAAACGTAACACGGAAACAACTACTCATAATAATAAAATAAACATTTACGAAAATCTAAGCGTACAATATATATTTTATATAGGATTGAGTTGTGTTCAATTACTACTCTGGGATGCAATAATATATTCATGAAATTACATATGAATGCATATTCAAAATAAGTACTTTCAAATTAACTAATTTTACATTAAGTAAAAGTTTTTATTTTAAATTTGGATATTTTAGCCATATTTTGATCATAAAATTAATTATTATATAGTATTATATTATAAACAAAAGACCCCCTACATATATTATATTATAAACCACAGACACCCTATAATTATAAATATAGATAGACTCTTCAGTGATTTAGTGGTTAGCACGACACTCTACCACACTGAAGGCTAGAGTTCGGCCTAGGGAAATTCAATAATTAATAATTTCTCTTTAAAGCTATGCGTGATCCTCAGGATCTAACCGCAAATAATAATAATAATAATAATAATAATATAAAGATAGATATTATAAAAAATATTATGACTTTTATCTAACCACTCCTATATGTTGGATCAACTTGAAATTTGTACTCTAAAGAACCTCTAATAAAATATATAATATATCGAAATGGAATATTTAAGTAGAAAAAAAGATCCTTAGTAAATTAAATTATATTAATAGAAGAGAGAATGTTTATAATTTTCTAAAAAAAAAAATAACATGATTAAATTTTAAACGAGGTTGTTTTCATTACGTGACTGCCTTTCTGTTGTCGGTTGAGTTTAAGATTGTTTTGTATATTCAACAGCACTATATAATTTATAATCTTCGTTAAAGATGATTTGCTAATGTATCAGTTGTTAAGATGTTGTTGTTAGAGTAGAGGGAGGGGTAAAGTGAGATTTCAAATAGAACCCATCTTCACTACACCCTCCCCTTTTCGTTCTCCCCCGCCTCCCTCCACTCCCGACTGGCCCTTGAGCTGATCCGTGTTCATTGAGCCCACTTGATTTGGCTCTAATCGCCTCTCCGTTCGTGCTGGGATGAGTGGCTGTTGTTCCCATCCATTCCAAGTGGCAATCGCAATTCCAATGCTAAGCCTCTGATTCGTACCTCCGTCTGAAATATTTATGACCCTGTAATTCATGCTCTCTTATGCCTGGTGTTATGAGATAATTATAATAAATCCGAAGGGATCATCTTCCGTTCAAGTTGCAAACTGGAACATGAAAGTATTATATTAGAAAAAGAAAAAAAATCATCACCCCCTCCCCCCCCCCAATAGTCAGGGGAAACATTCATTCAAAGGCAGGAAGAAAAATTGAAGACACTGGTAAATTGGAAGTATTGATTGAATGGAGAAGAAGAAATTAGAATCTCGTTTATGTGGATGGATAGATCGATTGCTTTAAAAATTCATAATTGTATCTGTTAATGAAAAAAAAAATACATTTTTCTTAATTAAATATCTAAATTATTCTATATTATAGATATATTTCTTTTCTTTTATTTAAATTCAAATTTTGAAATTTTTAAAATAAATTTATATATATGATGTAAGTTTAAATCCTAAACAAACATTTGTCACTGGACGCTCGAACAGTGCAGTCGCTTGATAACGATTGCAGAAGTAGCAATCGAAACGTTGTGTATATGTTTGTATTTTTTGAATAAATTTACAATAACAAATATCAATATGTGGTTTAATTTACAAAATTCCGTTATAAACCTAAACAAACATATTATTTATTCATTAAGATAAAAGTAGAGGGTGGAGTTAACTTACTGATTTAGAGAGTTAATAAAACAGAATTGGTTATAGTTATTGATTTATTTCTTTTAGATACTTATTTTACAACTTTGGAAATTTTATTTTCAAGTTTTTTTTAAATACTGTATTGGACAGGTGATGTCCTTCATTAGCAATACACTGATTTGCTTGATTCTTAAAACTTTGACAGAATATTTTCCAACAGAGCAACTGATATGTTGCCCATGGCTTGAAGAATATTGCTTTTAAGTTCAGCAAGGGTTTATGGGGGGCAATCTTAAGTTGAATGGGTGTGCCGATCGTGAAGTTTTCCCAGCCAGTATTATAATTAATAAAAAAATAATTAAAAAGAAAAATTCAAACTATATTCATGATAGTAGAAATATGTTTATATTGATATATTATAAATAAAAAAGGATCAGACTTTTGTACAAGACACCCCCCATTATGTTGGCTACCCTCTTTGGGGCACAAGTCTTGTATGATCAGTACAACGAATCCTTTTAAGATGTATTTTGTATTTTATGATCGGAAACTATAACTCTTTATTAAAAAAACAATAAGTTTGTAAGTATATTTGGTAAACAAATTAAAATGATAAAGCGGATTCCTATGAAATTTTATATATTTATTTTAAATAAAAATATTTATGAATAATTTAAATTATTCAAGGAATTAAATATTAAAAATTTAAAATTTATATATGTCTAATATTGTTTTTAAAATCATAGTGTAAAAATTTTGAAAAAAAATTTTAAAATTTCATATTTATTTGATACATTTTTTTTTTCTGTTATGATATACAATAAATGAAATAATTTAATTAAAACAAAATTGAATTTATTATTTGAAGTATAAATTTGTTAATCGAATTGTTTTGTTTGTTATTCTTTTGTAATGAAGAGATTGGAGGGTGAATTTTTCAACCTCCATCACTGAAAACACCTGTGCAATCTTTGATGAATAGAATCCCAATCTGAGAGTTGTTATCGCTCTCCCCTACTGATTTTTTTTTTCTTTTGATGAAGCCATTCATGTAGAAGGTTACACATTATTTTATACAATATAATTTAGTTTATTAGAAAACATCTCTTAAAAGTTGAAAAAATAAAACCATCGACAACAACAAAATTTAAACCAAAATAATAATATTTAAAAAAAAACCACTGACTTTTGTACATCTTATTCAAGGACAACGCCTATCAAGTCGGTTATATCAATTAGGAGTCCTATGATCAGTAGAACAGGTTCCATCAACCTTTACCTTGATTTTCTTAATCGGAGGCGCTACTTTTTATCAAATAGCTTCCCAATTTTGATGCAAGAGGCTGTGTTGACCCAATCCCATAGATTCCATCTAGAGAAATACCCTGAGAATGTGAGCCAACGCTGTTGCCTCCCACCCTGTTGTACCTTCCTTTAAACCCAAAATAATAATAAAATTGATAAATTTTTCAAATAATGCGATCTTGAAACGATTTGAAAAGCAATTAATTGAAAAACAACTGAACGAAGAGAATTGTGTTTTTTTTTAGATATTATTATACGTGCGTGAAAAGGATATTGTTCATTGGATCAATTTTGATGCAAGAGGCTGTGTTGACCCAATCCCATAGATCCCATCTAGAGAAATACCCTGAGAATGTGAGCCAACGCTGTTGCCTCCCACCCTGTTGTACCTTCCTTTAAACCCAAAATAATAATAAAATTGATAAATTTTTCAAATAATGCGATCTTGAAACGATTTGAAAAGCAATTAATTGAAAAACAACTGAACGAAGAGAATTGTGTTTTTTTTTTAGATATTATTATACGTGCGTGAAAAGGATATTGTTCATTGGATCAATTTTTATTTCAAACGTTTGCAGAATTTAAATAAACAAATGGTTGTTATGGCCATTTAAAAAGAGCATTTAAATGATTATCAAATGAATATCTCTTTATTTCAAATATTTATTTTATTTAAAAATAAAAAATAAAAAAAAAATCTAAACAGTTTTTTTAATGCACTCTTTTAAACATTAATTTTATTATATATATATATATAAAATTCACAACATCAAATTGAATTTACTTCGGTTTCTATTTTTTTATTATTTATGATAATTTCCATTGCTCTTTTTATTCCCCTCCCACTCTCATTTATTTTTAATTGTTTCAAATAGGCTTTTATGGAATTTCCAAAAGACATCCTATTTGTGTGAATGATTCGCTCTCCAAAGCCCTTTACTTCATATAGTGGTGGAAGGAGAGAGCGAAATTCTCATATTTAACATATTTTTATTTATTTATTTATTTATTTTGTTTTTTATTTTTTTATTTTTTTTTTTTTTTGTTTTGTTTTTGTTCAATTGCTTTTCTGAATGGAGTGATTTTGGGTGAGAGGATAAAAAAAATAAGATTCTCTTTGATTCAAAAAGCAAGTGAATTGATGGAAATGAATGGATTTATTTATTTATTGTTATTTTAATTTCTTTCTATTCGTGGCTTTAATAGATTAAATCTATTCAGTTATATTATTCTTCATTATCTTATGGTTGCCCCCCAATGATACAATAAACCATTTTTTTTCTTTTTGTTTTTTCTTTTTGTTTTTGTTTTTTTTTTTTTAACAAATTAACTTCCGTGTTTGACATAATTATAAAGTTTAATAATTTGTTTTTCGAAACAATTAACGATTCTACTATTGTATAACTGAAAAATCAACATACCTTCCTTCAATACAACAAAAAATAAGCTGGAGTGTCTCCACTCGACTATCTCGCAAATTTGAATTGGATTAATTAACACATATATTATATTTCAATTAAATTGAATTAATTATAAATTAAAATTAATTAATAATATTTATTAAATCAGCGCGTGTTTGGATCTCTGTTGATGGCACCACGTCACGTGTTGACGCGTGATTTGCGGTGTTAAAAAATGAATTCCGATACTTTCAGCGATTCAATCAAGCTGAAATTCTATATATAGCAGTTTTATACAATTTTTAATCATGTGAAAAACTATCAAACATATATCTTTATTTTTACCGTCACTTTAGAGGAAAAAAAAATCAAAACGTAGGTAACGACCCTCTTCCGGTTGAGCTACATTTCTCAAAATTTGATAGAAAACTACGAATTTTGATTTGTGTAATTTTGTCTACATACATACACACACAAACACACATATATACACACACACACAGACAGACATTTTTCTCAACCTTAGTGAAAATGATTCAGGAACCTTCAAAACGTATAAAAACATCAAAATCTCTGGCGAGATAGTAAAAAACAAACAAAACAATCTACTTAAAATGGAAATAAACGAATATTAAAAAAATAAATAAATAAATAAAAATACAAAAAAATTATTTATTAGATGAGGGTTAGATGCATTTAATTAATTCTATTATATATATATATATATATATATATATTACAACTTCATTTATTCTCAGCAAAAACCTAATTACAAAATTTGATTTGAAAAAGCGTGTGGTCAGAATGAGAGAAAGAAACTTTTCTTTAAAAGAGAAAATGTTTCTCTTATATATATATATATATATATATTTAAATATATTAATGCGAAAGATTATATACATTTATAAGCATTGTGGTTCTTACAATTTTAGAGAAACAAAACTTTTAGAAACATTCATTTCAAGTTTTCTTTATGCTAGCAAGATCATCTCATGACAGTAAAATCTAGTAAATAAAATAAAACGAAAACAAAAAAAGATAACCTAATATTTTTCAATGTAAATAATTTTAAAAAATATTCATAGTAAATTTTTATCAAACTCAACAAATATATATATATATATAAATCTAATTTTATATTATAAAAGTCATATTGGATAAAAGTAGTATCATTTGTGTTTCTTTTTATTATTATTTTTTTTCTCCAAAGAGAGTTCTTTGCTTTGATCACCATTTACAAGATTTAGTCAAAAATCTTAATAAGATGAAAAACATTGAATAGATTGGTTCAGCTAATTCTCCAAAGAATACAATAAATATGAGTTCCAAGTTTTAAACTAGTAAGAAGCGTTGGAGAGGTGGGTCCTCTCAGAGGCACTTATAACATGTCTCACTCGTCAACTTATGAGGTTTTGCTAGTTGAAAAATGCGCGCAATCAGCATAAATTTGAATTAACCCCCCCCCCCCCCCCCGAAGGAATAAGAGTCAAGATTTCATTTTTTTCTTTTTAATGAATCTATACTAGGTATTCTCCTTCATCCAAATAAACTTGATTTTTTGAAGGATCATGGAAAGGAAGGGGGAAGAAGTAAGGGAATGGATGGAAAGGACATGATTCCCCTCCTATGCAAGAAAGTATTCATGAGCTCACGTGAGGGCAGGGACGCTACTCCCTGAAGTAGAAATCTTTTCTATTAGGATCATAGAGAAGAGACTACCCGTTACCCGTCATAATCTTTCTAGTCTTACTATCTATTTTTTCGATTATTATTGATATTTTTAAGAAATAATACTTATTTTCTACTTAAAAACTATGTTATAATTGTTTATTGTCTATTCAATATTTTTTAATTCCTTTGTCTATTAATCTACTTATTTAATATCTTTTCAAGTTATAATCTCTTTAGCTTTAGATCTCTCATTTATGTATTACTAATTTATATATTTTATCTTTTACGATTCTACGATAGGTAGTAAGTATATACCATCAAATATTTTTTATTTTTTTTTAGTTACATATTACATATACAAATAATAAATAGATAATTTATAAAAAATAAAATAAATTTGATTATATTAATTTACTATTATTATATATATATTTAATCTTATGGTATCTATACGATCCCCCCTACACCTCGCAGAATTTGATCAAACTTCGCAAGTTGATTCTTTGATTAATTCTAAGAAACTTTTTCCTTAGGCATTTCTTGGGAGAACTTCTAGTTTTCGAGATAAAAAGGATTAAAGATTGGATATCAATTAGATGGTTATGAATGTCGAAATGTGCAGCCATTAAGAAATTTTCATTGACTAATTCACTAATTATTCACATATTCACTAATTTTTGGTTTTTTCTGTTCGGTTTGGATATAGGAAAATTATTAAATTAATTAATTTTTTAATTTTTCTATATCCAATCCGAACTGAAAAAACCGAAAATTATGCGCGCCCTCTGCTGGTCAAACTGATAAGACATGGTAGCTAAATGGGATATCAATGGATTGATATCCAATCTTTAATCCTTTTTATTTCGAAAACTAGAAGTTCTCCCAAGAAATGCCTAAGGAAAAAGTTTCTTAGAATTAATCAAAGAATTAACTGGCGAAGATTCATCAAATTCTGCGAGGTGTAGGGGGGATCGTATAGATACCAATCTTATTATACTTGCAATATATATATATGGTTCACCGACCTCCGGCTCGGTACTTTAAAAAAATGATTCCTTATGAACTATGAATATTTAAGATTATTATTTAAAATAAATAAACGACAAAATATATTAAATAATTTCAAATTCAAAAAAGAACATAAATTAAATATAAAGTCATAAAACATACAGCCCTCTACACATACGTATTAATGCACCGAAAGACAGAAAAGTATGGTCTGTAGATATAATATAATATGTATTTCTTAATTTAATTACAAAATATTATTTAAATAAATATTTTTAATTTTATTTATAATATTTTGTATTTAAGGTGTCCGGCAGTGGCCGGCGTCATTTTTTTTTATTATTAAAATTTCTATTTTATATTAAGAAAAAACTAACAAATGATTTTTTCCGAGGCTGAAACCAATACAGATGAATTTTTCTTTATAACTGGATGGTGTGAATTTCAAAATAATCCTTCTAGCAGTTTAATATTTTAAAAATACAGATATATATATATATATATATATATACATACAATTTTTGCTAGTATAATAAGATAGGATATATACATATAAAATATGAAATATATATATATATATATTATCTTCTTATGCTAGCTAAAATTGTTTGTTTGATGTTTGTACATGGGTTCTCAAAAACCGCTCTAAAGATTTTTTTGAAATTCACACCAGAGATAGTATTTATAAAGAAAAATTAAGTTTTATTGATCATATCTCTGGAAAAATTCATCTTTATTAGTTTTTTTTTTTTAATTAAAATGTAAAAATGTGACGTCACTATGTCATCCATATTGAAATTTGACTCCCGCCTTTTTTTAAAGGATATTGTATTAATATTTTTTTATATTTAAAATATGTTAAAATTTTTTATTTAATTTCGAAATAAAATTAAATATATATATTTTAATAATATTTGATAATTATAAATTACGATATATATTTATCATTCTTCCAATAAAAAAAATATGCATGCACTTAGAAACATACCTAATAACTCCAAGTTCCATTCATTTTAATCAGATTGATGCAATGATGCAACATTTAATAATTGTAATAAATTATTAAAGAAATATATATCAGCTCGGTGTCCCAAGTATTAATATTACCAGCCAAACCCAATAATAATGAATTATTTTTTTTAACTTAATTACCGGGGTCCCGGTACTATATATAAAGACGCCAGCTTGGACATTAACTCACATCCTTGTGATTCTGTGCTCAACTCTAGGGCCTAGCAAAGGCATTTCTCTAGCTGGAGTCTATGAGACGAACTCAACGCAGCCTGAATCAAAAGCTATTTGATAAAAAGTAGCGACTCCGATCAAGAAAATCAAGGCAAAGTTTGATAGGATCCGCTCTAATATGATCATAGGACACTAATCAATATAATCAACTTGATATGCGCTTTTCTTGCGTAGGATGTACAAAATTTAATTAATATAGGGCATATTATATCTACTTATTAACTCATTTCATCTATTTATGTTCTTACTAATACTTATTTTCACTTATTTTTTATCATAAATAAATCAAGAAAATTGACTAGGGTAGCCGCGCGCGGTTATAATCTCATAAGTGTAGTTTCAGTTTTTTTTTTTAATTGCCTTTTCCCGAATAAATTTAAATAAATTATCATTAGTTGTATAACAGGCCGGTTGATTATATGGTTGTGAGGTATTATCTATGAGCCAAGGTGACAAGAGTAGATTTAGAGTAATGAATGGATTTGAACTTTCGACTTCAAGATTAGCAATTCAATTATTTTATTTTTTAAATATTATTATTTATAATAAAAATAAATTCTAATATGAATTTTAATTTAGCATATAAAAATTAATTTTAAATTTTTAAAATTATATTATTTATGTAAATAATATTATTATAATATTATAATTTTCAAAAACTATAAGCAATGCAAGTGGTGACATTCAGAAAACGAAAATAATAAGGTTAGAAAATGTCTATATGTTATGAATTTTCATGTACTATATTAAGAATCACCATAAAACGTACATACATATTAGCTATAGTTTTAGAGAAACAAGGAAAAAATTTTTAAGAAATTATCTTGTAAAAAATAGTGCGTCTATCCATCTATCTCTGTGGCTCTACGGAACTCGAAAGTTCTTGGCCGCAGCAACCACACCTCACCAAGTATCCCTACCCTTCCCATCTCTCTCACGACCCTTCCTACATTATCTACCCACTGCGTCCTTGGTCTTCCAAGCGGGCGTTTCCCACTCGGTCTCCCCACCAATATACATTTCGCCATTCTTTCTTCTCCCATTCTAACCACTTGTCCTGCCCATCGCAACCTTCTCGATTTTATAATTTTAACAATATCTTGAGATGCTTAGAGGTCATGCAATTCCTCGTTATGCAATCTCCGCCATTCCCCGGTGACCTCATCTTTCTTTGGCCAAAAAATAGTGCGATCGTTTTATTTTTGAAAGGTATTGAAAAGCAAATTTGTGGTAAGCTCTCAAGGGATGGATTTTTAGGAAACTAATGAGATCTACACCTATGTGGTCACAGGAAAAAATTCTACAGAAGTACTAACCTATATACAAAATTCATTTTCTCCACCTTTTTCCCCAACTTTTTTTGTGGGCCAGCGACATCACAATATTTGCTTGATGAAACCGAGATATCAGATTCTTTCGAATAAAGCAACTAATACTCATTTAAGTGTAGAGTTCCTCCAAAGATCACTTAAAGAAGGAAAATCAAAACAGACAGTGAGATCGCATGGTCCAAAAATTAATACTTTGTTGATAATCCATTTGTTATGCATGTATGTATCTTTAATATTTATGAATGTAAATGACTCTAAAAAAAGAAAATTCACAGTTTAAATTTTGTTTCAGTATTTAATTACTAATTACGTGCCATTTTTGATGAATGATGAATTTATATATAAATAATAAATGATCTATCTCTTTGGTGCTACTGAATTTGAAAGTTCTTGGTCATACCATCAATATTATTTTTTTCTTTCTTCGCCCAATTTCTTACAATTACATTGATATTGTTAATCCTCTATTCTTGAACAACTCCTTAGTTTTTATCTATCTATGTCATTAGCTCTACGGAATTCGAAAGTTCTTGGCCGCAGAAACCACATTCCTCCAAGTTCCCTTATCCTAAGCTACACCGATCCAACTTCTACCCTCTCCCATCTCTCTTACGTCCTTTCCAACATTGTCCACCCACCCCGTTCTTGGTCTTCCATTCCTCTCCCAATCTACCCACGTCTCCTGCATATCGCCACTTCAACTACTTAGTATATTCAATTGAATTTCACTATCAATTAATTTATCTACAAACATAGAAACTTATCCGAATTTAAAGTCTATTAATATTATAATATTTTTTTATCTGTTTTAGTATATAATGATTAAAAATAATAAAATTTTAAATGTAAAAATCAAATTTACGAGTAACAAATAATACAAACTATCAATTTTGATGATTTCATCTTTTCACAAGTAAAAGTGACTAAGTGTCATAAACAATATTTGTTTTTCAGAGAAGCTAAATTAAAATTTCAAATTTTGATTTTTAAATTAAGTCTGTAAACCAATAGATTTTTTTATCTAATTAAATATAACTGTTTTGTACTATATTTATAGTAAATCATTTAATAACTTTACATCTAATACTGTAAATTCATAAAAAAATAATTTATATGTCATTATTGTACTATTTAAAAATACACACATGTTTTACTTATTTTAACTACTTTTATATTACTAACAGATGATATATATATAATGATATTTTAATAAAACGGAGTGTTGAAGAGAGTTGAAAGGAATCCTTACTCAATGATAAAAAACAACGAAGGATGAAAAAGAAAGGTTAGAAGCCAGAGACTTAATTTGATTGTAATGTCGATTTGAAGCCTAAAGGCTATTCGATGTCGATCAGTATCTGGATTTCAAAAGATTCGGCTGTTTTTGCTGTTTTCATTTCAAGAGTCCAACTTATTAATAATTCGCAGCACGGCTGAAAAGAAAGAATGAAGGACGGATGCTGGACGTGGACACCCCAAAAACCCAACATCCACGATCGTCAGAAAGATATAAAGATAGAAAAGAGAGTGGCTGACGTGAGAATACTCATGATGCCAGTCGTGATGAGAGTGATTAAGCCAAGAAAGAAAATAAATACACATATATCTATATATAGATATATAGATATATATCATGTTCTTTCGTTATAATTCAAATTTTACCCGCATATATTCTTTTTCGTAAATATACTTTGTATAAAAAATAAAATTCAACATGATGATATAAAAAGAGTTGAATGTCTTGCCACGTTTCACTAATTCCTTTGCTTGTTTAATGCATTAGCATATTATCATTCGAATTATTATCTTATCTACTGCATAACAGGTAATGAGGGCACAAACTGTCACAAAAATAATCAAAAACTCGATGAATGAACAATCGACAATTAATCCCAGAACGATATACAAGTAATTGTGAAATATAAAAATGAATGAATGAAAACAAAGGAATGGGTGCAAAAATACATTTACAATATTCATTAATAAATACATTATTAACGATTGGTAGATTAATTTTAAGAGTAGGTACCTGGAACACTGAGCTATTGCTCGACCCTTTAAACAAGTTTATACAATTTATTAATATAAACTTTAAAAATTTTATAATTTTTTTAATTATTCATTGCAATTGTTAAATAGATTTTCTAAAAATGGACCCATCAAAAATTTGTTTCCTAAAATGGTACAAATTAATTAAAATAACTTGATTTTCATTTCAAGATTAAAAATAAATTTAAATTTACTTGTTAAAATAAAATATTTGATCTGGATTACTACTGATAATAATATAAATTCTGAAATTATATTGACACCTGTACTTGTCTATATTTAATTAAGAAAGGAGGTTATATTCTTTTTCTTTATTTATAATAATTAAATATCATCATAAATTAAGAAAATACTAATAAAATTGATTTTTCCTGAGGATGAAACCAATACTGATCGATTTTTCTTTATAAACATTATCTATGGTGTGAACTTCAAAAAAATTCTTAGAGCGGTTTAATATCTCAAAAATATACAAATATGTAAGGTAAATGTACCAGTCGTGGACCACTGTACTAGTAATGGACCATTTTATAGATTTTTGATCAAAATAAGCTTTTTAATTTCAAATTAAACTTGAGATATCGATCAATATCAAGAAGAGCCTTTTTCGGATTACTTACCACTAAAACAGAGACCAATCGCTGCATTTATTTTTTAAAACTTGAGGTAAGCGTTCTTGCATTTTAAGGTTCCTTTCTTATGCAAAACGTTAAGGATATGCTTCACTTTATTTTCAACAGATTATGTTTTATTTAATAAAAAAATTCCAAAAAAATATTTAAATATAAATTAACCGAATGTTTGTGTTGTAGTGATAATTAAAAATAGTTGTACAATATGTTAGCACTTGTTTTGTTGTTATTCTCAATTTTATTACAAAATAATAGTGTTTTTTAATGAAAATTTCTCTTATCATGGTCCACCAATGGTACATTTACCTTATATATATATATATATATATATATATATATAGTACCTGGTTCACCGAGCCGCCGCCCGGTCATTAAAAAAAATATTCCTTATTATCGGATTTGGCTGGTAATATTAATAACTGGTTCACTGAGCTGCCGTTCAAATAATTGATATTTAAAAGAAGATAAATTTTAAAAAATAGTCATAAAACATACAGCCCTTAAACGTACCTATTAAGGCACTGAAAGACAAAAGTATGGCCTGTGGAAATAACATAATATATATTTCGTAATTTTATTTCATATACGGACACACAACGGACGTAAGGACAGACATATATAGTTTCGTAGCATATGAATGGTTGTAGGAGTGTGAATACTGCATCCAAAAAACGTTGAAGTTTAGTTGATTAATGGAGATAGAATGATCGAAAACTAAAATAAATATTCTTTTAAAAGACACCCAGTAAAAAATTGCTTTAATACACACACAACGGACGTAAGGACAGACATATATAGTTTCGTAGCATATGAATGGTTGTAGGAGTGTGAATACTGCATCCAAAAAACGTTGAAGTTTAGTTGATTAATGGAGATAGAATGATCGAAAACTAAAATAAATATTCTTTTAAAAGACACCCAGTAAAAAATTGCTTTAATACACACACAACGGACGTAAGGACAGACATATATAGTTTCGTAGCATATGAATGGTTGTAGGAGTGTGAATACTGCATCCAAAAAACGTTGAAGTTTAGTTGATTAATGGAGATAGAATGATCGAAAACTAAAATAAATATTCTTTTAAAAGACACCCAGTAAAAAATTGCTTTAATACATTAATAAGTTTTACAAACCGATATACTAAATAAAATCAATTAGGATAATTGAATGTAAATCGTTAATTCAATTATTGAATTTTAATTTACACTTTAATTTTAATGGCTATAATTTAAATCATTTTCTTCATTTATCTACCTAATAATTCTATTCTCTTTTAATAATTAGGTCTAATTTTGAATTTTTTTATTGATTTATATATATAGTACCTGGAGAACACCGACCTATCGCTCGACCCTTTTTCAAATTTATACAATTTATTATTATAAACTTCAAAAATTGTACAATTTTTTAAATTATTTATTACAATTGTTAAATGGGTTTTCTAAAAATGAATCTTCAAAAATCTGTTTCCTTAAAAGATACAAATTAATTAAAATAACTTGATTTTCATTTCAAAATGGAAGATATATTCAAATTTACTTGATAAAATATTTGATCCCCTATATTATATATATATATATATATATATATGTTGTTATAATAAAATATTTTAAATATAAAAAAAATATTAATACAATATCAATTAAAAAAGAATGGCAGGAGGCAAATTTCAATATCAATGACGTAATTTGTGATGTGATTCAAATTTACTATTTTAAATTAATAAAATTATAATAAAGTTGATTTTTCTCGAGGCTGAAACCAATACTGATCGATTTTTCTTTATAAATTTATCTATGGTGTGAATTTCAAAAAAATCCTTAGAGGGGTTTAATATCTCAAAAATATACAAATATAGATATACACAAATATATAAACATATATATATATACAATTTTAGCTAGCATAATAAGACTATATATATATGTAATAAATAAATCTTAACAATAAATGTCAAAGAACAATCAATCAAGCATTCGACATAGAATTTAGATATTTTCATCAATACCGTCTCAATTAAATTCTGAATTGAGTAGTTACCCCAATTCAATTAATCTTATCTCAATTTATTTATTTACCTGGAATTTATATAGAAACTTTTGAATATCCTATTTCACTTCACCGATCTCCTCCACCCCACTCACCTTTCAGCAGATCACATCAACAACTATTAAACTCTTTATCAGTTGACACAATAATTCATGGTAATTGTTTATAGAAGAGGTTCGACTTGAATTTGCTCTGAATGCCAAAATTAATCAATTTCAGTTTTCAAACATACTATTAATTAATGTGTTTGTGAAAGTGGTGTAGTGCAATGTCATCTCATCATCTCGGAATATTACTTAGTCGGAAAGCTGAAATCACTCCCCCCCCTCCATCAATATAATTTAAAAGCAAATTATCTCATTCATTTGAATCCTATCGATTTACTGTCTAAATTAAAAAATGACGGCTACATTTTAACAATTATTTGGAAAATAATGTAAAATAATTTGTAATTGAATGTGGAGACAAGAGTGTTTGTTCATTCACTTGTTGATTTCATAGAAGAAATAAAGGAAAGTTTGAACTCTATAGAATATATAGAGTTTACAGAGATAAATAAACAGGGATAGATCTATAGTATAGATCTATCTATCTGTGTGTGACACTACAGCACTCAAAAATTACAATCATCATTTACAATTTTTACTAGATAGTATTACCATCACGAAAATTTTCGATGTTGAGATTTTGATGTTTTTATACGTTTTTAAGGTTCCTGAATCATTTTCACTAAGGTTGAGAAAAATGTCTGTGTGTGTATGTATGTGTGTATGTATGTAGACAAGATTAATCAAAAACGGTTTGAGCTAGAATCATGAAATTTGGTATACGGGCATTATTGAAAATTTGTAGTTTTCTATCAACTTTTGAGAAATGTAGCTCAACCGGAAGAGGGTCAATACCTACAACGTTTTGATTTTTTTTTCCTCTAAAGTGACCGTAAAAATAAATATATATGTTTGATAGTTTTTCACATGGTTAAAAATTGTATAAAACTGCTATATATAGAATTTCAGCTTGATTGATTCGCAGAAAGTACCGGAATTAATTTTTAAAACTGCAAATCTCACGCGCCAACACGTGACTTGGTGCCATCAACAAAGAGCCAAACATGCGCTGGTTTAATAAATATTATTTATTAATTTAAATTTATAATTTATAATTAATTAAATTTAATTGAAATATAATATATTATGTTATTTATTCCAATTCAAATTGCGAGATAGTCGAGTGGAGACACTCCAGCTTATTTCCATAACCCGAGTCTCCTTTAATCAATCCCTATCTCTCCAATCCAATAGTGTCTCTTCTTTCTGGCATTTGACCCTTCAGCCTCCAAGGTTCCTGTCCATTTGTGATGAGAACTTGAATAAAACCTCCATCTGACTTGTTGGGAGAGTCTCACGCCGGGGTGAGGAGAGAATATGGGAAGGATTTTAATATTGAATAGATAGGATTTTTAGGGATTGGGACACGACTTACTCATTTGAAAACGAGGAGAAGTCGTGGCTCGCGTGAGCAGGGTTGCTTCCCTGAAGTGGACTTAGCTCTATCCGGATCATAGAGAGGGTCCACCCGCTACTCTTTTGGAATAATTATTCTTTAAAAAAATTTTATTGAAAATTTTGCTATTGTTGGTCTTGAACACTGGACCGCTGGTTGGTTAGTTGGATTTTTGAGTTATATTGAAGTTTGAATGTGAAATTTAGGCCTAGACGTTTTGACGCCCATTTTGGCGAAAATATATCTAGCTATCCTACTAAATATATATATATATATATATATATATATATAAAGAGGCCAGTTTGGGTATTAACTCACATCCTCGTGATTCCGTGTTCAACTCCAGGGCCCGGCAAAGGAATTTCTCC
Source organism: Labia minor (assembly GCA_963082975.1). Taxonomy (NCBI): domain Eukaryota; kingdom Metazoa; phylum Arthropoda; class Insecta; order Dermaptera; family Spongiphoridae; genus Labia; species Labia minor. Next base: position 71,233,090 of record OY720348.1, read on the forward strand.
AGCTGGAATCTATGGGACGAACTCAACTCAGCCTGAATCCAAATTAAAGCTATTTGATATAAAGTAGCGCCTCCGAACCAGAAAATCAAGACAAAGTTTGTTAGGATTCGTTCTACAGATCATAGGACACGAATTAATATAACTAACTTGGTATGCACTTTTTTTTATCACAATCGCTTAATCAAATTTCACATTTTCAGAATAGTTAAATTTATAATAACGAATAATGAGATTCTCTAATCTTCATTATGCTCAATTAAATAGAACTACAATTAATTCACGATTCTATGCAAATGGTAGAACTTGGAAGCGCTTCGCAATCATTTTTCTTTTCATCAGTTCTTTTTCCCTTCTCTTTTCTTTTTTTTTTTTTCTTTTTTTCCCCCTTTTTTTTATTTTTGAATTATGATTGCCTCTTGTCAACTTAGCAATATAAGAAATATTTGAATTAAAATTAAATTTTTCTGTATAGAATAGAAATTTATGAAAATCTCCTTTCAAGGTAATTATAATGATATATTGGAAATTAATATCTTTTCCATGCAAATATTTTGATTAAATAAGATCAAAGTAAATATTGAAGATCCATTAATCAAGTGCATTGGGATTGCTAATGGAAATAAAATTCGAGTATTAAGGACTAAAGTTGTAGGAGGCGAGGCAAGGCGGCAAGATCAATTGAAAAGTGATCTCGGGCCAGGCAGGGCAGGATGGCTTCGTGATTCATTCCACCCCCTCCATCCTCCTTGCCTCCCCCTTTCTCCCCGACAGCAGCGGTTTCTATTCAAGAGAAATAACTTGATCAGGAGATGAAACCAAAGTCTGACAACATTAAAGCGTAATTCATCTCATTCAATTGAAAAATAGGCCCTTCTTAACAAAAAAAAACTATCAGTAGTGAACATTAGTGAATAAAATACGATTTAAGGGCATATATAACCTGAATAGATGTACGATATCAATTAATAAAGTGATTGTTAATTATTAATTATTTTTCAATTAATCCATATAATTTAAATTATTATTAAAAATGAAAATTCATATTTTAATGGAATGGATGAAAACTAAATTTAATTAAAATAAATAAATATGCATAACGCACATATTAAATGGTATATTAGTGTGAGAATAGTTTGCAAAGTCATTGACTTTATATATTTCCCGTGAAGTAACTATAAATGTAGCATTGATCCTCTGAACTATTAATAGCCTACTGGACAAGTTTGAGAAAGTTACGCCATTTAGTTTGTGTTTGACATCCATTGAAACCAGAATAAAAAATTAGAAAAACAATGGGCTAAATGTAACGAGCTTGGAAAAGGCTTATCAAACTATCTTCCTATATATATATATATATATATATATATCCAAAAGTGATATTTGTTTGATCAAGGTAGGGCAAGCAGAATAGTAGATAATCTTAAATTCAAAATTTGATATGATTTTTTTTTCTAACTGTACAAGAGCAAAATCCACATCACTCCTGCAATAAAATAAAACATTTAAAGCAGTTCTGTATCCATAAACACACGAGTGCAGTAATTCTCAACTTTTTTTTTTACCGCGGCACACTTTTAACGGTTTAAAAAAAACAAAGAAAAAGATAAGCGTAAAAGTTTACCATATTGAAAAAAGTGGTCCCAAAAACGGTTTAACTTTTTTTTTAAGAAAAATTGAAAAAATTTATAAAAAAATGTCGAAAATTTTTAAGAGCCTAGTCCCAAAAACGTTTTACTTTTTTTTAAGAACCAAATTAAAACAATTTATAAAAAAAGTCGGAAATGTTTAAGAGCCTCTTTACATATGTAATAATTTGGCGGCACATTTTGATAATCTCGCGGCACACAAAAGTGCCGCGGCACAGTGGTTGAAAATCACTGCATTAGTGGAAGAGAAATCCACAAATAAAGCAGTTATGATAGATAAACAACAATTATTTGGATGTTTGCAAACAAAATCATGGAAAAACATTGATTATGAAGATGCCACTATTTCACATTTGGAAGGCTTATAGTTGTGCATTTAATAATCTGTTATCTTAATAATAATAATATGTTTATGCTAAGAATATTAGTTTTTTGATTACAACTCCTTCTTGATGTCTGTATTTTTTTTTCCAGCGAGTGTAGTATAAATTTGTAAAGTAAATTTATATATATAAATTATATGGTAATTAGCTGTCACAATTTTTAATGTATTAATTTTTTTGATTTAATTTATATATATATATATATATATATATATATATATATATATTGTTAGAAAAGGGTAAATGGAATTGTTCTATTAGTTATAATATAACTTTTTTATTAACTAAGACTTAAGTTCCAATTGGATGAGTTTGGAATAATCAAGTTTTCAGGTGTAAAAAGGGAGGGCGGTTTGGGAATGTTTTTACAACATTCATGAATTCGATGCTTCATTCATTTCGAAGTAATTGATTAAAATTAATTGATTGATAGAAAGTTTTATTAAAAAGTTTTACAAAAGATCTATTCTCAATTTTATTATTATTATTATTATTATTTTAACTTTAACATAAAGGGTTACAAAAAAAAAAATTACAAAACAAATTAAAAAAAATTAGATATAAAAATCACAAAAATAAATAAATAAACAAATAAATGTTTTAAAATAAAAGCTATGTATATGTATATATATATATATATATATATATATATATATATATATATATGTATATGATAAATGAATATTCAATTATGTACCATTACATATCATTACATTCTATTCAAATTAACATTAATTTACTTGCAGTGTTAAAAAAAAATACTGAAAAACATGTCGTAGATCGTATTGAATGGTTCACCATTTCTCCCCCTCCCCTCCCCCCCACCTCTCATCTCTATTTCAACCCTTGGGCAATCGATAGGTATAATTCAATTGAGCACTCCAAATAATTATCGTTTTTGGTTTCAAGGACCACCTCAGGGACTGAGTTTTTGACTAGAATTCTTACTAGAATTTTATTAATTATATTTAAATTTTATAATAAATTATAAAATATTTTTATTATTATTATTATCCGAGTTTTCACATTTACTCAGTATAAGTGCTGGTAAACTTAAAAATTTAAAAAAATTTTAACTTTAAAAAATTTTAAATTTTAAATTTAAAAAACTTAAACTAGTATTATTATTATTATTATTAAAAAGTAATCAAAATAATTAAATAATTTTCAAATTAATTAATATTATATGGTATATTGTAGAAAATATAAAAAAGGTTTTTGTGTGCATATCGCAAAAATTAAAAAAAAAAAATTACAAATTTTTACGTTTTATGTCCCAATTAATGCAAAGAGAACTCTAGAATTTTTCATATAATTTTGTAGGTTTATTTAATACAATTATTAGATCATATTTGAATTTATTATTATTTTATTTGAATATTACTTCTTTTTTTTTATTGAAACACGTAGGCTATAAATTTTATCAAATCTAATAAAAATAAAAAATAAAAATTAATTGTTTCGTGATTTATTAAGTCAAAAACATAAAATATATTAATAATTAAATTAAATAAATTCAATTATTTTTATTTTTGTTTTTATTTTAATTACTACATTATAATTTATTATTATATTTTGCAGTGTTGCTAATACATTGACTTTGTATATATATATATATATTTATATTTTTTTTGGGAAGTGTTCTATTCAAATTTTGAAATTTAGAGGCATGTTCAAAATTTCAAGAATTTAGAAGGCAATCCATTTCTTTTAATATCATCCAATCATACCAAAATTATATTTATATTAGAACGATTGTATTAAATGGGTTACCAGGCGTGGTTTGGAGCACAATTCTTCATAGTTTCTATGAAGTGAAAAATAATGAAGTCATTGGAGAGAACATAGCGAAAAAATGTATGAACTTTTATGCATGTTTAGACATCGGATACAAAAATCGAAGAGGTTTCGATGGGCGGGACAAGTTGATAGAAAGACTAGCTATAAACTTAGGCATGGGAAAGCCAATTGGAAAACGACCGGTTTGGAAATCACAAACGCCATGAATAGAACTGAGAACGCTTGATTAGAATAAGATTTGGGGACGGAATGGTTGGAGGAATGTGGTTGCTGTAGCCAAGAATTTTCGAGAAATTTATTTTATTACCATAAAAAGTTAATGAGTTCCTTCAAAGGGAGGAGAATATTTTTTGAATATAAAAATTAATAAAAGCTAAAATTTGAAAGAAGAAGAATCTTAACTTTGTGATGCATGTTTTTTACCGACCGACGATAGTAAGGGAGGTATTGTTTTCACACCAAATTTCACATGTGGAGATTTTTACATATCTCCACGAATCATGCATTTTCTAAACAGAAAAAAGTATTTTTAGCATGATGTCTGTCCGTCCGTCTGTCTGTCCGTCTGTCCGTCCGTCCGTCCGTATAGATGTGTACAGCCTGAACGGCTCAACCGATTTTGATGAAATTTGGTATATTTACTTAATGCATCAGTGGGATGAATTGATCAACTTTTGGTGCAATTCCGGAAACCGGAAGTGGTAGTATTAGCGATCGACGATAGGAAGGAAAGGGTTATTTTCACACCAAAGGAGATTTTTTTATATATCACCACGAATCATGCACTTTGTATTGGTTTTATCCTCGAGAAAAATCATATTTATTAGTTTTTTCTTGATTTAAAATTATATGACGTCATCCAGCCATTCATGACGTCACAGTCTGGTCTTACATATATATTATAAATAAAATAAAATTAAAAATATTTATGTTATATCCATATCTGTTTTTTATTACATTAATAGATATATTAAAATTATTTGAAATTGTTTCTGTAGCTGGAAATTAATTTATTTCAAACAGTCGGTCGGTTCGGACCTGGCCACAGGTCAACTTATTTTAAGTCCTAATCATCTTATCTTAAATTTTTTTGAGTGATTTTTTTGAGATACCATAAATAAATACTATTTATTATTAATTAGTTTTGTATCTATTTATTTATTACCTTGGGGCTACTAAACTCGTAAGTTTCTTGTTGCAGCAACCATATTCTTTCAACCATTTTTATTGTCAGCTCAGCACTTCCTTGGTCTACCCACCAGTGGATTCCCAATTGATTTCCTAGTAAACAAACTTCTCACTAAGTTTACCACTCAGAGATTTCTTTATTTATTTATATCATTTTTGAAATTCGAATTCTTTTTAAATTACATTTTTTTACAAAACAATATTTTTTCTCATTCTAGATGTTTAATTAAATATAATTAATTAATAAACCAATGATTGATATATTAGATGAAATAGAATTAGTAAATAAGACACAATGTTGATCTAGTGTTTAATGTCAGGTATGGCTGCTTTTCATTGCAGGTATATATCTAAGAAAATAAATTAGAAATATTTCCATCTCGAAATGCCAAAATAACTGAATTGGTTCGTGATGGGGAAGGGAAGGGGTAGGGGTGGTGGGCTCCATCCTGAGCAGACTCTGATTGCCGATAAACAGAACAACACCGACCTGGCTTAATCGACAAATATTCTGCCTTACTAATTAGTCTCTTTACAAATTGAAGACATTCTCAACAACATTAGTAACTGGGGGAAAAGAGACTCGTTGCTCAGCTGATGAAACGCCAAGGGGCTTTATTTGCTTGGATTCTACTCGCTTAATAATCTCGAAAGATTCTAATGTTCAATCTAGCTAATTGGTTTTATCGTCGGGAATGCCACTAGATCTCCTTTGGAAGCATCCGCGCTTTGAAATTGAAAGGGATGCTGCGTGAGGAAAAGCTGTCTAGATGAAATTCACGATGAGGGGTGGAAGGAGTGATGGGGAAAGGAGATGGGAGGCCAGGATGGAGAAGACACCGACAATCCATTTATTCGATTCTATCAAAGTTGAAGGAAAAAAGATAATCAACGCAGGAATTGAGAAAACCCCGATGAAAGAGAATCAGAAAAAAAACATATTTTATACAACGATTTAATATAAAAACTAATAGCTATACCAAACTAATAGAAAATCTTGTAATAATTGATACTCTGAAAAAATAGAATATCTAATCTAATTATACTATCAAAAATTATATATATATCCTATATTTATAAATGCATACGCATACCTACGATGGTGGTCTGAAAAGTTTCCGACTGGCCAAGAAAAACTATGTTTTTCAATTTTTTTTTTGTTTAATTTTTCAAAATTCAAGATAATTGAGACCTGTACGATGTCAGCTGAACGTGTGCGAAATATTTTGCAAAACCATTTGAATATGGAAAGCTGTGTGCAACGTGGGTGCCGCATTCCCTAACGTTAGACCAAAAATTGCTTCGAAAAACCATTTCTAACGACAATTTGGCGCTATCCAAACGAATTTTGGCGTCGATTTATAACTGTTGATGAGACTTAAATTAAATTAAATCAAATTTAATTAATTAATTAAATAATTTATTAATTAAATTAATTAGAACGCCGTTATGAGAAATGTATCAGTGTTGATGGACATTATGTTGAAAAATTTAGCAAAAAAAATTTTTTCTTGGTCAGGTCGGAAACTTTTCAGACCACCCTCGTTATCTATGTATTTCAGATGTTAAAAATTGTACAATTTATAAAATTCACGTATTCAGTAGCTTTTGAAGTAGAATGAACAGAAAAAAATATTTTAATGGTTTTATTTAAACCAGGGGTCGGCAAACTATTTTAGGAAAGGGCCAAATATAAAATTTTTAAAGATCTGGGGGCAGACATGTTAGAATATATATTTTACTGTCTTAACGAAGAATCTAATAAAAAATAAATTTTGTATTAATGTAATTTTTTTTTTTTTTTTTGAGATATTATTTCATCATAATTGGGTACAAAGTTAATACTTCCTATAATTAAAGTTGTTTGCAAATGGTTATCTGTTAATAATGATTGTTAATTGTATTGCGATTTTGTTATACTTACTTCATGAATCGAAAATGTTTTTTCACATTAGAATGTACTTCCAAATACAGAAATAAACCCTCGTGCTTATGATTTTATTAGATCGTATTCATTTTCGGAAAGATATTCATAGAAGTGTGTTAGGCCCGTACCTTTGAACTTCGTTTTTAGTGTGTCATCATTTTGCAGATCAATGACTTCTATCTTGAAGTTTTGACAGAAGTTTGTCAATCGTACACTCAAATGGATTTTGAAATATGAAAATTTCCTTTGCATTTAGATCAAAAATGACAAATATTTATCCGCGGGCCGGATTTGGCCCGCGGGCCGTAGTTTGCCGACCCCTGATTTAAATTAAAGTAATTAATAACAGGTATCAATAATTATTCATTTTTTTCTTTATCTGGAGTCTATGGGAAGGAGTCAGTCCAGCATTGGGAAGCTTCTTGATAAAAAGTAGCGCCTCCGATCAGGAAAATCAAGACAAAGGTTGATAGGACCCGTTTTATTAATATATATATATAACATCTTATTGCTATGATTTTTTTAAAAAAAAAACAATGTCTTTCTTTAATTGAAATTCATTTAAAATGTTAATTAAAGTGAATATCTTGTTTCACCAAAAATATTCGATAAACATGATCTAATAATATTAAATTATAGTAATTAAAAATGAAAACTTTTACAAAAAATTAAATTAAATAATTAATATGAGATATTTAATTATTATAAAATAATAATAATAATTGGCAATATATATTATAATAATTTTGGTTGGGAATTTTTCGAATTAATATTTTTATATTCATTATTGAACATGTAGAAACAGGTTCTCAAAACTGAAGTCAACATCAGGATAAATTCTTTTCAAGGAATATATATAAATCAAAAAATAATTTCTGAGATTTTGAAAAAAGAAATTAATCTTTGTGTGATCTCCCTATCGAGGTAATAATAAAATAAGAAGAAGCAATTTATATAAATCTGGAGAGAGAGCATCAATATTCTTACAACAAAATTCTCAAATTGTGAAGAATAAATTTTTAAAGTTTAGAGGTGGTTCGATGTGTGGAAACTAGATACTACTACTTTATATTATATTATATACCAGATTCACCCAGCCGCAGTTCAAATAATTTAAAAGAACATAATTAAAAAAATAGTCATAAAACATACAGCCCTTAAACGTACGTTTGATGCACTGAAAGACAGAAAAGTATGGTCTGTGGATATATCATATTTCGTAATTTTTTTTATTTATATTTATAATATTTTAAAGAAGCCCTGTCTGACGTAGTTGCTGACGTCATTTAAATTTCCTATTTTAAATTAAGAAAAAAAAAACTAAGAATGATTAATTTTCCCGAGAATGAAACCAATACAGATCGATTTTTCTTTATAAAAATTATCTATGGTGTGAATTTCAAAAAATCCTTCGACCGGTTTAATATTTCAAAAATACAAATATATATATATATACATATCTATACAATTTTTGCTAGTATAATAAGATAAGATATAATCAAAAATCAAAACACATATATATACATACAGTATAATTAATATATAATAAGTGTATATATATAATAGTTTAAAAAAATCACGTCAAAGGGCGCCACTGCACGGTTGGCATTTGAGCATTTTACTGTCTTCAAAATTTCGCTTTGCATTTACCTCTTCTACGGGAGAGACCATTAAATCATAATAAATTTCGGATGAAACATCTTATTCTCGTTATAAGTACTACCATATCCATATCATTTCTAAAATATCATGCACCAAAATTTTCTAATAATACGTAGATACAAAAAATAAAGAATTTTTCGTGACTCTCCGGGAATTTTGTGACTTAGCTTTGATTAGTGAGGTAGTAGTAGTACTATTAGTAGTACTAACAGTAGTAGCAGACACCCATGTATCTACCATTAATCTTTAGTATTTATAAAAACTCTAAAGATTTATGTAGCTAAAGCTCCACGCTGTTTAACCGATGCCTCTCAAAATCCAAAGAGCCTATGCGTATCCGTCCGTGAATGAATATAAAATTATTAATTCTACCAATTAAAAATTAAAATAAAAAAAAAAAAAATAATAATAATTTCTAAATAATAATCCAATATATTATAAAATAATTAAATATTTTTTTAAAGTTATCGTTTTAATTTGTATAATTAAATTATTATTATATATTATTAATATTGAAAAGTATTGATATTTATTTTTAGTTATCATTTCAAATAAATAAAGAGATATCGTTATAAGATTATTTAATGTATAAATTATGTATATAACATATATATATATATATATATATATATATATCTCAAAATAATATATATACTATTATATATAAATTTAATGTGTGATTATTCCATTTTTTTTTTTTAATTTTTAGGTTAAATATTTCAAAAAAATGTCCTCATGGATTGCACCCGTTGATTGCATGGGTTTTCGGTTTATTTCGCAAAAAAGAATGGTGACATTTTATAGATTGATTAAATTTAGTCAAATTATTTTTTGTTTAGTGAAAATTTCATTTATCATTCTTTTGTAAATTTCTAATTTTCTTTTAAATTGTTCTAAATTTTCTGTCCTATATAAAATGGCCTTATTAATCTTCTTTTCTTTTATCTCATCGATTATATATTCTAATAACGTAACTTCTATGTTTTTTTCTAGAAGGTATCTATCTCCTTTTTATATTTATACAGTATTTACAAATAGATTTATTCTCAGTCTTATTACTATCTCGCCTCCGAGCGTTATGTCCATCTGGGAAAAAGAAAACCTCCAGTCGACTTGTCGCGAGAGTTTAACGCGGGATGGAGGGGAAGGGGATATGTGAAGGATTTTAAATATTGAATTGATGGGATTTGGGGATTTTGATTAGGGTTTGGGACGCGACTTCCTCAATTGGAGGCGAGGAGAAGTCGTGGCTTGCGTGAGCAGGGTTGCTTCCCTGAAGTGGACCTCACTCTATCTGGATCATAGAGAGGGTCCACCCGCTACTCATGGGATGATAAATATTTTTTATTTTTTAATTAATTTTATTGAAATGTGGTTTCAAACGCTAAACTGGTTTGTTAGTTGGATGCGCTACCAGTTAAGCTAAGCTGCTTTGCAAAAAAAGATAACTAGGTTTAATTGAAAAAAACCTATTTTGTTGTAAGTACGTCTGCTTCATTCTAATCAACTCTACAACTTAACAAAGTTCTTTAAAAAGGTCCTGAACAGCAGGACTGCTGTTGAACATAAAGTTTATAATTATGGCGCATTACAAAAAATTTATGATTTGTTATTTATTCACTTGATAAAGATCATATAAAATTTATAATAAAGCTCTTAAAGGAGAGTTGTTGATATTTTTTAGTTGAAAATTTTTTTTTAGGTTTTTTTTAATTCCTACTATTATATTTATAACACTCTTTATTTATATTACATTTATGTATTTATATTGAAGAAATTTTCAATCTTTAATAAAATACTTTTTCTTCATCCACTCAAGTTCAAATACATTTCTCTTATATTAGATATTTAGCAGGATATAAGTTTGTCTTGCAATTATTAAGTTGGTTAGACCGTCGGCTTAGAAATTTCATGTCTTCAAAGCATTTTTACTATCTCGTAAGAGATAGTATTGCGATCACGAAAATTTTCGATGTTGAGATTTTGATGTTTTTATACGTTTTGAAGGTTCCTGAACTAAGGTTGAGAAAAATGTCTGTGTGTGTGTATGTAAAAACGGTTTGAGCTAGAATGATGAAATTTGGTACATGGACATTATTCAAAATTTGTTGTTTTCTATCAATTTTTGAGAATTGTAGTTTAACAGGAAGACGTACCTACAACGTTTTGATTTTTTTCTAAAGTGCCTGTAAAAATAAAGATATATGTTTGATAGTTTTTCTCATGATTAAAAATTGTATAAAACTGCTATATATAGAATTTCAGCTTTATTGAATCGCTGAAAGTACCAGAATTTATTTTTTAACACTGCAAATCTCACGCGCCAACACGTGAAGTGGTGCCATCAACAAAGAACCAAACATGCGCTGGTTTAATAAATATTATTTATTAATTTTAATTTATAATTTAATTAATATATGTTATTTAATCCAATTCAAATTTGCTAGATAGTCGAGTGGAGATACTCCAGATTTTTTTTTTCTTATTGGAAAGCATCCTATGGATACTTAACACTAGTGATCTTCTGAATTCATTCATCAGTAACTAAGTGTACTAAGTGTATAAGCTTTATTGACAGTGATGTATTGGTAAAATAAGAAGTAAGGGAACGCATAGTGGGAGCAAAAAAAGTCCTATTTTCAGCAAACTATTTTTTTTCCATATAAGTTTTTATTTTTTCTTATTCTTACTATACAAAATATTTACGAAGACAAAAAAAAAAAGAAATTCTAACAATAGATTTAAGTGGGAGTTGTCGGGAAATGAAAAGTACTGGTACGCGTACCGGTTCTGAAAATAGGTAAGGGAACGTCGTTCCCCCGCGTTCCCCTCCCAATACACCACTATTTATTGGCAGTGTTTTCCCTCTATTCATCTTTTTCCACATAAAATAAATTATTATAATTCTTTCCCTTCTATCTCTATAAATAAATCTTTTGGCCGATAGAGGTACCCTATAACATTAGTTTGACTGAAGAGTTCGCTGATCCTTGTGGCGACGATGTTTATCCCTGTAGGTTTCCCGTGCAGTCAAAAGTATTGTTAATTGAATAACTGGATAACGTGTTGTTAATTAAATAAAAAAAGTCCCATTCTGTCCGAAGCTGTGCCCTTTTGAGAACAACATGCCATTAAAAGCAATAATTTATATGTTATATCAACCTATCAACGAAGCAACATGGCACCTGCAAACGACCAATAGAAATGCAATGAATTATTGGGTATTCTCGCGATGAGGGTAGTCAAAAGGTTGAGTGTTGTGTACATTTGATCCATTTTATCATCATCCTTTCAAGTTCTGGTGTTTGTTTGTGTTGTTCAAGGTTTGACATTTTTTATTAGACTTCAGTAAGTTTTTATTATATACTTTAGAGTTGAGTTTAATTAGTAGGTCTTGTGTAGTACTCTTTTGTTGAGAAGATAGTACATTTTGTATTTGTTTGGGTCTAAAGGGTATTTATTTTGTTGGAGTTCAACGTAGTATTTGCACTCCTTGTAGTTGGAGGGGTTGTCACCACCACAAAGCACAGATTGTGGTGGAGATGTTCGATCTTTTTTGCAGTCAGATATTAGATGTTTTTTTTTGTTCATTTAACACATCGTGTTCTTAACCTAAAGTGTATTGAGTGATATCTCTAAGAGTTCGAAGAGTCTCAACGACAACATTCCTATGGCAGAGGTATTGGGTGGTAAAGATGCCTTTATTATTGAGAGCCGGTTTTAGGTCTAGAAGAAATATACTGGGTTCTTGGTCTTTTTTTTGTCTTCTATTAAAAATATGACCCACTGAGTTGCCAATCATTTTCGTTATTAATGTATAGATAAAAGGATTTTGAGAATTAATATTAACCTTGTGTCTTTTAATTAATTTGCAAATAAACCCTTTGCGGGCACCCTTGCCGAGACTTTCTAACATTTTATTATAATTAGTAACATTTAGAATAAAAGTAGGGGAAGGTTTGCAAAGTGTATTTATTTCAGGAGAGTTCGATTCATCTGTGAAAGTATTTGGAATTTGTTTGCATGCAAAGGTTTTATTTAAGACTAACAATTCCTTAAACCAATAAAAATCGTTCACTTGTATGAGAGAACATGAAACGTAATTATTGATTTAACAAGAATTAACAATTTCCTTTTTGGTATTCGAAAATCATGAACTGAGAAAAGCTAGAATGGGAAAAGCCGGTCCATCCAATCAGAAATCTCACTAAATGTTGCTTAATTTATTTTGTACAAAATATCGCTACAATAATTGTTGGTTATTGGAAAAGTACGTCTTTCATCTGTAAATTACAAGACTCTCAACTAAAATATTTAAAGTTACTTCATCAGTTCCATTTGGTTCAAGAACATAATTTCTAACTATAGAAACAATGTGTTTCATAATTACATCCAGGGTCGGATGTGTCGTAAGGGCAAATGGGCAACTCTCTACGGGCATGTATATATATATATATATATATATATATATATATATATATCTGTGTATGAGTATGTATACATACATGGCCTGTGACCCGATTAAATTTAAAAATTGAAAATTTACTTAACAAGTTATTTTATTCTATTTTGATTATAATAAAACTAATCCCATCATCCTTATTTAGAAAAATAAATAAATTCATAAAATAAATAAATAAATATATATATATATATAGTAATATTTTAAAATTATTAATTAAGTATTTATTTTATGAATTTATTTATTTTTCTAAATAAGGATGATGGGATTAGTTTAATATATATATATATATATATATATATATATATGTGTGTGTGTATGTATACATACATGGCCAGTGACCCGATTAAATTTAAAAATTGAAAATTTACTTAACAAGTTATTTTATTCTATTATGAATATAATAAAACTAATCCCATCATCCTTATTTAGAAAAATAAATAAATTCATAAAATAAATATATATATATGTATATACTAGCTGTTCCGAGCGCCATCGGTGCTCTCCACACCAAGACGGGGGCTCCGCCCCCTGTATCCCCGAGTGATACATAGTTTTTGGTTGAAAGTGTGTATGTAAAAGGTTTTCATCCATTTTGTATCAATCAGTATAAGTAGATAAGACATTTATTTGTTTTCTTGTAGATACTATCTTAATTATATATTTTTATATAATTTGTATATTTAGATGAAAAGAATAATGTTCTATTTATATGATCTCACAGGCTAACATATCCTTCTTACGGCCAATTTAATTTATATGAATGAATGAATGAAAATTAAAATTTTAGTTTTTTTATATATGTTTATTTATGCAAAAAAAATTAATTGACATAATTATTAATTTAATAAAATAAAATTTAATTTAATAAAATAAAATAATTTAATAAAATATTAAAATAATAAAAATTAATAAATTTGTAAAAAAAATATATAATACTTAAAAAAAAATGTGCCTTTGCGAGTTTCGAACTGAGGAAGCAAAGTCATAAGATACAATTAGTGGTTTTATAATAAAATAAAAACCTTCTTTGAGACCTACTGAATATGCATAAAAAATTTCATAAGAATCGGCCCAGCCGTTTCGAAGGAGTATGATTTCAAAGTTTTGTGACACGAGAATTTTATATATAAGATATACATAGTAAGATTGTAAAATTATTAATTAAGTATTTATTTTATGAATTTATTTATTTTTCTGAATAAGGATGATGAGATTAGTTATATATATATATAATATGGAGATTAGGATTATAAATTAAATAACCAAATCGATGTATAATTCAAATTATACAAATGTTATTTACATATATATATATATCTGTGTGTGTATGTATCCATTGAATGACCCGATTAAATTTAAAAATTGAAAATTTTGAATATAATAAATTCATAAAATAAATACTTAATTAATAATTTTACAATCTTACTATGTATATTTATATATACGAGAAAATATTAAATTAGTAAAATTATTATTTTTACATTTTTATTAATTATATAAGAATAATTGATATTCTATAATGTTGTTTTGTTAAAATGGAGAGAAGAATATAAATAATATTAAGTAAATACCATGGATTTATTTTTTAATTTTATTTATCTAACCATTTATCTAGAATTTTAGAGATCAAATGGTGATGACCATCACCATTCAATTGTCCTTCTTATAATGAGTAAAAAAATTTTAAGTTAATCCGACCTCGGTGTCAATAAGAATTCTAATATTTTAAACAAACAAAAGGAAACCGATGTTAAATTGTGGAAGAATTAAATATACGAATAATAGACAATATTTTTGTTATATAATGAAAATATTTTTTTTTATTATATTTATTATTTATACTAATAATTTTCATATATATATATGTATGTATTTTTATAATATTAAACTAATATTAAGGATTTTTTGAAATTCACATCAACCATTTATAAAGAAAAATCGATCTGTATTGGTTTCAGCCTCGGGAAAAATCATCTTTGTTAGTTTTTTTCTTAATTTAAAATAGAAATTTTAATAATAAAAAAAATGGCGCCGTGCAACGCCGGTCAGCGCTTCCTTAAATACAAAATATTATAAATAAAATAAAATTAAAAATATTTATGTTAATTATATTTTCCAATCCAATTACGAAATATATATTATGTTATATCCACAAGCCATACTTTTCGGTCTTTCAGAGCATTAATACGAACGTTTAAGGGATGTATGTTTTATGACTATTATTTTTAAATTTACGTTCTTTTAAATTATTTGAAATTCTTTCATATATTTTGTTGTTTATTTATTTTAAATAATAATCTTAATCTTAAATATTCATAGTTCATAAAGAATCATTTTTTAAAGCTCGGTGAACCAGATACTAGATATATGTATATAATAATATCGAAATTATATAATCTATTTATTTTTTAAATAAATATATAATATAAGTACTTTTTAAATTATTAATAATTATTGTATTTGATATTGATTTACTATATTATATTTACCTACATATGTATATATTCCTATATACAAAATATATGTAAATTAAAACATGATAGATTTAAATAATCTATACAGCTATTCAATCATTTATTTAACTCTATGTTGGGGACGGAGAATAAATGATCTTGATTGCAGCAACCATATTACTTCAACCATCCCTATCCTAATCCATTGTCCCATTCAATTTCTATTCTCTACTAATATTTCCAATAATCTTTTACTATATATTATCTTTCTATTGTATTTTTTTGACCTGTTTATTATAACGTTTTTCTTAACTTCACTGTCTGTCGCTCTGTTCGCTTTTTGACAAATTGAAATCGATTTTTCATCGATTTTTCTATAAATAAACATTAAACTAATCTTTCGATTTTCTTCCATTTTTTTCAGCTAAATACCTTTCCTATATTATACACCCAAGTTATTATTATTTTTTTTTATTATTCGTTTGGTGATTTAATCCTATGAAATTATTGAAGCGTGATTTCTTTTAATTGATCAAGGGTGTTATTTTTGGTTTGCCTGGTTAATGAACAGTACTCGTATTTCTTTTATAGGCCAGTTGAATAAAGTTAGTTAGGTAAGCAAATAAAATCAGCTGCGTTGTCTTGTCTTAGCTGCACAGGTTCATTGTCATGCTAATTAAAAGAGGCACTTGTAGGGCACATGTTAATCAGTCAGTGACAGCAACTTATTGACATTGAAAGCTTGTATGTCAAATATACATGCTATCGTTAAACAATTAACACATATTTAAAGGACATGGATCCAGAATCAATTTAGATTAATTAAAATGATAAAAAATTGATATTTCAAGGGGAAAGGTTAGGTTAGAAAATGATAGAATTTAATAAATTATTTCACAAATATTTTTCGATTATCCATGAAGATTTAATATTAATTTTTCGAAGAATAAATTTTATATGCTTACCTACATTATATTAATACGATAACTACGTTTGTTCTATTAATATATTTCCACATCCAACCCATTTATCAAATTAATTATTAATTTTTAATTTTTATTATTAATTAATAATAAAATTAATAATTTAGATTCTATCTATTTATTTAAATTATTTATTTATTTATTTATTTATTTATGAATTATTTTACAAAATAGAAATTATATTTTTTCAAAATCTGATAAAAATTTTTCATTAAAATAAGAAGACTGGCTTAATACTATATTTTTATGAGTTGCGCAAATTAACGAAATAGCATTTCTTTTTGACTACCCTTAACTGCATATAACTTTTATCATAGTTTCGATAAAAATTAAATACACTACCAGATACTCGACGGGGACGTAGCAATGGATGTACCTATTACATCTCTTATATGGGATGTTCAATGGGTATACAATTACAGCTCGAGTTTGAATCTTTGTTGTCACGAACTGGCGCGTGATTGGCAGTCAACGAGTTAAAATATTAAAAAAAAATAATTCCGGGACTTTTAGCGATTCAATCAAGCTGAAATTCTAGATATAGCAGTTTTATATAATTTTTAATCATGTTAAAAATTATCAAACCTATAGCTTTATTTTTACGGTCACTTTAGAGGAAAAAAAAATCAAAACGTTGTAGGTAATGACCCTCTTCCGGTTGAGCTAAATCTCTTAAAAGTTGAGAGAAAACTACGAATTTGGAATAATGCCCGTACACCAAAATTTCATGATTCTAGCTCAAACCGTTTTTGCGTAATCTTGTCTACATACATAATCACAGTCATTTTTCTTAACCTTAATGAATATGAATCAGGAGCCTTCGAAACGTATAAAAACATTAAAATCTCGAAATCGAAAATTTTCGTGATCGCAATACTATTTCTGGCAAGATAGAAGAAAAATTAAAAGAATACATACTTTAAAAAATAATTATTCAAACATTTACGGATTAATTTTTATTTTGATAAAATTGATTGGAATTTGAAATTTTTAAGCTTTTTTTCATTTGAATTCAAATTTAATTTAGTATTTTTCATATCTTTAAAAAGAAAAAAAAAAAAAAACTAGTTAAATTCTATGCAATGTATAAGGAAAACTTTAGTATAAATATATATGTATGTATATATATACATATAAGTACATATGTATATATATATATATATATATATATATATATGACATGTTAAAAAAAATTAATAAACTTTTTATTTTCCTTTCCGGCCAAATGTGCATTGAGCATTTGTTTAAAACATTTGTTGGTAGATGTGAACTAGGCCTAAGGTAGAAAAAGGATGTTTTTGGCAGCATTTGGAATAGATGTCCTTCATAGAAATTATGGCAAAAGTGTTTATTTGCATGAAAAGAAAAGAAAATGAATTATAATTAAAGTGGACAGATATAACCAAAGAAAAGAAAAAAAAGGAAGGTAAAATAGAAATTTAATATTGTTTAATTTAGAAACTGAATATTAAAAAAAACAATGAGTTATATATAAAATAAACATAAATATTAAAAAGTTAATTTTTGTGTAGAAAAAAAAACATTGAAATTTGCAATAAAGATACTCAAAATTTGCAAAAAAGAAAGTATAAAGGTGAAATATTATCATTTATAAATATATAGATATATTTCTAGCTCTAATACTTTTTCTTCTAATTAGAAGTAGCTTAACGTTAAAAAAAATTTTAGGAATATAAAAACTGGGATAAATTAATATAGAAGCAGATTTATAAGAAAAAAAGAGAATATTTTAATCATTCGTTTGCAAATTAAGTATATAATTACATTAATTAAATAATATAATATAGAATAATTATTATAAAAAAATAAATAAATATTTTAATGAATTATTGATAAAAAATAAAATAAATTAATGAAAAAGTGCAATTCTTTAAAAAATAAAGTGAACATTAATGGACCATTCGAATCATGATTCATTTAATCCAAAGTTAGAATACATATATATATATATATATATATATATATATATAATATATAAAGGTTTTTGTCTGCACATTGCTCAGAATTTAAAAATTTTTGCTTATTTTTTTTTTCGTTCTATGACATCTAGAATCCACAAGTGATTTTAGAATTTTTCACGTCTGTCTGTCTGTCCGGAAATTGTGACTTTATAGGCTCAAAATTGGCTCAACCGATTTCTATAAAATTACTTAACAATATTCATACATACCTCTATTTGAACATAGGCTATATATTATATGAATATCTATTCAATAACCGCAGAAATTAATTTTTAAAAAAATTATATGCACATCTTGTTGATTCATTTCAGCGAATATAAAATTAATAATTCTAGAAATTACGATAGAATGAATGCTTATAATCTAATAGTTAAATTTTTATTTTAATTTCTAATATTCAAATATCATTTCAATTATTTAATTTATTCTCAAAGTTCGATTAATTGATTATATAAAAATTAATATATGATTTTTTGGGACAAATAATATAAGGGAATTGTTTTAAATTTTTGTCTTTTGAAAATTAGGTAAAGGTTTTGTCCGACTGTTTTCTTTGATTACAATGGAATGGCGCATCATGAGTTATTGCAAACAGGTCGTACTGTTAATAAGGAATACTACAAGGAAGTTATGCAAAGCTTGCGTGAAGCATACAATCGCAATTGTGGAAAAACAAATCATGGATTCTGCATCAGGATAATGCAATAGCTCACATTGCTTGTTCGTGATTTTTGACCAAAAACAACACCGTAATCATGCTTGAATCACCTTATTCACCTGATTTGGCTCCCTGTGACTTTTTGCTATTCCCACAACTGAAGAGACCAATGAAAGAAAAGCGTTTTGCCAGAATTAATGAGATAGAGTCGAAAAACGACACCCTTTATATACGCTCAACTGCACTGTACTATATATATATATATATATATATATATATATATTGTGATTGGTTATTTAACTCTGACGTGGAAAGTAATGTGTGTAATGTGACTGGACTGTATATATATATATATATTGCACAGAAATCTTATCTTTAATATCATTATATTATTATTTTATTTAAAAAAATGTCCGAGAAGTATAAATAATTCACCATCTTAGATCATTTTAGAATTGTTTTAATAATTGTTTGTTGACTTTTTTTATTTTTTGGTTATTTTGTAATCTGATTTTTTTTTTTCAGTTATATTGTTGTGTTTAGGACTTCAGAGTATTCTACGTTAATGAATTGTATATAGAATAAATGTTACATTAATGACTACTTAATATAATGTCATTTATTGCATCAGTGCGTTTTTACACCATTTTATTTTATTATATATATATATATATATATATTATTTTTTTAAATAAACGCATTCACGGTAAAATAAGCAGTCACTCATGGAAAAATAAACCATCTATGGTAATGAGAAGAAAACGGCCATTTTAAGTTTAAGCTGGGGAGAAATGTTCAACGGTTGGCTTAACAGGAAATCTCTTTTGATCAGTCATTACACCAAGAAAAGATAAGGAAAAGAGGAGGGAGGGGCGCAAGGAAAGAAAGAGGAGACAGAAAGAAGGGATTAAATTCAATTCTTCTAATTTCATAGCTAAAATATTAGATACGGAATACTAGAAAAATGGGAAAGCAATGTTTTTTGATCGATAACACATAAAAAAACAAACAAAAAAGATTACCAGAATGAAATTCTATATTTTCCCACGATTTGCGGGGATTATACTCCCATCTCTTCCAAATGGTGAAAGAATACGGAAGTAAATGTTCCGTTATTTGTCAGCAGTTGAAAAACGAGTCGTTCGTTCCTCACGCCACCTTTTTTTTTCTCCCCTCGACAGAATTAATTAATGAAAGTTTATATAGTAAATATATTGAGAAAATCACTCACTTTTTATATATTTTTTTTTAACAATTAATTTTTTTCCTATATCGATTTGGCATCCTTGCTATTTAAATATTATCATCGTTTGTTTATTAAATAATAACTGGGTTTCATGTTTGAACACTGAAATCATCTCTAGCATTAACTTTCAAATAAAATATCAACAAAAAAGTATTATTCCATTTAAATAATATATACAGAGAAATAAAGTATCAATTAGGAAAACGCGCCCTTAAATGGAAGATCATATGAGATTAAGAATATTAATTTAATAATTATTTTGTAAAAAAAAAATTAAACCTCTAAAATGGAGTGTTTAAATTAGTGCACATGTAAAGGGGAACAAATAAATTTTTGGGAGCCTTTGAGTCTCAATTGCATTAACTTTGTTTGTGATGGTTTTGGAAGGCTAGAGTAGTTCTCATAATATATCCACATTTAAAACGCGGGAATCAGTATTCCCATGATTTTATTGATGGAGCATGTTCCTCATATGCTTCACACACATGCACTTTTCTTTAAAACAGGATAGAAACGTTTGTTCCAACATAATATTTGTTCGGAGAGAATTATTGATTTATCTGTATAATGGTAAGGATTTAATAAATGTATTATATAGGTTTTGAAAAATTAAATTTTTCTGAATAGTTTTTTAATATCTCGTTAGAGATAGTATTGCGATCACGAAAATTTCGATGTCGAGATTTTGATGTTTTTATTTTGAAGGTCCCTGAGTCATTTTCACTAAGATTGAGGAAATTATCTATGTGTGTTTGTGTATGTAGACAAGATTACGCAAAAACGGTTTGAGTTAGAAACATGAAATTTGGTATGCGGACATTATTCAAAATTCGTAGTTTTCTATCAACTTTTGAGAAATGTAGCTCAATCGGAAGAGGGTCATTACCTACCACGCGCGCGCGCGTTTTCATTTATTTTCCTCTAAACTGACCGTAAAAATAAAGATATAAGTTTGATAGTTTTTAACATGTTTAAAAATTGTATAAAACTGCTATATATAGAATTTCAGCTTGATTGAATCGTTGAAAGTACCAGAATTAATTTTTTACATATTTTAACTCGTTGACTGCCCATCACGTGCCAGAACGTGACGTGGTTTAATCAACAAAGACCCAAACATGCACTGTTTTAATAAATATGCTTTATTAATTTTAATTTATAATTTAATTTTAATTAAGTTTAATTTAAATATAATACATGTTAATTAATTCAATTTAAATTTGCGAGATAGTCGAGTGAAGACACTCCAGATTATTCAGTTATTTCTTAATAAATATAGATTATAAATATTGTTACTGGACTTTAAAAATTTTTACTTTTTTTTAAAAAAAAAATAATTCTTTATTGTCTAAAAATTTAAAATTAATATTTCTTTATTATTCTATTAATTCGTTAATAAATTGGATGATGAGGTTCCATACTGGTAAAGTAAAAGTTTAATTTTTTTTTTTTTTTAATAATTAATTTTTGTTATATTTATGTTCATGGAATAAAACCAATTATAGATAATTAATTCTGATACTAATTTGTGAAATACTATATAGAACGGATGGCGAACCTTTTTCAATGTCCGTGCCACAAAATTATAAAAAATCTTTTTGAAGTAACTAACGTGCCACAAAATTGTCATTTTTTTCTCTACCACTTCTACCTTCTTTAGCCTGAATATATAATCGAATATTTTTGTATAACTTCTAACTACCCTGTATAAAAGTGTTATAATTTTAAATATTAAACTTTATTCCAAAAAAATAAAATGATTATTAAAAAATGTGGAATTTATTTTTGGTAAAAATATATCTTTCCTAAAAATTTTTTTTTATTTTTATTGTATGGAAATTCTTTAATTGATTTTAGTTTGTAGTTTTTAGTTGTAGAGATAATGACAAAAAAGCAAAATTTATATTTGATACCGTGAACCACTTACATTTTCTTGTTTTGACTTCCTATTTTAAATTCTAGAAAAAGATTGCGATTCTGGCACTATTCTCCAACCGTCCTATAGGTAAAGTAAAGCTTGATATAAATTTTATAAAATTAATTTTTCTTTTTTTTTTTTTTAATAAATATTGATAAAATTTACAGCATATATTAAAAATTAAGAATATTCTGGCAATATTTCATCGCCCCAGTCCATTTTGAGTTTATAACTTCACAATTTCCCAGACATCGAAGTCCAAACGGTATACAGTCTATCTACAGGGTGGGTCAGAAAAACCTATCAGATTTCAAATTCCTTTTGCTCAGAAGAGGGAGCAGGTAGAGTAATGTGGTCAAAACCGTTAGAAAGTCGGTTTTATGCCATTTGTCAGTAGTCAACATGCCTTGGTCTGGCGAAGATTGTGCTTTTGTTATTGAGCGGTTTATCGAAAACGGCGGTTCGATAACGGTGAAAGTCATGGAAAGCTACCGCGAGCGCCTAAATGAGTGAATCCGCTCCCAAGAACGACATTGGAGTGATGTGCTTTTCAAAACTTAAATTTAAAAATGGCATAAAATTTGCGATATGTTAATAAAATAAATTTTTTAACAAGCTGACTGGTTTTAATTTTATAACGTTTTGAAATCGGATAGGTTTTTCTGTCCCACCTTCGAAAGCACGTTGTGTAGCAATTATCGAACCGCCGTTTTCGATAACGTTGTTCACCAGACCCAGGCATGTTGTCTATTGACAAATGGCATAAAGCGGTTTTTACCCCACAACTCTACCTGCTCCCTCTTCTGAGAAAAAGGGATTTGAAATCTGATAGGTTTTTCTGACCCACCCTGTATCATGAATGTTTTTATACTGCGAGGGAATTCAAGCGATATTTCAGCTTAATAAAATGTATAATTTGCCGGTTTCATCTACTAAGATAGATATATAAATAAATATTCAGTACTTCAAATTTCATAAATTTTAATTTTAATGTGATTTATTCATTTTTAATTGATTTTTATTGTAAAAAGTTATAATTATTAAAAAAATAATTTGGTCTTTATGCGTTTCATGAAATTTTTCAAGCGTGCCACTTTTGGCACGCGTGCCATAGGTTCGCCATCCCTGCTATATCGGAAGATTCTTCTGAAATCACTAAACTGAATTCAAATCTGTGTAACTTATTAATTATATATTGAATTGATTATTTTTTTTTTTTTTTTGATTTTTTTTTTGTTTATATCTATATCGCTTATTGATATTCCACAAAGGACCTAAGCCCGACTTCTTCAATTGCATTATCCAATATATACGAATACCATACAATATCCCCGAATAGGAAATCTCATTTTAAGTGAAAAATGATATTCTAGTATGGAAATTAACTCGTATATAGGGGTTGTTGAATTTTTTATACTTTTTTATAATTGACCCCTTTACATTTGCATTTTCCCGTCTCTTGTTGGGTAATAATATAGCTCTGGCTCCCTAGTAAAAGCGATATTGCTGAGAGAATACAAGTTGTTGCAAGGGTGGAGGAGGCCCAGAGGCCAAGAGGGCACACGACTCCGGGGGGCCGCCGCTCCGCTGTCACTAAGTTTACTCTACTGTTCTTGTTCTTTTGTTTGTATTGGATGCTTGTCCTTTACCGAAAAAGTAAATAAACAGCGTGGAGGATCTCCTGGGAATTAACGGGCCAAATTGGAGAGGAGATGCAATTTTTACACGAAACCAATTAGAAAGCTAATACTCACGTTATGTTTTTATTACGGACCATTTTCTTGCTCAAAACGTATTTAAATATATTTCAATAGATAGTAAGATAGAGAGAGGGAGAGAGATAAAAATAGTATTTTCACTTAAATGGATAAAAACACCTATCAGACAAATTTATCTTAAAAAATAAGCTGGAGTGTCTCCACTCGACTATCTCGTAAATTTGAATTGGATTAAATAATATAATATATTATATTTAAATTAAATTTAATTAATTAAATTACAAATTAAAATCAATAAATAATATTTATTAAACCAGCGTGTGTTTGGATCTTTGTTGATGGTACCACGTCACGTGTTGGCGCGTGATTGGCAGTGGTGTTTAAAAAATTAATTCCGGTACATTCAGCATTTCAATCAAGCTGAAAATCTAGATATAGCAGTTTTATATAATTTTTAATCATGTGAAAAACGATCAAACCTATAGCTTTATTTTTACAGTCACTTTAGAGGAAAAAAAATCAAAACGTTGTAGGTAATGACCCTCTTCCAGTTGAGTTACATTTCTCTCAAAAGTTGATAGAAAACTACGAATTTTGAATAATGCCCGTATACCGAATTTCATGATTCTAGCTCAAACCGTTTTTGCGTAATCTTGTCTACATACATACATACATACACACACAGATAGTAAAAAGGAAAAAAAAACAAAAAAAAAAATATAATAAAAATTAAATATTTAATATTAAGGATTTATAGTTCATATTATCTTTTTATTAAAAATAATAATAATAATAATAGTATTTTGGATATTTATAATTTTCGAATGACACCCTAATTTCATAATACAGGTATAATATTCAATTATTTTATTTTAAATATATTACAAAGATTATTAATTTATATATATATATATATATATATATAATGAAAGGTTAAGATATATCCATTTCTTTCTTTATAATGATTTTTGACTAATCTAAATATTTTATATAATTATATAATAGAATCAATTGTATTAATAGTGAAGCTTTTGACATACACAGAAATTCATAAAAATTTATTTATTAAAATAAAATAGAAATAAAATCAAAAGATGATTACCTTAAAGATAATTCGAAAAGAGTTGTCTAGCACTGAGATGTTGGCGTCACTAAAGTTTTACTCCAACTAAATAAATTACCGTTAGCAAAAAAAATATGTTGAGATAATCTCGAAGAAATATATTTATTTATTTATATAAATAAAGAGAGAGAGAGAGAGAGAGAGGGAAATAAAAAATATTAAAATTAATAAGAAAATTCTTATCGCAAATGGATATATTTTTCTTTGAAATAATTCATTAATTATTTTACATTATTTTTATTTTTATTTTTTTTTTTTTTTTTTTTTTAATAAAATGCCCGTGTACCAACCTTAGTGAAAATGACTCAGGGAAATTTCCCCAGTGTTAAAACGATTCAATCAAACTGAAATTCTATATATAGCAGTTTTATACAATTTTTAATCATGTGAAAAACGATCAAACTTATATCTTTATTTTTACGGTTAGTTCAAAGGGAAAAAATCAAAAGCTTGTAAGTAATGACCCTCTTCCGGTTGAGCTACATTTCTCAAAAGTTGATAGAAAACTACGAATTTTGAATAAGGCACGTATACCAAATTTCACGATTCTAGCTCAAACCGTTTTTGCGTAATCTTGTCTACACACACACACACATTATTCTCTACCTCACTTAAAATGATTCAGGAACCTTCAAAACGTATAAAAACATCAAAATTTCAACATCGAAAATTTTCGTGATACTATCTTTGGGGAGATAGTAATAAAAACGAATCTTTAATATAATATTTATCATTGTAATCATAAAAATCAATTGATTTAGAAATTTTTACTTTTTTTTTTTAATTTATTAGAAAAAACATTAAAAACATTATAATTCAGAAATTTATAGCATCAATATATATAATTTCCTATCTATGTATGTATCAAATGTCTGTAACATTAGCTACAAAAATTTAGAATTTTACAATTTACAATTTTTATAGAATTTAAAATAAAAAAAAAATAAAAAAAATTGAAATACAAATTGAAATATTCTAATTTTTGATATTAATATTATTTTTTTATCATAAAAGAGAATTTATATTAAACATAATATACAAAAAAAGAAACCAATCAAAATTATCAATTTGTTACTAACTTCATTTTTTTTTTAATTTTGTTTTGTTATTATTAAATATTAAAAAAAAAAATAAAAAAAAAATATTACAACGATTTCTGAATAAAGTTATTAATTTTATATTTAAACATTGCATTTTGTAAGTATTTGTAAGTATTTGAAACAAAATTTCCTATAAATTATTATTCTTAATCAATTTTGTGCGGCTAGCCGCCTGTCCCTCTAAGAGTTTTATGTCGACGGGGGGGGGGCAGCATATGATACCGCCTCTTTTACACAAAAGCCTAAAGGATTCAAAATAATTCTTTGAGTGTTTTTTTTATTAAAAAAATATCAAGTTAAACATTACTAAAATTTTTTATCAAAATTATATTTTCGCAACCACCATATGCGCCTGATTTGGTTCCAGTTGACTTTTGAAAATACAAAAAAAAAAACTTTGATCATCATCGAAAAAGGTACTGAAAGCCATTCTGGAAATTGAGTATAGTGATTTTTTTTTCTTTTTTTGAAAGTTGGAATAAGTGTTTGTATAACTGTATGGTGTTTTGAATACTTTAAAGGGGAGTATATATATATATAAATAAATTTTGAAAAATAATATACTTTTTTTGTTATATTCAAAAAGTATATTTAATAATGTGTTAAATATTAATTAATAAGTTTTTTTTTTATTAAAATAATGTTATTATTATTAGTTTTTATTCTCGTATAAATGTGAAATATCTTATAAATAAGCTACATATAGTATAGTATATCTTTATCTATACCATATATATATATAATACATAATTTATGTATATACTTTAAAGTTTTACATTGAAAATTTTTTTTCCTAATCATAATTCAAATGAAAAATTAATTATTGTCTCATTAAAACACCAAATATCTAATTAAACTATTGAAACTTATAGGATTTTGAAAAAAAGAAAAGAAAAAAAAAACAGTAAATCTTAATTCTCACACACTATCGATTAAAGCTCCTTCTATATTTATCTCTTTCAATTAGAAGACATGTTAAAGAAAAAAGCTTTCTACTTTAAGATTTTCCACTACAACATTTTATTTGATATATAGTTTCCAATTAGAACACAAATAATTGTTTATAAAAAAAAAAAATATTTTACCTTAGAAATAATAAATTTATGTTGATATTTTATTTTATTATATAACAGAATCATTTATATAATAATAATAATAATAATAATAATAATAACAAATATAATCTTATATAAAATATAATATAATTTATAAACTTATTTATAAATTTATAAACTATTTATTAGTTTTATTTAGTATTAAAAAATTTACCACGGTTTTTGTAATGATTTGATTACTTCAGTGAATCCAAGATAGGAATAAAAATTATTGCACGAAAATTATAAAGGAAGGTTAACAAAATTAAAATTTATTTTTTTCTTCATATGCGTATTACTGTTTGGCGTGATCCATAATTTTAGAGGACGAGAATAATTTCAGAATATTTTAAATAGTATATTACCTAAAATTTATAAATCTAATAAAGAAAAAAATTTGGAGATTGTATAATGAGAAATTTTATGGCATCTATGTATCTCCAAACACAATTTGAATCAGAAAAGTTA
Source organism: Labia minor (assembly GCA_963082975.1). Lineage (NCBI taxonomy): Eukaryota > Metazoa > Arthropoda > Insecta > Dermaptera > Spongiphoridae > Labia > Labia minor. Next base: position 71,260,904 of record OY720348.1, read on the forward strand.
TAGGGGTCACGGTGGATAGAATTGGTAAAGAAAAATTGTATTTGAAATTTTCAAACAATCGGAAACTAGACCAATGATGGTTTAAATAAGGTGAATATAAACATATTTAGGGCCCGCTATAGAGGGCGGCAAACCAAGGCGGCAATTTTGAACTACGGTATTTTGATTATGAATGTAATAAATTTTACAAATATAAGAACGGCAATTTATTCTATTACTTGGGGCGCCGTTAAACCTAGAGCGGGCGTTAAAAGGTTGATGTAAGAGAATTAGGAGAAGATAAAAATTGAACGGAGGTGGCTAAGAATAGACAGAAATTTAGAAGAAATTCCCGTTTTGAAGGCGTATAGAATCATCAATCATTTTCATGTTATAAATTTATAGTTTATTGTAATTTAGTTAAATTTTCTCCTAATATTTTATTCATTTACATTTCAGCGAATTTTAATTCACTTTCAAATTCAGTTAAAAGATTTGAACGCTTTTATTTAAAAGTTTTTTTTTTGTTTTTTTAATATTTTTATTTAAATTAGTGAATTTATTATAATATTTATATTTGATTTAAAAATATAGGTACTTACTTGTAGATATATACAAGTTTAAACTATTTTTTTAATTAAAAACCTAAATTTTTTTACGAATCAAAATCATAATTGAAAATAACTTTTTGGCCTGATCCATAATTTTAGAGGACAAGAATAGTTTCAGAATATTTTAAAATAGGATATTTCCTAAAATTTATAGATCGAAAATAATAAAAATATGGAGATTGTATAATGAGTCATTTTCTGACCTCAATGTATCGTCAAATATAGTTTGATTCATAAAAATGATGATTTTGTCAATCAGAATATTGTGGATGTTATATAATATATCTTATCAATATTAAAATTAAATGATTCTACTTTTTCTTGCCACTTTCTGTAAACTCAATAATATAATAAATTAAATTCCTATAAGATATAAAGTATTCTAATATATAATTCCTAATATGATTTCAATTTAATTTAATATATTTATAATATTTTGTATTTAAGAAAACGCTGTATGGCGTAGTTGCTGACGTCATTTAAATTTCTTCTTTTAAATTAAGAAAAACTAAGAAACGTTCTGAAACAATTTCAAATAATTTAAATGTATCTAATGTTGCAATAAAAAACAGATATGGATATAACATAAATATTTTATTTTATTTATAATATAAGATATAAGGAGGCGCTGGCTGTGACGTCATAAAAGATTGGTGACATGCTATGACGTCATATAAATTTAAATTAAGAAAAAACTAATGAAGATAATTTTTCCCGAGGATGAAACCATTACAGATCGATTTTTCTTTATAAATACTATCTATGGTGTGAATTTCCAAAAAATCTTTAGAGCGGTTCTGAGGTCCCATTTACAATTATGAATACAATTTTAGCTAGCATAATAAGATAAGATTTATACAATTTTTGGTAGTTTGATAAGATAAGATATATATATATATATATCTGGTATCCATATTTTATCCAATCAATTCCTACCTTTTCTAAAATCCCTAATCTTTATAATAACGTCTTTGACCGACCCACTGATTGTTTCTCAAATGACTTTTTTATAAACAATTTACTTTTTATTTTTTTTTCATCCTTTTAATTCACATGTGATTATATATATATATATATATATATAGCTGGTTGATTTATTAATAAATGATATAAAATTTTAAAATAAGAACATTTTTGTCAATCAAACGATTAATTTAAAATTAAAATGGTGAATTTGGATTTTTTGTAGATATTCATTGTCAAATATTTTTTTCCTAAATCCAGACATATTGACAGAAAAGATTTATTTTAATAGGTGAATATATAATGAGATTCTTATTATATGATTTGCCAAAATAAGAAGATTTTGACAGGACATTCACTTCAATAACGGATTTTATTTTTATATTAAAAATGTTTGAGAACAGACCTATTCAATTAAATTATATAAATTTATCAAAAAATAATATATATACAGAAAAAAAAAATTATTATAGTTTTATTCTTGTTTTTCATAAATAACCATTATATAATAATTAGTCTATGAGGAGGCTGTCCTAATAATAATTAATCTATCTATCTATCTCTGTGGCTCTACGGAACTCGAAAGTTCTTGGCGGCAAGAACCACATTTCTCCAAGAGTCCCTATCCTGAGCCACATCCATCCAACTCCTACCCTCTCCCATCTCTCTCACGTCCATTCCCACATTATCCATCCACCGCGTCCTTGATTTTTCAAGTGGACGTTTCCCATTCGGTCTCCCTACCAATATATTTTTCGCCATTCAATCTTCTCCCATTCTAGCCATGTGTCCTGCCTTCTCGTTTTTATAATTCAAATTATATCTGGAGATGCATAGAGGTCATGCAATTCTTCGTTATGCAATCTTCGCCAATCCCCGGTGACCTCATCTTTCTTTGGCCCATAAATGCTTCGCAGAATCCTATTCTCAAATACTCTAAATCTACTCTGGTCACCTAAGGTCATAGACCATGCCTCACACCCATATAATACAACCGGTAAAATAATTGTTTTATATATTTTAATTTTTATCCCATTTGATAATAATTTTGACGCGATAAGCCCCTTTATTGCATGATAACAGGCGTTTCCCGATTGTAACCTCGCTTTAAACTCATCTCAAATATTATTATCTTTCGTTATCACAGAACCTAAGTATTTAAATTTTTCTACATTTTCAAATTCTATATCTTGTATGTTAAAAATTTGTGTGTCAATACTATTCCTCTCTAATAATAATAATAATAATCCTTAATAATAATTAATATTACAAGTAATTTCAAAAACAAGTAATGAATACTTATTTTTGTTTTTATTAATTTTTTGTATATTATTCACTTTTTATTCATATAAAATCTGATATAATTTATAATAAATGAGTTGTTACCATTAATATAATAGAAAAATTAAAATTAAATTGAAAAAATATAAATCTAACTAAATCAGAATAATTTTTAATTAAACATTTGATAAAAATTTAATTTAATTGATTTTGTTGTTTTTTGTATTTTAGTTATCATTGCATATCAGATGATTTGATCTTCGCCACTAATTAACTATTATTCTTAAGAAGAATTATATTTTTAATTTAGTTTTAGTTTACATAATTTTGAGATCTATCTCTGAAAAACTATTGAAATCAAAAACTAAAACAGCAATCACATTCCACCTCCATCCAATTTCTATTTTCTCCTAATTTTTTTTATATCTACTTTTTATATTATGGTTTCCCATTAATATATTATAAACTATTAAAAAAAACATTTCAATTATTTTTAAAAATATACTAGTTATCAAGAAAAAATTAATTATTTTGCATTTATACAAGTAAAAAAATAAATAATTTATTAAATTGACTATCGATATGCGGTTTTTGACAGATTTTCACGTTTCAAGTGTGATTCCAAAAAAGTGGTTTTCCCGATGACGTATGTGTGTGTGTTTGCCACAAATTTTGTAAAATTGGTCATTACCAAATTTTATATTTTATATAGAAGATATAAGATTCTATTGATGTCATCACAACCTGGAAATATTTTCCGCTTAAATGCACTCATAAATAAATATCAAAAATGTTGGCATATTTCGAAAAATATAAGATTATATAAAAAATTTTATATAAAACAATTTATAGAGAATTTTATTCTACATATTACATCTCTTAAAAAATTTTGTCCGATTTCACATAACAAAGAAAATAAGCGTTGTTTAATATAAAACTCTAAAATGAGTTCAAGCTTTCTTTTTTATTTAAATAATAATATTTTTATAGTTTTTAATAGAAAAGAATTTATTATTTAAAATCATAATAAAGAATCTCATGTCGGTTTTCAGTTAATTGTAATTTAAAAAAAAAAACAAAGAAACAAATAAATTATCATTGCAATTCTATAGAACAGTGATTCTCATCCTTTTTTTTACCGCGGCACTTTTAAAAACGGTTTAAAAATTTGGCGGCATACAAAGAAAATGATAAGTGTAATAATAATACCAATTTTTACCTTTTTTTTAGAACCATATTGAAAAAATTGAAAAAAAAGTCGGAAATGTTTAAGAGCCTGATCGCAAAAATATTTTACTTTTTTTTTATATACATATAAAATAAATAAGTACTTTTTCTTAATTTGAACTTAACATTTGTAAAATTAGGCGGCAAATTTTGAAAATCTCGCGGCACACAAAAGTGGGGCGGCACAGTGGTTGAGAATCACTGATATAGAAAGTTGATATATAATAAATCAAATTATAAGATTTTACCAGATAAAAAGAATCCGATATTTTGGTTTATACAGTTTAGTGGTCAGTGACTAATTGACAAATAATATATTTTAGAAATTCCACGTTGACTGTCAATGATACATAAATAACAGAGTATATTCTAATAAATCACCAAATGTTGAAGTCTTTGCTAGGATATTATTACATCTTCATTAGGCTTTCCTCTCCCCCTATATCTATCAATCTCTTCTTTTAGAACCACCATCAGTTTGTTCTATATTTCCCAATTAAGCATGATCCTCTAAAGGGTGATAAACAAAAATCAATCGCTTCACTAGTGAAGTCTCCCTCTCTCTCTTTATATATATATATATATATATATATATATATATATAAAACTACCTGTAAGGAATTATTGCACTCGAAAGGTCTTGTTTATATTTCATCCACCTCCATTCAATTCCTACCTTTTCCAAATTTCCTTATCTTTATAATATTGTCTTTGACCTATATATCCACTGATTGTTTTCCAAATGACTTTCTTGTAAACAATTTACTTTTTAGTTGTTTTTTTCATTCTTTCGAGTCACATGTTTTATTTTATTCACCTTCATTCAATTCCAACCTTTTCCAAATTCCTTTATTTTAATAATTACGTCTTTGACCGACCCACTGATTATTTTCCAAATGACTTTCTTGTAAACAATTTACTTTTTAGTTTGTTTTTTTTTTTTCATTCTTTCAAGTCATATGTTTTATTTTATCCACCTTCATTCAATTCCAACCTTTTCCAAATTCCTGTATCTTAATAATAACCTCTTTGACCGACCCACTGATTGTTTGCCAAATGACTTTCTTGTAACAATTTACTTTTTAGTTTTTTTTCATCCTTCCATGTCTCCTGTCCATTTAATATTTCTAAAATAATTGTACTACTATAAACTTTTCTTTTATTCAACTGTTAAATAATATACAATAGATAAAATAATATCTATTAATACATATCTTATTGAATATTCAACAATGTAGATTAATATATAAATATATTATCAATTATGATCTATATATATATATATATATATATTTATATTTTTTTACTTTATTTATTTAAAATTATCTGAATTATCATCACCAATAATCAAAAGCATTCAACTGGAAAGCTGATAGAGCGTGAAGTTAAAATGAAATAAATATAAAATACACCACAGATTAATTGTTTCAACTTTTAGAAAACATCTGTAAACGGTCACCCATTTAATGCATATTTCATGAAGGGCTTGTCTACACGTTCACCTTAACTTGTAAAAATTGAATTTATTATTATGGTAAAATCATCCTAGATAACTATTTTAGATTTCGTCGATCACACACACACACACACACACATAATAATTATTTACCTAAATTTTATTCAATTGTTTCATTATAATTTTCATTTTTCTTGTCTTGGTGTTTTACATTCCTCTTCTATAAGCTGCAAGTAGGGGAATGATTAATTAATAAATAAATAAAAAACTTTTGACTTTTGTACATCCTCCGCAAGTACAGCGTCTATCAAATCGGTCCTATGATCAATAAAACGGGTCCTTTTAACCTCTATCTTGATTTTCTTGATCGGAGGCGCTACCAATTTTGATCCCAGAGGCTGAGTTGACTCCGTCCCATACACCCCAACTAGAGAAATTCTCTTTCCAGACCCGGGAGAATGTGAGTCAACGCTGTTGCCTTCCACCCTGTGGCGCCTTTTTGATTAATTAATAAATAAAATTATTAACTTGATAAGCTTCGAGCCGTCATTCTTCAATTTACTAGGCCAGAATTATACCTAATTAGCCATTTTTAAATGAAAACGTTTTGAAATCAATTAAAAAAGAGATAAGCAAGGTAACAAATAATTTACTGTTAAAAAACTATTCAATAAAGATAATTAACTGTTACAATAAGAATATACAAAACTTTCATTCATAACTAATTTTTATAATAAAAGAATTCTTTAAAATCAATTTTTATCTTTTTTTGTTTTTAAAATTAAACAATTTATTATAGTACTTTTAAAATTCATTTTTATTTAATCAATATAGAGATTTGCAATTTGCACAAGTTCATTCATAATTTAGTACAGAGTAACTTTCTATTCCCCTGAGAGAACATGGTTTATACTTAGGGATCACGTTAGATGGATATTAATTAATGCTAATGTTAATATCATTTTATTATATATATATATATATATATATGTTTGTTTGTATATGTTTTTATACATGTTAATGCAATTATGGTCAAAATAACTTTTTGTTAATAGTTAACCAAACCAAATTTTAAATAAATAAATAAATACTTAGGTCCGTTTAAAAAAAAAAAAATACAAGCACATAAATGCCAGTTATACGCATCCTTACTCAATACGTGACTGATAAGGCAAGCGATGGAATTGATGGAAGAGAGATGCTGGCTGGCTATTTGGCGTATGCTGGTTCATCAATTGACCAGTCGAAAGGAAGCGTACTGACGAAAAGGGTAAAATAGGCGGAAAGGAGAAAGGGGGGGGGGGGGGGGGAGAAGAGAAGAGTTGAAGAAACTCCCAATAAAAATGAAATTTGATATTCCCATAAATTGAACATTAATTTTGAAAATTATCTACTCCCTTTCATAATTTTATACAAAACAATATTCATGTGTTAAATATTCATTAACTAATTAATTCCAATTCCCTGTTCAAGTTAAGTCAAAGTCAACAATTTCCAAAGTGATTTTATTTTTTTTTTTTAAATTAGCATGTGTTATCAATGTAAACGGAACTAATTAATTAATTAATGTAATTTATAATTAAATTTAAAAAAAAATAAAAATGTAATTAATAAAATATACAAATATATGTACACTGACGGGAAAAAAGTAAACGGCAGGATGGCGGTGTTGTCGGGCAATGGCAATGCGCCCTCTCATCCAGATAACAGATGAAAGTGAAATTTGAAAGAAAGAAATAATTTAAAAAACTGAACACTGGCTTATTTCGGTAATCATAATGGAAAGCAAAAATTAGTTGGCACGAATAACATTTTTACACATTTGTTAATTGAAAATGAATTAATAGATATTTTTGAAGATTATCATAATCAACATATAATCTAGAATATATATTATAATATTATATCAATTTATTTTTTAATCTTTTGAATATAAAATAAAAAAAAAATAATTAGAAAATAAAAATTAAAAGAAAAGAAACGATCTCGTTGATCATCCAATTGAATACATTAAATATTTATTGTTTAAAAATGAGTTCGAGGTTTAATCTAGGAATCACAGTCCTTACAAGGGCATCTGATAATTTTTCACAGAGTGAATTTGCTGGTTAATTTAAACCACAAACATTCATCGTATATATATATAATTTATATATACTAAATAAGTTATTCCCGTAACAATTGAGACTATTTTTCTCATTTTTAGTTTTTTTTTTGGCTTTTTCGGAATATATCTCCATTTAACCAGCTTTATCAGATTTGTTTATTGTTTATATTTATATTTATATATCGATGCACTCGGCGAGGTTTGAACCCTCGAACTCGAGTCGGCTGACCGGTCACTATAACCTCGCGGCTAAGCTCCCGGTTCATTTTTAGTTTAAAAACTGTTTTTTTTTCTTTGCTTTTTTTTATTTTTTTTTGTCGAGTTTGGAAACAGTTGGAAATGGACCAATGGCTCACCCAAAAGAATGATATTAAGAACAAAAAAAAAATAATAAAAATGAATGAACCAACCATAGGAGACCGAAGTGAACATGGAACAAAAAAAAAAAAAAATCAGTTGAAAAACCACAAGTCTAGCATACGAGTCACGAGGGTGCCACGAGTGCAGAGAATTAGTATTTGCGATTGATTAAATAAATTAAATTTTAAATGAATATAGAGAAAATGGATTATCCCATTTATTCTTGAGCTTTTTTTTTTATTTTTTTTGAATTAGTATTTTTCTCAAAATATCTATCTATCTAACTATCTATCTATCTATATATATATAACCAGATATTTTACTAAACTACTAATTACTAAACATTATCAAATATAATATTATATTTTTTATACAAATGTATATAATATATTTAAAAAGTGTTGAAATTTTTAATTATACATTTATAATTGTCAAATAAACTAAATAAAAAAAATCAGACTAATTTAAAATATAATTTTTTTTTTTATTCTTTTTCATTAAATGGTTCTTTTATTTTTTAACATAAAATCTCTTAATTACTATCACGCTTGAACCAGATATAGTTTTTTTTTTATTTATTTAAATAAAAGGTATACATTTTTCTATCTATCTATCTCTGTGGCTCTACGGAACACAAAATTGTAAATTTTTCGAATTATTTATTTCTATTTTTCGGATCATTTAAATGTACAACTGACTGGATTAATTGTCTTAAAATAAAATTATTGAATAAATATTATTTATAACATTTGACCTTAAGAGAAACTAAATATTATTATGAAAAAAAAACATAATAAAAATAAAATAAATGAATAAATATCTCAAAAAACCCTTTCACTTTTGTACATCCTACGCAAGGGCAGCCCTTATCAAGTCGGTATCAATTAGGTGCTCTATGATCACTAGAATGTGTCCTATCAACCTTTATCTTGATTTTCTTGATCGGAGGCGCTACTTTTAGTCAAGTAGTTTCCCAATTTTGATCGCTGAGATTGGATTGACTCCGTAAAATTACCAAGTTGGATAGTTAAATATCTCTAATTATATATTATCTATAATAATGATGTATATAGTAATATTAAATCAATAATATATTTGTTAAATATAAATAAGCAATGTCAAAAGAAAACTTTCATAACCCCAATGATCAAAAATAGAGAAACAAAAATTTAATATCTAGAAACAAAAATTATCTATAAAATTGAACAAAAACAAATTAATTAATTAATTATTTGATTTGTTAACAATAGAGTGGCGTTGAAAATAAATAAAGTTCTTGCCTGGCTGTGCCTCGGCGAAGAGGCTCTATAGTCTATTCTTCTTAACGGAATCTTTATTATATGAATGAAAATGAATATCAATCTACAATATGATTGATGAACTCAGCTTTGGAGTTACTCTGATCATTTGAATAATAAATATTATTTTCTATAATCTTTTACGATTATATTAATTGTTTTTTTACCTAACTTGGCGGACATTTTTTTTTTTTTGTATGAAGAGACTATAAATACTGTCCGTGAAAAAGATGCAAAAAGAACAAAAAATACATTATCTTCCCAAGAGGGAGAACCTTGCTGACATTGTCTTTTTTTTATACAATAAAATATTTTTTTAAAAAAAATATTACATTTATCCCCCAGTCTTATTGTAGAGATCAATAATTAAAGTAAAAGAAATGGGCTCAAACATAATTATTAAATAGAAAAGGTTTAAAAATATTTTATTTAAATTTATTATATATATGTAAAACCAAGTATATAGATTATCTGAAATCTCCAGTGTTGGTTTAATTATGTGATGGAACAGTGATTTTATTAACGTCCAAAATATCTACGATATTATTTTCTATTCTATCGGACAATATTCGATGGAAATATGCTAAATAAGATAAAACTCAAATTCACCTCATATCAGAAATTAAAATACCGAAAAACGGTCATATCAAATAAAAATACAATAATATATATTTATATTTATATAATTATTATAAAAATTTATAAATAATATTTTATTATCAATTCAATGATTTTAAAAATTAATTAGATTTACTTTAATTTATTAATCTATTGAGATATATGAAATAAGAGACGGGGTAGATTTTTTTTTTTTTATCAAATTCAGATCATTTTTCATTCTGATAATTATAATTTTAATATTATTGTTATATGATTTGGTATCCATCTAAAGTGGCTTACATTAATTTTTTTTTTTTTTTCATATTGAAATATTTGAGTTAACATTCTATTTTAGAGAATTATATTTAATTTTAAAATAAGTATTTTAACACGCTTGACGCTCATCTTCGTAATCGCGGGCTCAAGTCCCGGGCCTGGCCCACCAAGTCTATAAAATCAACATTAGATAGCTACTTGAAATAAAAAGTAGCGGCCTCCGATCAAGAAAATCAAGACAAAGTTAGAGATCATACAACGCAGCATATCTTGCTTATGAGGCAACCGACTTGAAGTTTTTTTTTTTTTTTTTTTTGTTTATTTTAATTTAATCTATAATTATATAATATTTAATTTGTTTTTCTAAAGTTATAAAAAATAAAAATATTTTTCAGACCATTCTTTTTATATTATATTTCGAAAATTGTCTATCAATCTTTCATTCAATATAAATAAAAATGATTTGTGGTAGATATATAAATATTTTTTTTTATTTATTTGCCTAATCTATTTTATCTATCTATCTTTCTACAATATAAGCGGTATGTAATTAATATTACATTCTCAATATAAACAATAATACAAACAAGATAATAATTTATATTATTAAATCAAGTATATTTTCTAAAATGATTCCAAAGCCAACATACTCTATGAATTAATAATCGAATATATAATATAATATTATAAAATATGTATTTGTTTTAACTGTTATAAAATAATAATAATTTAATTAAATCTAATAACTACTTGGTATTATATGACAAAAGTACTCTCATCAACAACTATTTGTTTCTTAAAACAAAAAGCTTGTAACCATCACAACATAATTAATTCATTATAATCCTTTAATCTCATGAAAGGCCTGAATTCCAGATTTAAACCGTTTCATCATTTAATTATTATCTTCTTCATTATATATATATATATATTTATATATATGTTATATAATAGATGTTACTTGAATGAAATTAAATTTATAGATTGAGAAATCAATACATATTATATATTCCTTTCTCTCTATCTCTGTGGCTCATACGGAACTCGAAAGTTCTTGGCCGCAGCAACCACATTTCTCCAAATATCCCTGTTCTGAACCACAACCATCCAACTCCTACCCTCTCCCATCTCTTCCAAGTCTCTTTCTACCGCGTCCTTGGTCTCCCAATCGGACGTTTCCCAATTGTCGCCATTCTTTCTTCTCCCATTCTCGCCACGTGTCCTAAATATAGCGAATACTTTCCTTATTTTAAATTTTCAATAGAAGTAGAAGACTGAAATATGGTAGACCCATTTCTCAAAGCTTACTTACAAAAATTAAACTGGTTTTGAGTGGTGGGTGTCACACACAAGAATAGATAAAGTCAGGAATCAACTGATAAAGACAAATACAAATTTAAGAAATGGAGAAGAGATGGAATCCAAATCGTTATTTTGAAAATTAGTCCAAGTGATTTTCTTGTTGCATCAACTTTATAAATATTCGCAGACTAAATTGAAGTAATTGAATAAATAAAAGTATAAGGACAATAAAATATTGAATGATTACGAAAGAGAATATATTGTTGTAATTTTTAACTGACAACGTGGTTTTTGAAGATTTTAACATTCACTCGTACAAATTACATTTCTGGGTTAGACGACATTGTAAAATTATTATAACTGAATTTAAATTTTGTTTAAATTCTATTAATATACATTTATATATATATAGTATTAACCATACGTTTTATAGTATCAATGCTACTGTCGTGCTTTAAAACGCAGCAAGTCAAAGATGGCCCACCTATTAATATCCCTAAATTGACTCTTGATCACATAGAAAATAAGCTGAAGTGTCTCCACTCGACTATCTCGCAATTTGAATTGCATTAAATAACATATATTATATTTAAATTAAATTTAATTAATTATAAATTAAAATTAATAATTAATAAATAATATTTATTAAACCAGCGCGTGTTTGGCTCTTTGTTAATGACACCACGACACGTGCTGGCGCGTGATTTGCAGTGTTAAAAAATTGGTACTTTCAGTTATTCAATCAAACTGAAATTCTATATATAGCAGTTTTATACAATTTTTAATCATGTGAAAACCTATCAAACTTATATCTTTATTTTTACGGTCAGTTCAGGGGGAAAAAATCAAAAGCTTGTAAGTAATGACCCTCTTCCGGTTGAGCTACATTTCTCAAAAGTTGATAGAAAACTACGAATTTTGAATAATGCCCGTTTACCAAATTTCATGATTCTAGCTCAACCGTTTTTGCGTAATCTTGTCTACATACATACATACATACACACACAGATAGTAAAAAGGAAAAAAAAAACAAAAAAAAAAAACAAAAAAAAAAATATAATAAAAATTAAATATTTAATATTAAGGATTTATAGTTCATATTATCTTTTTATTAAAAATAATAATATTAATAATAGTATTTTGGATATTTATAATTTTCGAATGACACCCTAATTTCATAATACAGGTATAATATTCAATTATTTTATTTTAAATATATTACAAAGATTATTAATTTATATATATATATATATATATATATATAATGAAAGGTTAAGATATATCCATTTCTTTCTTTATAATGATTTTTGACTAATCTAAATATTTTATATAATTATATAATAGAATCAATTGTATTAATAGTGAAGCTTTTGACATACACAGAAATTGATAAAAATTTATTTATTAAAATAAAATAGAAATAAAATCAAAAGATGATTACCTTAAAGATAATTCGAACTATTTTCAATGTCTAGCACTGAGATGTTGGCGTCACTAAAGTTTTACTCCAACTAAATAAATTACCGTTAGCAAAAAAAATATGTTGAGATAATCTCGAAGAAATATATTTATTTATTTATATAAATAAAGAGAGAGAGAGAGAGGGAAATAAAAAATATTAAAATTTTTTAATAAGAAAATTCTTATCGCAAATGGATATATTTTTCTTTTAAATAATTCATTAATTATTTTATTTTATTTTTATTTTTTATTTTTTTTTTAATAAAATGCCCGTGTACCAAATTTCATTATTCTAGCTGAAACCGTTTTTGCGTAATCTTGTCTACATACATACAGACATTTTTCTCAACCTTAGTGAAAATGACTCAGGGAGATTTGGAGTGTTAAAAAATTAATTCTGGTACTTTCAGCTATTCAATCAAACTGAAATTCTATATATAGCAGTTTTATACAATTTTTAATCATGTGAAAAACGATCAAACTTATATCTTTATTTTTACGGTCCGTTCAGGGGGAAAAAAATCAAAAGCTTGTAAGTAATGACCCTCTTCCGGTTGAGCTACATTTCTCAAAAGTTGATTGAAAACCACGAATTTTGAATAAGGCACGTATACCAAATTTCACGATTCTAGCTCAAACCGTTTTTGCGTAATCTTGGTTACATACATAAACACACACACATACACACACACATTTTTCTCAACCTTAATGAAAATGATTCAGGAACCTTCAAAACGTATAAAAACATCAAAATCTCGACATCAATTTTCATAATCACAATACTATCTCTGGGGAGATAATAAAACACAGCCCCGTGAAAATTAATATATATAAATTTGTATTAGTTAATCTTGTATTAGTGATATTAAACTATATAAAATGTTTATCTTAATGATTGAGATATCTGTTATGCAAATTTTATTATATTACCTTTACGATGTTGATGTGAAATTGCATGAAATTATTTGCTGTTGCAAAAAGATTCGATTATTCGTCATCGAGTTTCTTGGTTAATAGATAAAATTAATGAGGGAATTATTTCAAGGTATGTACAAAAGCCTTATGTTAGTGAAGTGCCTTTAAGCCCCAAATAATAATAACAATAAAATTAACTTCTAATAGGATTGTAACTTTAAAATAGAAATGTGTGTGATTAGTAAATATACAAACTTATTTATAGTCATCATACCAACTGGCATCATTCAAGCTTTTTCAATTCTATTAATTGTCTAAATTAATTGCAGAATTTAATTTTTTTATATAATATAAATATATAAATTATATTAAAATAAAATAAATCTATATTTTAATAAATATATTTTAAAAAAATATCAAGTTTATTAATCCTGATGATTTTTGAATTAAAAAAAAAAACAACAAATTTAGGGTTGATGGGAATAAATTTTCTTTGATCTCGTGTTTTAATATCTAACTTGTAGAACATAAATTGTCTATGTGTATATGTACATATACAGTCAGCTTAGAAGAAAAACAAAACTCCTATTTGATATTTAAATTAGTTTTACATATAAGCATATTATACCTATATATTATTTCCTACATTCTAATTCATATTATATATCTATATATACCTACATATATATAGATATATAAATCTTTTCGACTGACCAGCTAGCCAAATCCTTATTTTATAAGAAATTACAATGTTAAATTCATATATTTGAAAAATTATAATTGAACAAAAAAAAAAGTTTTTAATCAAACAAATGACAATAAAAGTACGTTTGTTGAAGGTTTATACTTATAATAGGTGTATTAAAAATACACAAAGGGCGCCATTGGGTGTGTGGGTAGCGAACCTACCTCACATTCCCATGGTCCCGGGTTCAAGTCCCGGGCCTGGCAAGGGAATTTCACTATCTGGGGTCTATGGGAAGGAGTTAACCCAGCCTCCGGGAACAACATTGGGGAAATGCTACTTTGATAGCGCCTCCGCTCAAGAAAATCAAGGTAAAGGTTGAGAGGACCTACTGATGATAGGACACCTCATTGATATAACCGGCTTGATAGGCGTTGTCCTTACGTAGGAAGTACAAATTCAGAGGTTTTTTTTTTTATTAAAAATACACTAAATGGTATTAAAAATAGGAAAGACTGTGGCCATTGGTTCAGTGAGTTTTGTTTAGACGCTATTCAAAGAAAGAAACTAGCAAAAAGAAAATATTTTAAAGGTTTTCTTTGATAAAGGAGAAAACGCAAATCAGGCGGCTGAATACGTGAATAGTAGTTATGGTTGTGATACAGTAGTGAGAATCACTTTCAACCTGTGAGATTATTTGACTATAAGCTTTTGGGGGGCGATAGTTAGTTTTGGAGGGCGAAATCATTTTCAACTCTAAAAAAAAGGTAAAATGATTTTGCGATCAGGTTCTGAAACTCGATTTTTATTAAGTATGACCAAGTGTACCTACCTTATATTAGGAATTATCATGCAATTTTTATCTGTTAAAATTTATAGGGGGGCGAATTATGAAACCGGTCTTACGAAGTGGGCGTTTGATCCAAAAAGGTTGAGAAACGCTATGATACAGTAACCGCCAATAACGTGCAATTTTGGTTTCATTGATTCTGTGCTGGTAATTTCGATGTCAAAGATGTGCACTGAAAATATCTATAAAACCTTTTAAATTGTCGACTTCTGTTTCGGTTATCCCAAGAGTTAAAGATTGCTCAAATAACCGTTTGGAATCATTTAAATAAGCTAATAAGGAGAGATACCAAAAGAGAAGTTCGATATATACCTACCACATAAGTTAATAGAAAAAAAACTTTTTCACGTGTGATTCGCAACAATATCGACCAATTTCTGTCCCATAATCTATATTAGGTATATATATATATATATATATATAGAATTTCTAGAAAATTGATTTATTTTGGAGTTAAGATGAAGATCTCTTTTATCCAAAAAATAATTTTCAAAGCTTTTTTCTTAATTAAATTAATTAATCAACACTCTCAACAAATATCAAATTATATTAAAATCACAATATAACTCTTTTCAAGTAGGCTTTGGAAATCATTATAGATCGCTATATGTATATATATATATATAATCATATAAAATATTGATATTGTAGAAAGTTCTTTACCATTCCTTTACAATACCAACCTATGTATATTTTGGGACTAGGAAAGGGGATTTTTGTTTTAAACGTCTAAAAACACTATTGTAAAGATAAACTGTTATAGGACATCTTGAAGGATAACATATTTAGGCACAACAATTAATTAATAATTAAATCTATCTATCTTCACGAAATACGAAAGTTCTTGGCCGCAGCAACCACATTCCTCCAAGTACTCCTATCCTGATCTACATCCATCCAACTCCTGCCCTCTCCCATTTCTCTCACGTGTCTTCCTAAATTACCCACCCACCTGGTCTTCCAACCAGAGGTTTCCCAATCGGTCTCCCCAGAAATATATCCGCTAGTCCTATCATTATCCATTCTGGCCCATCGCAACCTTCTTGATTTGATTTAATAAATAAAATCTAAAAATAAGCTAGATTGTTTATTTTTTTTTTTTATTTAAAATATTAAACATGTTAATGTTCTTCTATATATAAATTAAAGATATGTTTTATAGATCTATTCAAGACAGTGGAATGGCTGACTTTCTCGTCACCCTCGACCCTTATCAATAAATGATGATCCAGTCAATTCCTGGATCGGCAAGAACTTGAAACGTGATAAATGAATTTTTCTTAAAGACAAGGAATCTCTTAATGAATACTGGACCAACTGTCAAACTAAAATTAATTATGAAAATTCGCCACCTTTAAAATAGTAATTGAATTGAATTCGTAACCATTGGTTGGTATGAATTACGTGACTGGTTGTTTTGAATAACTTATAGGCTGTTACGAAAATAGCTACGATTGTTTTCTCTTGCACAACTGAAATTATTTGAAACTTATCCAAATATAATTTTGATTTAGAGGATAGAAAATATGTGAAAACGATTTATTTATTTATTATCGTTGGATGGTTAATTATTTATTAGAACATTTTCTATAGTGACAGCTGGAAAGGTGGGAATATTTTACGAAAGAATTTAGAAAATGAACTTCTCTCAGTGTGAAAATGAATATTAATTATTTCTAACAATTAATGTTGATTTCTAATTTAAATAATAAATAATTTTTGATTACTAGCAGTTGTCTAGAATTCTAAATTTCTCTTATTATTACTATCTCGCCAGAGATAGTATTGCGATCACGAAAATTTTCGATGTTGAGATTTTGATGTTTTTATACGTTTTGAAGGTTCCTGAATCATTTTCACTAAGGTTGAGAAAAATGTCTGTGTGTGTGTGTATGTGTGTATGTATGTAGGCAAGATTACGCAAAAACGGTTTGAGCTAGAATGATGCAATTTGGTACATGAGCATTATTCAAAATTCATAGTTTTCTATCAACTTTTGAGAAATGTAGCTCAACCGGAAGAGGGTCATTACCTACAACGTTTTGATTATTTTTCCTCTAAAGTGACCGTAAAAATAAAGATATATGTTTGATAATTTTTCACATGATTAATAATTGTATAAAACTGCTATATATAGAATTTCAGCTTGATTGAATCGCTGAAAGTACCAGAATTAATTTTTTAACACTGCAAATCTCACGCGCCAACAGGTGCCATGGTGCCATCAATAAAAAACCAAACATGCGCTGGTTTAATATTTATTATTTATAATTTATAATTAATTAAATTTAATTTAAATATAATATATTATGTTATTTAATCCAATTCAAATTGCGAGATAGTCGAGTGGAGACACTCCAGCTTATTTTTTTTTTTATTTCATTTGAATGAATATATTTATTAAATTGATAAAAAATTTTTAAATTCATAAAAAATAAGTAAATGATAAGATAATTTAAAATATTAACATATATATAAATATAATTTAAAAAACAATAACCTGGAGTGTCTCCACTCGACTATCTGGTAAATTTGAATTGGATTAATTAACATATATTATATTTAAATTAAATTTAATTAATTATAAATTATAAATTAAAATTAATAAATATTTATTAAACCGGAACTTGTTTGACTCTTTGTTGATTGCACCACGTCACGTGCTGGCGCGTGATTTGCAGTGTTAAAAAATTAATTTCGCTTCTTTTAACGATTCAATCAAGCTGAAATTTTATATATAGCAGTTTTATACAATTTTTAATAATTTGAAAATCTATCAAACATATACCTTTATTTTTACAGTCAGTTTAGAGGAAAAAAAAATGAAAACGTACACGTACAAAATTTGATGATTCTAGTTCAAACCGTTTTTGCGTAATCTTGTCTACACACACACACACATATATATATATATATATATATATATATATACAAACACACACAGACATTTTTCTCAATCTTAGTTGAAAATGAATCAGGAACCTTCAAATCTTTTGACAACGTTCGTATAACGCTTGAAAACTGTTGGAGAAGTCTTGATGTGGAATCGTTCTCAGAATAGCCGTCACAACGTTCAGGCCGACAATCCACAAGCAGGACACCAGAAAACACTACTTACTGTGTCTTTGCTAATACCCAATTCTTCGGCTATTAGTCGCAGAGTCAATCGCCGATCTTTTGTTAGCATCTCTCGCACACGTTCAGTGTTTTTTGGTGTCCTGCTTGTGGATTGCCGGCCTGAACGTTGTGACGGCTACTCTGAGAACGATTCCAAATCAAGTCTTCTCCAACAGTTTTCAAGCGTTATACGAACGTTTTTAGAAGAGGGTTGTGGCACGTGGAGAGTATTTTGAAGGTTAATAAAGATATTTACAATTAACATTCTCTTTTTATGTTTTTAGCATACCATTCATCAAACTTTTTAGATACACCTCGTATATATATTGTATATATATATATATATTGTATATATATAGAGAGAGAGAGAAATTAAAATAAATAATACAATCAATAAAAATTATTATATTTTGCAATATTAATACACTTCTGTAAAGTATTATTTACATGAATTCATCATATTCTACTATATATATATATATATATATATATATATATATATATATATATATATATATATATTATTTAAATAAATATAATTAAAAAGAAATACGGCCTTTTTATTATTTTAGATTTTGCTGTTTGTATAAATTTGATCTATTTGAAAAAATTTCAAAGAAAAAAAGTTTTTAACGAAGTGGGATTCCGATGTATATTTCATCTGCCAACTCATCTCTGTTCTATTTATTTTATGTTATATTATTATATATATTACATATACATTCCTACACTCATATATATATATATATATTTTAGCGTTCAACGTTGTTGGGGATCATAATTTAATTTTAGATTTCTCCTTGTCATGAATTTTTTTTTCTGTTGTTGTATGCAACATTTTTTATAGATAGTATATTAGCCACAAGATGCCAGGTAGATGGTTGTAATTTTAATGATATGGTTTTAAATAAATTAAACTAACATTTTTACTAAAATGAATTTGTTTTAATTACTAAATCCCGGAATCCTTGCTTAACACCCCGCTTAAAAAGCAATTTTATAAAATTATTTTTGTTTTTTGCTATCTATTTTTATTTTCTTTGTTTGTTGAATGATAGAATTCGTGATTGAGAGTAAATGGGTGGTTTAAAGAAACGTAGAGAGAAAGAGTGGGGAAAAATTGAAAGAGAATCAGAGAAAATACAAATGAATGAGTGAGTAAAAATATTTGAATATTATTTTTAACGAGTAGTTCAAGTCCAACCGCTCGTTTGGCGTCCCAGTTCAGGGACGTGTAATAATGTCTCATGATTTCGTTCAGGTGGAACGAGAAATGCTCACGTATATACACACACAAAAACAAAACAAAAATAAAAAATATATTATAAAAATGGATACTGTAATAGTCACCACGTAGTTCTTCTATACGGATGTTCGAATACTACTAACTTAGAACGCCCAGGGGGTTTCGCTGATGGAGCCGCAGAACGTCTAATCTTTTACAATTATTATACTATAGGTCACTGGTTCTCAACCTTTTTTTTTACCGCGGCACACTTTTAACGATTTAAAAATTTGTCGGCACACAAACAAAAGATTAGTGTAAAAGTTTACCATATTGGAAAAAAAGTGGGGTTTTTTTTAAAACCAAATTGAAAAAAATTTAGAAAAAAAAAAAGTCGGAAGTCATAATCTTGCGGCACACTGGTTGAGAATCACTGCTATGGGTGTAGGTGGTAGTAACATCCTGAGATCACAAGACCAACTACAACAAAATTATAAATTCCTGCATGAGTGCAGAACTCGAAAGACTGGTCGTCAGCTGATTGGTCAAAATCACTTGTTTTGGAGATGGTTGTAGTGTAAAATATAAAATTTCTGTGAGGAAGAATTTTTTTTATCTCAGAAGAAAAAATGGAGTATTTTCAATTAATTTTTAATATCTCGTCAGAGATAGTATTGTGATTACGAAAATTGTCGATGTCGAGATTTTGATGTTTCATTTTAACTGAGGTTGAGAAAAATGTCTGTGTGTGTGTGTGTGTGTGTATGTAGACAAGATTACGCAAAAACGGTTGAGCTAGAATCATGAAATTTGGTAAACGGGCATTATTCAAAATTCGTAGTTTTCTATCAACTTTTGAGAAATAGAGCTCAACCGGAAGAGGGTCATTACCTACAACGTTTTGATTTTTTTTCCTCTAAAGTGACCGTAAAAATAAAGATATATATTTGATAGTTTTTTACATGAATAAAAATTGTATAAAACTGCTATATATAGAATTTTAGCTTGATTGAATCGCTGAAAGTATCGGAATTAATTTTTTAATTTTTTTAAACTGCAAATCACGCGCCAACACGTGATGTGGTACCATCAACAAAGATCCAAACACACGCTGGTTTAATAATTATTATTTATTGATTTTAATTTATAATTTATAATTAATTTAATTTAATTTAAATATAATATATGTGTTAATTAATCTAATTCAAATTTGCGAGATAGTCGAGTGGAGACACTCCAGCATATTACTTAGGCTTTTTGCCTCTAGGTGTACAAAAACTATGATATTTTTGCCTCTATCATAACATCCCAATTCCACCTACATATATATTCATTCAAATTTCTATAACTTTGTTCTTTAATCCGAAAAAATCAAATTTTGACATTGAACTACTACGATAATAAAGTTTAACTAAATATTAACTAATCTCATTCTATTATAGATCGATGTCTCTATTTAACTTAAAATAATATACATTTTTATAATTTATATTTATTCTATGAACTACTTAACTATTCCCTTATTAATTTACTAGGAAAGAAAATATTTAAGAATCCATTTTTGTTTTTTAAATTCAAAATTTTCATTAAATGATGAAAATATTAAAATAAAAAAAAAAAAAAAATATTATTTAATATAATTATCTTAAAAAATTCTTAAACTAAATTATTAATTAAAAAAATAAATTAATTTTAAATTTATCTAAAAAGATCAAAATAGGATCTTTGTATTTGTATATTTATAATAACAACCCCTCCTATTTAAAATGTATAGGAGTTTCTAAGAAAAACAAAAAACATTGCTTATGCATGTTACTAATATTTCTCGAAGAGGGATTTATTAGAGATTTTCAAGAGATTAAAACAACCTTCTATTCTATTTAAGAAATTATTTTTTTATGATCCAATGACATGAAGACTATTGTATATATGTATATTATAATACTTTACACACATATGCAGTCATTTATACAGAAATAATTTTATTATTAAATAATAACTATAAATATGTAAGTTTATAATTTCCAGGTATACCTGGAATAACATTTTTACATACCTATAACTAAGTAAGTTCTTTTAAATATATGTTGGTTTAAATTTCCGTGAATGTTATTATTATTATTATTATTATCAGATTTATCAGGGATATAATCACGTATTTTTGTGAGATTGTTTTCTCGACGTTTCGGCACCCATTTTAACGCCATTTTCAAGAGATTATTTAGGTGGGAATATTTTTGAAATTCTGAGACTTAGTTTGTGTGACCAAGGGTTAATAACAGGATTTTGGGTTGATAGATTGGGTGGTTTTGTACTCACTGCGTTGCTGTACAGCTCCGAAGAATCCTTTGACTGGCACACGTCCTCACAGAACAACAACCCGAGGCCAACAAAACCACCCAACCTACCAACCCAAAATCCCGATATTAACCCTTGGTCACACAGACTAAGACCCAGAATCCCAAAAATATTCCCACTTAAATAATCTCTTGGTAATGGCGCCAAAATGGGTGCCGACACGCCGAGAAAACAATCTCACAAAAATACGTGATTATATCCCTGATAAATCTGATAGTAATAATATAATAATATATATAATGATCAATGTTTTGAAGTTTTGAAAATGTAAATATATATATTAGATAGAGATTAAATTTTTTTAATAATATAAATAATTAAAATTTATTTATCTAAAAGAAATATATACGAGTCTTTTTAATTTATATTTTTTAATTTTCTTTGTATTATTATTATTTTCGAGATATACCGTTGTTTTATAAAACTCTTGTATTATTTGATGCGAGTTAAATTATATAAAAACTAAGGGATATATATAAATATAAATATATATATATATATATTAGTTATTTATACTATAAATTATGCGTGTATCCAATATTAAAAAAAAAAAAATATTAAATGTTAAAGGCACCACAGGGTGGGAAGCAACAACGTTGGCTTACATTCTTGTGGTCCCGGATTTAAGTCCCGGGCCTGGCAAGGGAATTTCTCTAGCTCGGGTCTATCGGACGTATATCAACCCAGCTTTCGGAATTTTATTGGGAAGCTACTTGATAAAAGTAGCGCCTCCGATCAAGAAAATCAAGGTAAAGTTTGACAGGACCCGTTCTACTGATCATAGGACACATAATTAATACAACCGACTTGATGTACAAAAGTCAGAGTTTTTTTTTTTATTAAATGTTATAATATAAAAATTAACTTTAATAAATATATTTATTTCATAAAATATTAAAAAAACAAGCTTCTAATGTGTAATGTGTTTATTTATTACTAAGCCGCCACAATGTTTGGATGGCACAACACGATTTATTCTCAATCTCGTGGTACCGAGTTCAAGTTTCAGGCCTGGAAAGAGAATTTCTCTCTAGTTTGAGTCTATGGGCACGAGGTCCATCTAACCTATGTGATCAAAATTGGAAAACTACTTAAAACAAGAGGTATAAGCCTCGGAAATCACGATAAATATTGAAAGGTTCTGTTTTACTGATCATATAACACCTTTACTTCGCTTAGGCGGCTATGGTCTTGATAGACGCTTGTATAGATTTTACAAAAGTGAGAAGAGTTATTTTGTATAGTTTTTAGGTAATTAAGGGAAGTTATTTTCAAATTTTGAATTATTGACTTTATATCTCACAAAAGTCCTTATTTAATTTCTATATAAATACCTCGATCCGGGCTTATATATAAAATATATATATATTTTAATTAATATTGATTCTATATTTTTTTTTTTGTTTTTATGAAAAAAAGAAAGAACTGATGAACCGGCGGCGCCCGCATGAATCGCTCTGCGAAATATTATATTACAAGCTTACACAGAGAAAAAGGGGATGAAAAGTTAAAAGTGGTTGAATAATTACACTTTAATTTTTTTTTTAAAAAAAATTATCATTGAATAAATATTAATTAATTTTTTATTTTTATTTTCTTAATAAATAAAATATTTTCAGTTATATTTAATATTTCAATTTCAGAAATCTTAAGTATACGACTACACAAAAGGAATCAAAATTCATAGTAAAATAATATCGTGATAATTTGAATAAAGGGCTCTAAAACAGATTCCAATTTATACCCTTCGTGTGATATAAATAGGCAATTAAAAACAAAAATTACCTGGATTTGATCCTTATTTTAATAATTCATCATTTAACAAACAGATTTAATTTAAGTCCTTATTAAATTAATTTTTACCTGAATTTTGTTTATGGTAAATCTAAATAGAAATTGATCTATTTTTTTTTTAATTTTTAATTAAAAAATATAGTAATTAAAATGAAAAAAAAAATATTAAATTAAAAAAATTAACTAGAAATCTAAATGGATTTAAACCAGGATAACTTGTCTTGTAATTTGCAAAATTAATTCAGTAATAAAACCTCTGACACTAATGCCTATCAAGTACCTTGCATGGTAAAGGTGTTTTATGATCAGTACAACGAATCCTCTCAACCCTTTTGACTTTCTTGATCAGACGACTAAACAATCAAAAACATCTACATACAAAATAACATTTTTATATTTATGATACCTATTCTATAGACCAAGGACATGATAACTGATAAGAATAGAAACAGTGAACTTTCGAGTACGGTATCGCAATAAATAGATAGAATAGAGATATGTCTAATCTTCTCCTTGAAAATGTATCCCTTATCATTAGAATACTAGAGAATATGTATAAAGGAATTTTGCAAATAAAACCACATATTGATATTTGTTATTGTAAATTTATTCAAAAAATACAAAAATATACACAACGTTTCGATTGCTACTTCTGCAATCGTTATCAAGCGACTGCACTGTTCTCGTGTCCAGTGACGAGTGACGGATGATACTTCAAATTTGGGATCTTGTGAATTGAAAATTATTAAAATTATTTATTAATCATCATTTTTATTATTATTTTTTAGGACTTTAAAACTTTATTGTTTAGATAATTATATTTCAACACTTTCCATTTGTTGAGAATCAACTTTTGGCAACACCGGTTTGAATTCCCGCCAAATACAACTGGCTTGCTTCCCGCCAAAAATCTTTTGCTTAAGTTTAATATTAATATAATAAATAATGTAAAATTAAAGAACTCAATTTATTCATAAAATAATTGTTGTTCACGTTTTGTTTATAATCTTTAAATTAATTGTTTACGAATAATTATTTTTTCTCCTGTAATTTTGAATTTGTAAGCACGTTCCGAGCGCCATCTGGTTGGTGACCTAGGTATTTTAAGTATCACCCGTCACTCGTCACTGGACACTCGAACAGTGCAGTCGTTTGATAACGATTGCAGAAGTAGCAATCGAAACGTGTATATTTTTGTATTTTTTGAATAAATTTACAATAAGATATCAATATGTGGTTTTATTTACAAAATTCCGTTATAAATAAAAACAACCACCAAAGCTTTAATAATTTACTAGAGAATATGGTCCAGGTTTTTATTTTTGTACCAACTTCCTCTTTTCACATTAATATTATTTAATATTTATAAATTCACCAAACATACTCCATCTTTTCTTCGCTATGTTTTTCCTATCTCCAATCTTGGAACAAGAATGGAGGGGGGGAGATTTGGAGTTTATTTTTTTACCACCCCCTCTAACTATACACTAATATTAAAGCCCAATTTTATTGAGCAAGAGTGTTTGTCCTTCAACATTCACTTGCATATTTAAATGTGGCGTGCAGTCGATGGACGAAAGCACACGCGAAGACGCAGCCTTGACTCCCCACTTGCGTGTCAACCACATATTCGCGGTGTTTAACAAAAAGGATTCTTGCCAAAATTCTTAAAGAACTATGAGTCGATGAAAAAGGAATTCAGCTTTCCATCAATTTTTTTTTTTTTTTTATTTTTAAATAGAAATTGGGACATATTTATATTTTCTATGTATATATAAATAAATAAAGGGTTGGAAATGAATGGACAGAATGAATCCCTTCCGTTGATTTATCTAAGAAAAAGTTGATTTTGGAAAAATTTAAAAGAAATTTATTTATCAATCGTTTATAATAGTATTAAGGCATATAACGAACGATTCATAATTCACTGAATATCATTTATTTATATACATTTGAATAAAATATTATTTATTTAATTTTTTTTTTAATTTGGTTAATTGGACATAAAATATACAGTCGATATTATTAGGTTATATTTCTCATAAATGTATTTATTAAAGCTTTTGTGGTTATTTTGATAATTATTAAGAGAATTTTTATTAAAAGACCACATTATTTGTATAAAATTATTTATTAAATTAAAATAATTGTACAACGTTTCAACTGCTTATTCTGCAGTCGTTTTCAAGTAACCGTACGCTTGCTCCGATTCAAGCGGACTGATGCATGTCGGGACACGTCACCTCTTATATAGGCAGTGATATTGGCGCCAATTTTTGGCTCCAATTTTTACCGCCAATTCTTAATCTCAACATGAAGTCAGCAGCAATTGTCAAAGCAAGCGTTTACAATCAAGAAGTATGATAGTGCATTATGTCTCTAAAATGAAGATACTAAATTATTTCCATAATCAAGATATATACACAAATACACATTAGATTAATTATATTTAATTTAATCTGACAAATTTTACTCATCCAACACTATGTTCCACATCTTATTAAGTCTATATCCATCCTCTTTGTTAATATTATTGGGATGATTATCAATTTCTATAGATTCTTTTATTTTTCTTTTCCACCAATTATTTTCAATATGAAGTGTTTCTACATTATCTAAATTTATTTTATGTCCTGTTGTTAAGGCATGTTCTGCAATTGCTGATTGATTTGGATGTTTCAATCTAATGGCTCTCTCATGTTCAGACAGTCTTGTAGAAATCTTTCTACTTGTTTCACCAATGTATACTTTTTTGCATTCACAAGTTACCTTATAAACTCCATTATTTTCGTTTTTAATTTTGTCTTTTATATTTGAGGTGAGAGAAGACATTTGTTTATGAGGTTTATATGTTACTCTGATGTTGTGTTTCCTCAATTTTGACGCTATTTTTTCTGTTGTTCCTTTTATATAAGGTAATGTTATTTGTGATCTGTATATTGGTTTTTCATTTTCATTTTTGATTTCTGTCTTTTTTGTTTTACTGAATTTCCTAATTTCATATTCCGAGAAGCCATTGTTTATGAAAGCTTCCTTCAATCGTTGTTTTTCTTTTTTAATGTTTTCATTTGAGCATATCTCTTCGGCTCTTTTGTGCAGTGTTTTTATCACTCCATATTTTTGTGATGGATGGTGGTGGGAATCTGCGTGGATATATCTGTTGGTGTGAGTTGTTTTCCTGAAAATATCAAACCTTAATCTATTCTGTTTCTTTTTAATTAATACATCAAGAAACGGTAACTCTTCATTTATTTCCCATTCAACGCTTAGTTTTATATTTTTATGTAAATTATTTGCTGCTTCTACAAATTTAACTAAAGAATCCTTACCATGAGGCCAAATCATCAAAATATCATCCACATATCTAAGAAACAGTTTTGGTTTCTTTATTGCATTATTGACCAATTTTGATTCAAATTCTTCCATGAATATGTTAGCGAATACTGGGCTTAGTGGACTACCCATAGCACATCCTTCTTTTTGCTTATAAATCTTTTTATCATAAATAAAGTATGTAGATTTTTGGCAAAATTCTATTAATTCGAGAGTATTTTTATCTAATGTAATGTTTGATTTTATAATCTCAATGGTCTCGTCAATAGGAACATTTGTGTACAAGGAGTCCACATCCAGACTCACCAATATATCATTTTTTGTAATTTCTACTTTTGATAACATTTCTACTAAGTGGGTGGAATTTTTAACGTATGAAAAATTAGTACCTGTAAATGGTTTTAACAAATGTGCTAGATATTTTGATGAGTTGTAAGTCACTGAATTGATTTGACTAACTATTGGTCTTAAAGGTTTGTTGGTTTTATGGATTTTGGGATTACCGTATATTTTTGGTATTTGTGGATCTTTCGGTTTTAATTTATCTTTATCTTTTTCCTCAATAGGTAGATTCTTTATTATTGATTTTAGTTTTCTACAGAATTTATCCGTTGGATCTTTTTTCTGTATTTCGTAGGTAGAAGAATTCAAAATATTTTCCATTTTTTGTTTATAATCCACTGTATTCATTACAACAGTGGCGTTACCTTTGTCGGCAGGGATAATCTTTAGAGAGTCATCGTTTCTAATTTCCTTCAGAGCACGCATCTCAGATTTTGTCAAATTTGGTTTGGGTGGTTTAGCATTTTTCAGTATGTTAATCGTATCAAATCTAATTTCCTCTGCAATGTTGTTTGGTAAGTTATATAAGGATGATTCAATTGAACTAACTATCTCAATTTTTGGAATTTTATTCGGTGCTATGGAGAACTTTGGTCCTTTTGCTAACACTGAGATGGTATTTTTGTCAAGACTTTTATTTGATAGATTGACTACTAATTTGTTATTATCAAAATTCTGAATAGATGTTTTAGTCTTATTGAATGAAAGTTTATCAAATTTTGATTTTTGAATATCGGTTTGTTTTTTATGTGTAAATTTAAAGTGTGTCTGGGATACGTGCTGCAAATAAGAAATTTCTTCCTGGGTTAAAACAGATTTTAGATTATTATATATATTGAATAAATCAGTGTCTAATGTAAATAAAACTTGCCTGATATTTGTGATGCGTTCTCGTAACAGAGCCAAACTAGCATTATTATATATGCTAGTCGCTCTTTTTGTGTATACAACTCGCTTAATATAAAAGCCTTTTGGTATAATATCTTGATCACGACATCTTTTTAAGAAATTCAAAGAACTTAATAATTTTGCTTTTTTAACAATTAATCCATCATAACTCCTTACCTGCTTTTGAATTTTTAGGTTATATTTCTCATAAATGTATTTATTAAAGCTTTTGTGGTTATTTTGATAATTATTAAGAGAATTTTTATTAAAAGACCACATTATTTGTATAAAATTATTTATTAAATTAAAATAATTGTACAACGTTTCAACTGCTTATTCTGCAGTCGTTTTCAAGTAACCGTACGCTTGCTCCGATTCAAGCGGACTGATGCATGTCGGGACACGTCACCTCTTATATAGGCAGTGATATTGGCGCCAATTTTTGGCTCCAATTTTTACCGCCAATTCTTAATCTCAACATGAAGTCAGCAGCAATTGTCAAAGCAAGCGTTTACAATCAAGAAGTATGATAGTGCATTATGTCTCTAAAATGAAGATACTAAATTATTTCCATAATCAAGATATATACACAAATACACATTAGATTAATTATATTTAATTTAATCTGACAAATTTTACTCATCCAACACTATGTTCCACATCTTATTAAGTCTATATCCATCCTCTTTGTTAATATTATTGGGATGATTATCAATTTCTATAGATTCTTTTATTTTTCTTTTCCACCAATTATTTTCAATATGAAGTGTTTCTACATTATCTAAATTTATTTTATGTCCTGTTGTTAAGGCATGTTCTGCAATTGCTGATTGATTTGGATGTTTCAATCTAATGGCTCTCTCATGTTCAGACAGTCTTGTAGAAATCTTTCTACTTGTTTCACCAATGTATACTTTTTTGCATTCACAAGTTACCTTATAAACTCCATTATTTTCGTTTTTAATTTTGTCTTTTATATTTGAGGTGAGAGAAGACATTTGTTTATGAGGTTTATATGTTACTCTGATGTTGTGTTTCCTCAATTTTGACGCTATTTTTTTCTGTTGTTCCTTTTATATAAGGTAATGTTATTTGTGATCTGTATATTGGTTTTTCATTTTCATTTTTGATTTCTGTCTTTTTTGTTTTACTGAATTTCCTAATTTCATATTCCGAGAAGCCATTGTTTATGAAAGCTTCCTTCAATCGTTGTTTTTCTTTTTTAATGTTTTCATTTGAGCATATCTCTTCGGCTCTTTTGTGCAGTGTTTTTATCACTCCATATTTTTGTGATGGATGGTGGTGGGAATCTGCGTGGATATATCTGTTGGTGTGAGTTGTTTTCCTGAAAATATCAAACCTTAATCTATTCTGTTTCTTTTTAATTAATACATCAAGAAACGGTAACTCTTCATTTATTTCCCATTCAACGCTTAGTTTTATATTTTTATGTAAATTATTTGCTGCTTCTACAAATTTAACTAAAGAATCCTTACCATGAGGCCAAATCATCAAAATATCATCCACATATCTAAGAAACAGTTTTGGTTTCTTTATTGCATTATTGACCAATTTTGATTCAAATTCTTCCATGAATATGTTAGCGAATACTGGGCTTAGTGGACTACCCATAGCACATCCTTCTTTTTGCTTATAAATCTTTTTATCATAAATAAAGTATGTAGATTTTTGGCAAAATTCTATTAATTCGAGAGTATTTTTATCTAATGTAATGTTTGATTTTATAATCTCAATGGTCTCGTCAATAGGAACATTTGTGTACAAGGAGTCCACATCCAGACTCACCAATATATCATTTTTTGTAATTTCTACTTTTGATAACATTTCTACTAAGTGGGTGGAATTTTTAACGTATGAAAAATTAGTACCTGTAAATGGTTTTAACAAATGTGCTAGATATTTTGATGAGTTGTAAGTCACTGAATTGATTTGACTAACTATTGGTCTTAAAGGTTTGTTGGTTTTATGGATTTTGGGATTACCGTATATTTTTGGTATTTGTGGATCTTTCGGTTTTAATTTATCTTTATCTTTTTCCTCAATAGGTAGATTCTTTATTATTGATTTTAGTTTTCTACAGAATTTATCCGTTGGATCTTTTTTCTGTATTTCGTAGGTAGAAGAATTCAAAATATTTTCCATTTTTTGTTTATAATCCACTGTATTCATTACAACAGTGGCGTTACCTTTGTCGGCAGGGATAATCTTTAGAGAGTCATCGTTTCTAATTTCCTTCAGAGCACGCATCTCAGATTTTGTCAAATTTGGTTTGGGTGGTTTAGCATTTTTCAGTATGTTAATCGTATCAAATCTAATTTCCTCTGCAATGTTGTTTGGTAAGTTATATAAGGATGATTCAATTGAACTAACTATCTCAATTTTTGGAATTTTATTCGGTGCTATGGAGAACTTTGGTCCTTTTGCTAACACTGAGATGGTATTTTTGTCAAGACTTTTATTTGATAGATTGACTACTAATTTGTTATTATCAAAATTCTGAATAGATGTTTTAGTCTTATTGAATGAAAGTTTATCAAATTTTGATTTTTGAATATCGGTTTGTTTTTTATGTGTAAATTTAAAGTGTGTCTGGGATACGTGCTGCAAATAAGAAATTTCTTCCTGGGTTAAAACAGATTTTAGATTATTATATATATTGAATAAATCAGTGTCTAATGTAAATAAAACTTGCCTGATATTTGTGATGCGTTCTCGTAACAGAGCCAAACTAGCATTATTATATATGCTAGTCGCTCTTTTTGTGTATACAACTCGCTTAATATAAAAGCCTTTTGGTATAATATCTTGATCACGACATCTTTTTAAGAAATTCAAAGAACTTAATAATTTTGCTTTTTTAACAATTAATCCATCATAACTCCTTACCTGCTTTTGAATTTTTAGGTTATATTTCTCATAAATGTATTTATTAAAGCTTTTGTGGTTATTTTGATAATTATTAAGAGAATTTTTATTAAAAGACCACATTATTTGTATAAAATTATTTATTAAATTAAAATAATTGTACAACGTTTCAACTGCTTATTCTGCAGTCGTTTTCAAGTAACCGTACGCTTGCTCCGTTACGAGAACGCATCACAAATATCAGGCAAGTTTTATTTACATTAGACACTGATTTATTCAATATATATAATAATCTAAAATCTGTTTTAACCCAGGAAGAAATTTCTTATTTGCAGCACGTATCCCAGACACACTTTAAATTTACACATAAAAAACAAACCGATATTCAAAAATCAAAATTTGATAAACTTTCATTCAATAAGACTAAAACATCTATTCAGAATTTTGATAATAACAAATTAGTAGTCAATCTATCAAATAAAAGTCTTGACAAAAATACCATCTCAGTGTTAGCAAAAGGACCAAAGTTCTCCATAGCACCGAATAAAATTCCAAAAATTGAGATAGTTAGTTCAATTGAATCATCCTTATATAACTTACCAAACAACATTGCAGAGGAAATTAGATTTGATACGATTAACATACTGAAAAATGCTAAACCACCCAAACCAAATTTGACAAAATCTGAGATGCGTGCTCTGAAGGAAATTAGAAACGATGACTCTCTAAAGATTATCCCTGCCGACAAAGGTAACGCCACTGTTGTAATGAATACAGTGGATTATAAACAAAAAATGGAAAATATTTTGAATTCTTCTACCTACGAAATACAGAAAAAAGATCCAACGGATAAATTCTGTAGAAAACTAAAATCAATAATAAAGAATCTACCTATTGAGGAAAAAGATAAAGATAAATTAAAACCGAAAGATCCACAAATACCAAAAATATACGGTAATCCCAAAATCCATAAAACCAACAAACCTTTAAGACCAATAGTTAGTCAAATCAATTCAGTGACTTACAACTCATCAAAATATCTAGCACATTTGTTAAAACCATTTACAGGTACTAATTTTTCATACGTTAAAAATTCCACCCACTTAGTAGAAATGTTATCAAAAGTAGAAATTACAAAAAATGATATATTGGTGAGTCTGGATGTGGACTCCTTGTACACAAATGTTCCTATTGACGAGACCATTGAGATTATAAAATCAAACATTACATTAGATAAAAATACTCTCGAATTAATAGAATTTTGCCAAAAATCTACATACTTTATTTATGATAAAAAGATTTATAAGCAAAAAGAAGGATGTGCTATGGGTAGTCCACTAAGCCCAGTATTCGCTAACATATTCATGGAAGAATTTGAATCAAAATTGGTCAATAATGCAATAAAGAAACCAAAACTGTTTCTTAGATATGTGGATGATATTTTGATGATTTGGCCTCATGGTAAGGATTCTTTAGTTAAATTTGTAGAAGCAGCAAATAATTTACATAAAAATATAAAACTAAGCGTTGAATGGGAAATAAATGAAGAGTTACCGTTTCTTGATGTATTAATTAAAAAGAAACAGAATAGATTAAGGTTTGATATTTTCAGGAAAACAACTCACACCAACAGATATATCCACGCAGATTCCCACCACCATCCATCACAAAAATATGGAGTGATAAAAACACTGCACAAAAGAGCCGAAGAGATATGCTCAAATGAAAACATTAAAAAAGAAAAACAACGATTGAAGGAAGCTTTCATAAACAATGGCTTCTCGGAATATGAAATTAGGAAATTCAGTAAAACAAAAAAGACAGAAATCAAAAATGAAAATGAAAAACCAATATACAGATCACAAATAACATTACCTTATATAAAAGGAACAACAGAAAAAATAGCGTCAAAATTGAGGAAACACAACATCAGAGTAACATATAAACCTCATAAACAAATGTCTTCTCTCACCTCAAATATAAAAGACAAAATTAAAAACGAAAATAATGGAGTTTATAAGGTAACTTGTGAATGCAAAAAAGTATACATTGGTGAAACAAGTAGAAAGATTTCTACAAGACTGTCTGAACATGAGAGAGCCATTAGATTGAAACATCCAAATCAATCAGCAATTGCAGAACATGCCTTAACAACAGGACATAAAATAAATTTAGATAATGTAGAAACACTTCATATTGAAAATAATTGGTGGAAAAGAAAAATAAAAGAATCTATAGAAATTGATAATCATCCCAATAATATTAACAAAGAGGATGGATATAGACTTAATAAGATGTGGAACATAGTGTTGGATGAGTAAAATTTGTCAGATTAAATTAAATATAATTAATCTAATGTGTATTTGTGTATATATCTTGATTATGGAAATAATTTAGTATCTTCATTTTAGAGACATAATGCACTATCATACTTCTTGATTGTAAACGCTTGCTTTGACAATTGCTGCTGACTTCATGTTGAGATTAAGAATTGGCGGTAAAAATTGGAGCCAAAAATTGGCGCCAATATCACTGCCTATATAAGAGGTGACGTGTCCCGACATGCATCAGTCCGCTTGAATCGGAGCAAGCGTACGGTTACTTGAAAACGACTGCAGAATAAGCAGTTGAAACGTTGTACAATTATTTTAATTTAATAAATAATTTTATACAAATAATGTGGTCTTTTAATAAAAATTCTCTTAATAATTATCAAAATAACCACAAAAGCTTTAATAAATACATTTATGAGAAAT
The DNA here is from genome assembly GCA_963082975.1 of Labia minor. Taxonomy (NCBI): domain Eukaryota; kingdom Metazoa; phylum Arthropoda; class Insecta; order Dermaptera; family Spongiphoridae; genus Labia; species Labia minor. The sequence continues at coordinate 71,294,974 of OY720348.1, forward strand.
ATAACCTAAAAATTCAAAAAACAGGTAAGGAGTTATGATGGATTAATTGTTAAAAAAGCAAAATTATTAAGTTCTTTGAATTTCTTAAAAAGATGTCGTGATCAAGATATTATACCAAAAGGCTTTTATATTAAGCGAGTTGTATACACAAAAAGAGCGACTAGCATATATAATAATGCTAGTTTGGCTCTGTTACGAGAACGCATCACAAATATCAGGCAAGTTTTATTTACATTAGACACTGATTTATTCAATATATATAATAATCTAAAATCTGTTTTAACCCAGGAAGAAATTTCTTATTTGCAGCACGTATCCCAGACACACTTTAAATTTACACATAAAAAACAAACCGATATTCAAAAATCAAAATTTGATAAACTTTCATTCAATAAGACTAAAACATCTATTCAGAATTTTGATAATAACAAATTAGTAGTCAATCTATCAAATAAAAGTCTTGACAAAAATACCATCTCAGTGTTAGCAAAAGGACCAAAGTTCTCCATAGCACCGAATAAAATTCCAAAAATTGAGATAGTTAGTTCAATTGAATCATCCTTATATAACTTACCAAACAACATTGCAGAGGAAATTAGATTTGATACGATTAACATACTGAAAAATGCTAAACCACCCAAACCAAATTTGACAAAATCTGAGATGCGTGCTCTGAAGGAAATTAGAAACGATGACTCTCTAAAGATTATCCCTGCCGACAAAGGTAACGCCACTGTTGTAATGAATACAGTGGATTATAAACAAAAAATGGAAAATATTTTGAATTCTTCTACCTACGAAATACAGAAAAAAGATCCAACGGATAAATTCTGTAGAAAACTAAAATCAATAATAAAGAATCTACCTATTGAGGAAAAAGATAAAGATAAATTAAAACCGAAAGATCCACAAATACCAAAAATATACGGTAATCCCAAAATCCATAAAACCAACAAACCTTTAAGACCAATAGTTAGTCAAATCAATTCAGTGACTTACAACTCATCAAAATATCTAGCACATTTGTTAAAACCATTTACAGGTACTAATTTTTCATACGTTAAAAATTCCACCCACTTAGTAGAAATGTTATCAAAAGTAGAAATTACAAAAAATGATATATTGGTGAGTCTGGATGTGGACTCCTTGTACACAAATGTTCCTATTGACGAGACCATTGAGATTATAAAATCAAACATTACATTAGATAAAAATACTCTCGAATTAATAGAATTTTGCCAAAAATCTACATACTTTATTTATGATAAAAAGATTTATAAGCAAAAAGAAGGATGTGCTATGGGTAGTCCACTAAGCCCAGTATTCGCTAACATATTCATGGAAGAATTTGAATCAAAATTGGTCAATAATGCAATAAAGAAACCAAAACTGTTTCTTAGATATGTGGATGATATTTTGATGATTTGGCCTCATGGTAAGGATTCTTTAGTTAAATTTGTAGAAGCAGCAAATAATTTACATAAAAATATAAAACTAAGCGTTGAATGGGAAATAAATGAAGAGTTACCGTTTCTTGATGTATTAATTAAAAAGAAACAGAATAGATTAAGGTTTGATATTTTCAGGAAAACAACTCACACCAACAGATATATCCACGCAGATTCCCACCACCATCCATCACAAAAATATGGAGTGATAAAAACACTGCACAAAAGAGCCGAAGAGATATGCTCAAATGAAAACATTAAAAAAGAAAAACAACGATTGAAGGAAGCTTTCATAAACAATGGCTTCTCGGAATATGAAATTAGGAAATTCAGTAAAACAAAAAAGACAGAAATCAAAAATGAAAATGAAAAACCAATATACAGATCACAAATAACATTACCTTATATAAAAGGAACAACAGAAAAAATAGCGTCAAAATTGAGGAAACACAACATCAGAGTAACATATAAACCTCATAAACAAATGTCTTCTCTCACCTCAAATATAAAAGACAAAATTAAAAACGAAAATAATGGAGTTTATAAGGTAACTTGTGAATGCAAAAAAGTATACATTGGTGAAACAAGTAGAAAGATTTCTACAAGACTGTCTGAACATGAGAGAGCCATTAGATTGAAACATCCAAATCAATCAGCAATTGCAGAACATGCCTTAACAACAGGACATAAAATAAATTTAGATAATGTAGAAACACTTCATATTGAAAATAATTGGTGGAAAAGAAAAATAAAAGAATCTATAGAAATTGATAATCATCCCAATAATATTAACAAAGAGGATGGATATAGACTTAATAAGATGTGGAACATAGTGTTGGATGAGTAAAATTTGTCAGATTAAATTAAATATAATTAATCTAATGTGTATTTGTGTATATATCTTGATTATGGAAATAATTTAGTATCTTCATTTTAGAGACATAATGCACTATCATACTTCTTGATTGTAAACGCTTGCTTTGACAATTGCTGCTGACTTCATGTTGAGATTAAGAATTGGCGGTAAAAATTGGAGCCAAAAATTGGCGCCAATATCACTGCCTATATAAGAGGTGACGTGTCCCGACATGCATCAGTCCGCTTGAATCGGAGCAAGCGTACGGTTACTTGAAAACGACTGCAGAATAAGCAGTTGAAACGTTGTACAATTATTTTAATTTAATAAATAATTTTATACAAATAATGTGGTCTTTTAATAAAAATTCTCTTAATAATTATACAGTCGATATTTAATCATTATATAAGTTGGATACTTTAGGGGGTAAATGGACAGAAGAGGAAAAAAGCTGGTAAAAAAAAATGAATAATGGATAAATTAATTAATATTATATACCAATATATCAATACCAATAATCTTTTGTCTATGGCGACTCTAGAAACAAAATTGTATATATATATCATATATATACAATTCTCGTGTCACAAAACTTTGAAATCATACTCCTCCGAAACGGCTGGACCGATTCTTATGAAATTTTTTATGCATATTCAGTAGGTCTCAAAGAAGGTTTCAAACCGCTAATTAGTAAGGTGTGTCCAGGGGTGCTATTTACCTAAAAATAGTTTAGTTACAATGCTAGATCATAGAGGCACTGCTGGCGATAATTTGACCTCTATATATATCCTAAATAGATATTTGAATAGAAGAATCATTAGTGGGTGAGCGTGCTAAGGCGTTATCTTATGACTTTGCTTTCTCAGTTCGAAACTCGCAAAGGCACAATTTTTTTAAGTATTATATATCTTTTTTACAAATTTATTAATTTTTATTATTTTAATATTTTATTAAATTAATTTTATTAAATTAAATTTTAATATTAAATATTATTTTATTAAATTAATAATTATGTCAATTAATTTTTTGTACATAAATAATCATATATAAAAAACTATATATAAAATTTGAATTTTCATTCATACATTCATATAAAGCAAATTGGGCGTAAGAAGGATATGTTATCCTGTGAGATCATATAAATAGAATATTATTCTTTTCATCTAAATATACAAATTATATAAAAATATATAATTAAGATAGTATCTACAAGAAAACAAATAAATGTCTTATCTACTTATACTGATTGATACAAAATGGATGAAAACCTTTTACATACACACTTTCAACTAAAAACGATGTATCACTCGGGGGTACAGGGGGCGGAGCCACCGCCTAGGTGTGGAGAGCGCCGAGGGCGCTCGGAGCAGCTAGTATATATATATATATATCTTATCTTATTTTACTAACAAAAATTATATATATATATATATAATATATATTTGAGTATTTTTAAAATATTAAACTGCTAGAGAAGAATTTTTTTGAAATTCACACCATCCATTTATAAAGAAAAATCCTTCTGTATTTGTTTCAGTCTCGGGAAAAATCATCTTTTTTAGTTTTTTACATAATTTAAAATTGAAATTTTAATAATAAATAAAAAGGCGCCAAGCAACGCAGTGAACCGCTTACTTAAATACAAAATATTTTAAATAAAAATAAACTTAAAAATATTTATTTGTAATCAAATTACGAAATATATATTATGTTATATCCACAGGCCATACTTTTCTGTCTTTTCGGTGCATTAATACGTACGTTTAAAGGCTGTATGATTTATGGCTATTGTTTTTAAATTTATATTCTTTTGAAATATTTGAAATTGTTTCGTATATTTCGTCGTTTATTTATTTTAAATAATAATCCTAATCTTCAATATGTATAGATTATAAGGAATAATTTTTTAAAGTACCAAAGCTGGTACTATATATATATATATATATATATATATATATATATAACAAAATATTTATAATATAATATAAGTTGATACTTAAAAATATTAAATACATTTTTTTTAATTTACTAAATATATATAAAAGTATATTTTTAATATATGGTGGTTAATATTAAACAATTAATTAATGTTTAATTAAATAAAAATTTTATTTAAAGTAAAGCTGTTAAAGTTATAAGATATGAACAATTGGATTGGTATTCGCACACATAAATACGTAGTACATTCAAATAAAATAGTTAATATTGTGCACTATACTCTGATTTCAACGGTCGGTGGCAGTTAAGGGTTTCACGTGGGCAATTTGCGCGGTTAAAGGGCCTAAGGGGACTACAAAAACCCCGACGCTCGCTTATATAGAGGTTTACGGTATATATATATATATATATATATATATCGCCTTCGCACCGTAAAGTAACACCATAATCATATAAAAAAAATATTTTGTTGATATTCTTACTTTAATTTATTAATAATGAAATGATCATATATTTTTCTGAAAATTTATTCTATAATTTAATATATTAAATAAATTATTGATAGTATGCTTTTCTTTATTTGAATGATTAACTCCTTGTGTGGCTGTGCCCCAGTGAAAAGGGCTCTATCACCTATAATATGATATGAATGAAAATTAATAGGGTTAAAGAACATATGATCTTTTTAGGTTATAATATAATATAAAAAGGCCGCAATAAGTTTATCTTCACGTGGATATACGTTTATCTAGTATGCATGAAATTTACGTCATGAATCTATTTATCAAAAAATGAAATTAAAAAATAACTTCTTAGCATTTTTCCCCTTTGAGGGGTCTGGTGCTTTTTGGACAGCCTCCGAGCGTTATGTCCATCTGGGAAAAAGAAAACCTCCAGTCGACTTGTCGCGAGAGTTTAACGCGGGATGGAGGGGAAGGGGATATGTGAAGGATTTTAAATATTGAATTGATGGGATTTGGGGATTTTGATTAGGGTTTGGGACGCGACTTCCTCAATTGGAGGCGAGGAGAAGTCGTGGCTTGCGTGAGCAGGGTTGCTTCCCTGAAGTGGACCTCACTCTATCTGGATCATAGAGAGGGTCCACCCGCTACTCATGGGATGATGAATATTTTTTATTTTTTAATTAATTTTATTGAAATGTGGTTTCAAACGCTAAACTGGTTTGTTAGTTGGATGCGCTACCAGTTAAACTAAGCTGCTTTGCAAAAAAAGATAACTAGGTTTAATTGAAAAAAACCTATTTTGTTGTAAGTACGTCTGCTCCATTCTAATCAACTCTACAACTTAACAAAGTTCTTTAAAAAGGTCCTGAACAGCAGGACTGCTGTTGAACATAAAGTTTATAATTATGGCGCATTACAAAAAATTTATGATTTGTTATTTATTCACTTGATAAAGATCATATAAAATTTATAATAAAGCTCTTAAAGGAGAGTTGTTGATATTTTTTAGTTGAAAATTTTTTTTTAGGTTTTTTTTAATTCCTACTATTATATTTATAACACTCTTTATTTATATTACATTTATGTATTTATATTGAAGAAATTTTCAATTTTTAATAAAATACTTTTTCTTCACACACATCCACTTAAGTTCAAATACATTTCTCTTATATTAGATATTTAGCAGGATATAAGTTTGTCTTGCAATTATTAAGTTGGTTAGACCGTCGGCTTAGAAATTTCATGTCTTCAAAGCATTTTTTTAAATAGAGTTTTTAACAAATTTAAGTAAGAATTTATTTTATATATATATTGTTTTATAGATTTATTAATTGTTTTGTTAGTTAAGAATAAATTATTAATGTTTATATATAATATATATGGGAATTGAAACCGACAAGGGTGTTTCGACCTCCTCACTCTATTCCTTGTCCCTGGTTGTAAAATGCAACCTAGGGGTAGCGGAAATGCCGCAAGTCCCTCACCCTGTTCATGCTCGATACAGGCCTTTGATGACGGCCAGGAGAAAGTCATCCACTCCTTCTCCTGCCACAACCGATGCTTGGTAGGGGCGGGATTAAGATATAAATTGAAACGACAACTCCCGCAAGGGATTATTCTCTTAGATTCTTTTTAGATTCTTGATTGTTCGATTGCTTGGCTATGATGATGATGAGAGTGTTTGTATTTGTATATGTATATTTATTTGTAAATTTAGGGGCAGCATGGCTGAGTGGGTAGAGTACTAGATTTCTACACAGGAAGCCTGAGTTCGAATCCCAGCATAGAACTCAAGATTATATATTTATTTAATTAATAAATAAATAAATATAAAAATTTAATTCAATTTAACATCGGCTGCCCCACCGAAGAAGGCAAGGGGAAACCACTTCGGTCAAATTTTCCCATGAACACCCTATGACTCCTGTGGAGTTATTAGGGCCACGACACTTCCGCTAGGAAGTTATCGACAACGAAGAAGATTTATTTGTAAATAAACCATTTTATAGAAAAGCCCAAACAAGAAGTCTTCCTGTTGCTCTATCCAGAAAATTTACCCCTAGACAACGATCCAATCCTTTCCACATTACTACATATATATATTATAATTAAAAATATATATTTGAATAAGTATATATAAAAATTCCATATTTTAAAAATACTAAAAACATATTATTAATTTATTAATTAATTAAGAAGGCGCCACAGGGTGGGAGGTAACAGTGTTGACTCACATTCTCTTGGTCTCGGGTTCAAGCCCCGGGCCTGACAAGAGAATTTCTCTAACTGGGGTCTATGGAACGGAGTCACCCTAGCCTCCGGTATCAACATTGGGAAGCTACTTGATAAAAAAAGTAGCGCCTCCGATCAAGAAAATCAAGGTAAAAGTTGATAGGACCCGATGTACTAATCATTAATTAATATAAACGATTTGATAGGTGCTGTCCTTGAGTCACAATTTTTTAATTATTATTATACAGAAAATGTTAAAATTTTTTAAATAGATACAATTCTATAGACATTTCTCATCCCTATTTTATATATATATCCATTCTGTTTGTTAAATGTGTTTGAAAAGAATGTAAAGGAATATAAATGATCTAATTTATATTTATTATTTATTTTTTTATTTTTCCTTTTCGATGACGAGTGAAAAATGTTGATGTGTTCATTTGCACTAGATTTTCTAGTTTTAAAAATCGATTATAAGATTTACAGATTACTCAACACTTAACCAAATGTCAAGGGAGTAAAAAAAAAAAATATAAAAATATTTGGATTCCAACCTCTGTATTTCTATCCATGAATTAAAGTGAACAAAAATGATATAATGGAACATTGATTTGAATTTTAAATGAGAGAGAGAGGGAGAGATGTGTGGGCTGATGCGCTGTCTATGATATATTCCATAACTGACGCCGGTCAAAGCTAACTTCGGGCTCTCCCCCACCCCAAAAAGGTCTACCTTTAAAGAAAGATCAAATCAAAGTGATATGTTTCAGCAAATGGACCATCCGAGAATAGGCCACCCTTTCATTTTAATAAATTAGTTCCTCATCCAGGGTACTTCACTGATCTTTCCAACAGATGTTTGCCCAAATAGACGATTATTCGCGTTTGTTTCCCTTTTTTTATATTCAAATAGAGAGAATATTTTTTTCAATATAATAAGAATTCGGATTGTAAAACAATATTTATAAAATATATAAGAATGTATCAGAATAATTGGTATGATTATCTCATTAATCTATTAGTAGGGAGAACAAATTTGATTATGAAATAATTATAAAATAAAAAAAGTAAGTATTAAAGAATATATGAATGATCTGGTAATTTTTATTAAGAAAATTCTTACGAGGACTGTAAAAGAAAAAAGTGAATTTTGAATTATTCCGAAAAGTATTTATTTATTCATCCATATCCATTATGTCCCCTTCAAAGTAATTCCCCTCAGATATAATGCACTTATGCCAGCCCTTCTTCCAATCGTCGAAGCACTTCTGAAATGCGCTTTTCAGTATAGCCATCAGCTCGTTCTTCGATTCTGACTTTATCTCATCCATTGTCCCAAAACGCATTCCTTTCATTGGTCTCTTCAGTTTTGGGAATAGGAAAAAGTAGCAGGGAGCCAAATTTGGTGAATACGGTGGTTGAGACATGATTACGGTGTTGTTATTGGCTAAATCACAAATATTCAATGATGTGTGAGCTGGTGCATTTTCGTGAAGCAGAATCCATGATTTGTTTTTGCAAAATTCCGATCGTTTGAGCCCTATTGCTTCACTTCTTTGTAGTATTTATAAGGGAATTTTGTAAATAAAACCATACATTGATATTTTATTGTTAATTTTTGAAACACAAAAAATACACAACCGACATCCAGTAGTTAATATAGTAAACAATATTGTATTAACTACCAGTTGTCAGTCGGCACTGGGCTCTCGGACAATGCAGTCGCTTGATAACTATTGCAGAAGGAGCAATCGAAACGGTATGTATTTTTTGTGTTTTGAATAAATTTACAATAAGATATCAATATGTGGTTTTATATACAAAATTCCCTTATAAATAAAAACAACCACCAAAGCTTTAACAATTTGTAGTATTCCTTATTAACGGTACGGCCTGTTGGCAAGAACTCATGATGCACGCCATTGTAATCGAACAAAACAGTGAGCAAAACCTTCACATTTCATCTAACTTGGCATGATTTTTTTGCACTTTTTTACCATTTATAAACATTTTTTTGAGACAAAGTAGACTCGCCGAATGCCACAATCAACAATTTATGTGCGTTGGAGCACTTTATTCCATTTTTAAAGCAAAATTTAATAAAGATTCTTTAAAAAATCGAAGAACACACAAAAACGTGACTAACTTTTTCAATTGTCAAAAACAAACTACTAATCCAATTTTTGAACAGACCTCGTACACTCAACACGCTTGACTCTCAACATCATGGTCCCGGGTTTAAGTCCAAAACCAGGTAAAGAATTTCTCACTAGCTGGGGTTTATGTGAACGAGGTTCACGAAACCTAAGTAAAAAATATTGGAATGTTATTTGAAATAAAACGTAACTTCCCAGGACAACGAAATCAGGATATAGGTAGAGAGGACTTATTGTATTGATCATACAACACCTTTACCACGTTTAGACGGCATCGGAGTGGTTAGGCTGTACAAAATTTTTTTTTATTAATATACATACATTTATTACAAAATAAAAATAGACTACACCAACGGATGATTAGTTACATTTTTAAATAACAAATAACAATGTATAATTGAAGTTTGATAAACGTTTGATAATGTTAAACTCATTAAAAATCATTTTAATCATTAAAAAAAAATTATACTGGAATATTTATTAAACTCAATAAAAAACGTGTAATTTGATTCTTAATATCAAAACAAGAGTCAAATATCTTTTGTTTATAAATTTCTTATATTAAAGATTATATCAGTTTTATATTTCAAATTTGAAAAAAAAATATCATCTATGAAAAATATTTATTTTTAATAAATTAATAATAAAAATTTATCTGTTTTTATTTAATTACACAGAGGGCGACAAACCGGCTAATTCTGAAGGGCGGCCCGCTCTAGAGAGGGGCAAATTGGGCATTGGACAGTGGAATTTTTGGTTATGAATGTAATAAATTTTATGAATTTAGGGGTGGCAATTTATTTTATTGCTCGGGGTGCCGTAAATAATAGAGTGAGTGCTGTTACTATATTTTGTCTCAAATCTTAATTATATATAAAAATATATTATATATTATACATACAAATCGAATACCCATTGTGTTGAAATAGATAGTAATCATAAATTTTATATAAATTATTTTTATTTAAAGTAAATGTAATTTTTTTTTATATTTACTTCAATGTTTAATTTCTTGTTAATAAATACTTTATTTTATATGAATAATTAACGACCAAATTATTAATATCTATCCATATATATACTACATGGGCTGAAAAGTCCCGGGATTTTTCAATAGGTGACGCCACTAGAAAATGAACTAGACTCATTTCGAGTGGCTCATACGTCACTAGTTTATGTATGAAGTATCATGACATTTCGTTCTTTAGTTTACAAGCTACAGTCATTTGACTGACACTACTTTCGGTTTCATAAGAAAAATGGAAAAACAGGAATTACGCGTTAATGAACTTGATACTTGACACTTTTAACAATTATAAAAATCTGGAGTGTCTCCGCTCGACTATCTCGCAAATTTGAATTGGATTAAATAACATAATATATTATATTTAAATTAAATTAAAAAATTAAATTATAAATTAAAATTAATAAATAATATTTATTAAACCAGCATATGTTTGGCTATTTGTTGATGGCACTACGTCACGTGTTGGCGCGTGAGATTCGCAATGTGAAAAAATTAATTCCGGTACTTTGAGCGATTCAATCAAGCTGAAATTCTATATATAGCAGTTTTATACAATTATTAATAATGTGAAAAACTATCAAACATATATCTTTATTTTTACGGTCACTTTAGAAGAAAAAAAATCAAAACGTTGTAGGTAATGACCCTCCTTCGATTAAGCTACATTTCTCAAAAGTTGATAGAAAACTATAAATTTTGAATAATGCCCATGTACCAAATTTCATCATTCTAGCTCAAACCGTTTTTGCGTAATCTTGGTTACATACACACACACACAGACACACACATTTTTCTCAACCAAGGTGAAAATGATTGAGGGACCTTCAAAACGTATAAAAACATCAAAATTTCAACAACGATAAAAAAAGTTTTAAAATATTTTACTTATCGATAATTTACTTTATAAGATGATAATAATTCTCACTATAATATAAAATAATATGTATTACAAAAATAATAGTATAGATATTTATTAATTATAATAATTGATAAAAAGAATATTTTTTAACTGTTGGTTATTTTTTTTAATAATTTCTTTTATATTTAGTGGTAAAATTTAATTTATTTTTGACTTTAGTTTCTCTAACTGTTAACCATAAAAAACAAGAATTCTTTTTAATCAACTTTAATGATTTATGGATGAGAAAATGCTATGACTTCAACATATGTCCGCACAGTCATAAGTCACTGACACTAACCAGTGCTCCAAGGCGCCTTACAATTGAGTGTTAACCAGATACTACTATTTTAACTTGCAAAATAATTTTCATCTATACATAGATATAAGTACTTCTCTATAATTTAAACTTTAAAAATTTGGCGGGTCGCAACAAGAATTTCACGACAAATAAAACTACTGTGGCACAGTGGTTAAAAATCATCGGATTGGAGAAATTTGCCAGAAATTTTAGAGTTCACTAGCGCCATAAAAATAGATAAATAGTTTTTTTAACCCTTAACGCTTGTTTATTTTTTTGTTTATATTAAAAAAAAAACTCTGACTTTTGTACATCCTGCGCAAGGACAGCGAAATCGGTTATATTAATTATGTGTCCTATGATCAGTAGAACGGGTAATATCAACCTTTATCTTGATTTTGTTGATCGGAGGCGCTACTTTTTATCAAATAGCTTCCCAATTTTGATTCCATACAACCCAACTAGAGAAATTCCCTTGCCAGGCCAAGGACTTGAATCCGGGACAACGAGAATGTGAGCCAACGCTGTTTCCTCCCACCCTGTAGCGCCTTATACTAATAAAATAATTGATTAATTTATTCACAAATTTTATATAATTGATACTTTTCAAGGTTTTTATAGTTTTACTTTTCCTTCTTTAAAATGATTAAATTTTCTATATTCTTTTTGATCCGGGGCGCTACTTTTTATCAAGTAGATTTCCAATTTTGCTCCCGAAGGATAAGTGTCTCCATCCCTTAGACCTAATTGTCTTACCAGGTCCAGGACCACGATGCGAGTTAACGCCGTTAACCCAAGTTGTGTGGTGTTATTTTTGATAATATAAAAACATTTTTAAATATTATGATTTTATTTTATACTTACTAACTGGTCTTTATCTAATAAAAAAATATAATTTTATCAATAGTAAAAGAAATATTAATAATAATAATAATAATGATAATAATTCTCATAATAATGGCAAGAATTCGATAAAAAAAAAAATTTATAATTAGAAACACTAATATGAATTGTCGAATATTTAAAACAAGTATGGAAAATGTATAGAAATGTTAAATGGCCGTTGTGCTCAACAAGAATGCTTTAAATGGGAATAGTATAATAATCATTCTCGAATGTTTGTGCTCGTCTGATGATAACTCCTCATGAATGAGTATCCCGTTGGGGATGAAAATGGATTTTCGTATGTCGCCCCCAGCGTTCATAACTTCTACTATAAGAATCAATTAAAAATTTCATTATCAAGTTGAACTTCATCTTTTCTATGGTCGTCTGTGTGCCAATATGCGAAAATGTAAAATGTTTATCTTCAAATATAATTCATGAATAAATTAAAAATCTTTTTATCAAATTCATACTTTCATGTTTTTTTTTTTTTTTTTTTGTCTTTGCTCTCTATTTTTTTTTTTTCTTTTTTTTTGATAGGATATATTAAAAAAATTAATTTATTTTGTTATTGGAGACGGTCTGAGAAATTAATTTAACGAGAAATTAAACTTTGAATAATAATTGTACTATAAAGGACTTGGAAATCTGTTCATTAACTTAAATTGTCGATAGATATATTATTTTTTTTAATTTCATCCGATAAGCTTAAACAGCCCAATATTACACATCAAAAACAAATAATAAAATTGGCATTAAATTAGAAAAATGATTATGGATACAGGTCAAATTATATTTCAAAATATATTATATATATATATATTAAAATACGTAGAATTAGAATTAAATATATATAATATATATATGTTTGTTTAGATTTCTGTGAAGTTTGATTATGAAAAGTTAATTCTGTGTTGATTTCACGTGTATTCGTGAGAGTTGATTCTCAATGTTTCGGCGCCCATTTTGGCGCCATTTTCAAAAAAATGTTGAGATTCTGAGCATTTTGGGTACAGACCAAGATCCAAAATACTAAAATTATTTTGAAATTGGGCATCGTAAACGTTGAGAAAAAAATCACACAAAAATAACTATATATATATATATATATATATATAAATATTCAAATTCGACAGAATATACAAGTCGAAAAATTTTAACAGTAAATTTTAAGGTTCAATAATTCCAAATATGACTAAATCAATTGCTTTATTATGCCTTTAAAATAAAGATGAATGGTAAATATACAAACCTCTATTTTGACAGATCTATAAATATCCGTCTTCATTTGTGATGGTCATCATTCCGATTGTCAATCTCCGACTTTTTCCAACCCTCGCTTTGATGAATAAATATTTTGTGAATTTGTCGACAACCTAAAATAAAAAAAAAAAAAATTATAATGTCAATATTAAATTAAAAAATTACAATGTTTATTTATAATTAATAGCTCTATTAAATAACCAATAATGTATTTAAAAAAATTCATCTATTCAATTATTTATTTCGCTTGATTAAACTTATACTTTGGTTGGTTGTATGTTGTTAGATTGTAATTTTTTTTTTTTTTTCTGAACATTTTTACTTAAAATTTTTTATGTATATTAATTTGAATATTGTTTGATTATGCACACGAATAATTGTGATATTATAAAATATAAATATAAATAACTTTATATATTTGTATTTTTGTATTTTCAATTAATTTTCATTAGGTTAAATAACGAATATTTAATTAAATTAATTATAATATGAGATCTTATTTATTTAATTAGAATAAAATATTTCTATTTTTTCATCAACCAGAATATCATTTAAAAAATTAAAAAGAGGGTATTTTAAGGATTATTTATAGGGTACCAATTAATTATTGATCAGTATTATAATAATACGCACAGTTCACATTCCAAGTAGATTATTCAAATGCTCAGTAGAAAAAAAATTGCACAGTATAAAACTAAATACTCAGTAAAAAATCCAAATGCCCAGTAAAAAAACAAAATGCTCAGTAAAATAACTAAATGTCCAGTAAAGAAACTAAACGCTTAGTAAATTAGCTGGAGTGTCTCCACTCGACTATCTCGCAAATTTGAATTGAATTAAATATCATATATTAATTTAAATTAAATTAAATTAATTAAATTATAAATTATAATTAATAAATAATAAATATTAAACCAGCGCATGTTTGGCTTTTTATTGATGGCACCATGGCACGTGTTGGCGCGTGAGATTTGCAGTATTAAAAAATTAATTCTGGTACTTTCAGGAATTCAATCAAGCTGAAATTCTATATATAGAAGTTTTATACAATTATTAATCATGTGAAAAACTATCAAACCTATAGCTTTATTTTTACAGTCACTTTAGAGGAAAAAAAATCAAAACGTTGTAGGTAATGACCCTCTTCCGGATGAGCTACATTTCTCAAAAGTTGATAGAAAACTATGAATTTTGAATAATGTCCATGTACCAAATTTCATGATTCTAGCTCAAACCGTTTTTGCGCAATCTTGTCTACATACATACACACACACATACACACACACACACACACACACACACACACAGACATTTTTCTCAACCTTTGTGAAAATGATTCAGGAACCTTCAAAACGTATAAAAACATCAAAATCTCAACATCGAAAATTTTCGTGATCGCAATACTATCTCTTACGAGATAGTAAAAAACAAAATGCAAAGTATAAAAATCTAAATGCCCAGTAAAAAACACTTTTTTCTAAGTAAAAATTATTAAAGGACAGTAAAATAAATGTTTATATGAGGTTGTAAATAGTAAGAGATGGAAATTTTTAAATAATTTTGAAATCAAAAATATTGTAATAAATATAATACATAAAATATAAATTATATAATATAATAATAATAATAATATAATACTCTAATAAAAATGTAAAATTACTTACATTTTATTTTAAAAAAGTAAATAATAACAAATTCATTATATTTTATTGAGCGATATAATACCAGAAATAAATATATTTAATTTATATAAATTTATATATAATTTTTAAAAAATGTAAATTAAAAAAAAAATTAAAATAATAGATTTAAATAATTAAATACAATGGAGAAATTCATCAATATTATAATACAGAAAATTTACTGTGGGGGATATTTATACTGAGCATCAAATACTGAACGATTTTATTTATTTTACTGAGCATGAATTACTGAGCAATTTAAAATATTTTATCGTGCAAAAAACAATAAAATACTGGTCATTTGGAATTTTTTATTGAGCAAAAATGTATTAAAATACTGAGCAATTAATTTATTACGTTATTTATATATATTATATCTGAGTGATGCTATTCAACCTTTATCTTGATTATCTTGATCAAAGGCCGCTACTTCGCATTTCAAGTAGCTTTCCAATTTTGATCATGTAGTCTGGGTGGACCGGTTTTCGATAGATCTTATCTAGTGTGAAATTTCCTTGCCTGGCTTGGGACTTGAACCCGGGATCAAAAGGTTGAGAGTCAAGCGTATTACCCTCCTGCATGATTTGTTTTTGATATAGGATAAAGTATACAGTCGCTGGCCTCGAGGCAGTCATTGGCCCCCCTATCACTAAAACACAAATAATAAGAGATTTTTATTTTAAAAATTAACTCTCTGGTTATGTAATCGTTTGTTGAATGGTTGTATAATCACTATAGAATACCTAGGCCAATAACTATAATAGGGGGCCAATAACTGTATTTTTTATGATTTTTGCGTGCTTATTGAAAATGTCATGAGAAAATGATATTTTTTTTTTATTCATCAAAATGCTGATAGTGTCTATGTTCTGCAAACCTAATTTGACACCGATTGTTTCGCAATTTGTCCAGATATGCATTAAAGACTGCTAGGAATTGCTTAAGGGGGCCAACGACTGTTTGCTTTACCCTACTTTCATATTTATATAAAAATGTTTATTAATTACACTAATTAAAATGATTCTTATCCATTAATCCTTTGAGCTTATTTTCAATAAACATAATAAGATTAGAAAGATAAGTATATATATATATATATATATATTATAAAAGGAAAAAACATTATATTATACATATTATATTCATAGCAATAATACCTATATATAAAAATACAGGTAAGAGATTGGATTGAAAAAATAGATTCCCAATTTAAAGTTAAAAATGGTTATTTCAATCAATTAATTTTCATCAATTAACCAACTTTATCATGAAAACAAACAGATTTGTGTTTAATTTTTATTTTCATTTCCAATATGGAAATTTTGAAATTAACCATCCATTAGTATAATAAGTCTAGATAAAGAAAATATCATTTCATTTTGTTAATAGTAACGGAGTGCCATCGTATTTAATAAACCAAGCGTTGATTAAATTGTACACTAAATTAACAAATTGTATCTGTTTATGGAGTGACATTGTTATCTATTTTTATATGAATTTATTAGATGAAATGGAACGATTACTTTTTTTTTTTTTTTTTTTTTTTTTTTTGTAAAAGAATAGTATATGCGTGTGTGAATAAGGAAAGTGGGAAAGTCCCCCGAGTACAATACTCCATCGGGATGTTGATAGATGCGCAGACTCAACGATTGGATGAAGAGTAATGGTGCTTTCAAACCGCTCTTCCCATAACCATTCGAAAGACACAACAAATTTACTTCGATGCACTTCTGTCAAAAGGAATGCTTGCTCATCACCTTTCATCAATCGTTGATTTATTGATTTCAATCGTTATATGATTCATTTCATTAGTATAATCACGATTTTCAATAATTTTATTTTTTATTTGTTGTTTAAATGTTTTTGAGTAATCTTGTCTACACACACACACACACACACACACACACACACACATTTTTCTCAACCTTAGTGAAAATAACTCAGGAACCTTCAAAACGTATAAAAACATAAAAATCAAGACACCAAAAAGGACAACGTTGTAGGTATTGACCCTCTTCTGAATGAGCTACATTTTTCAAAAGTTGATAGATAACTACGAATTTTAAATAATGCCCGTATACCAAATTTCATTATTCTTGCCCAAACCGTTCAAAATTCGTAGTTATCTATCAACTTTTGAGAAATGTAGCTCATTCAGAAGAGGGTCAATACCTACAACGTTTTGATTTTTTTTTCCTCTAAAGTGACCGTAAAAATAACGATATAAGTTTGATAGTTTTTCACATGATTAAAAATTGTATAAAACTGCTATATATAGAATTTCAGTTTGATTGAATAGCTGAAAGTACCAGAATTAATTTTTTAACACCACTGCAAATCACGCGCCAACACGTGGCGTGGTGCCATCAACAAAGAGCCAAACACGCCCTGATTTAATAAATATTATTTATTAATTTTAATTTATAATTTATAATTAATTAAATTTGATTTAAATATAATATATTATGTTATTTAATCTAATTCAATTTGCGAGATAGTCGAGTGGAGACACTCCAGCTTTTTTATTTATTTATTTATTTTTTGGAGGGAGATTTTTAAGAATGAATTTAATTATTTGTCATTGTTTACCTGAATCGGCATTTTGATGGATTAGAAATTTCAATCGTTGGAGAGAAGGGGGGGTGGAGGTAATCAAAATTCTAATCCATAAATTCAATGAATTACAGATTTGAAAGATAAACCTATAGAAAGAATGGATGATCAACTTCAATTTATTACATTTATACTAAAATCAATTGGGTATATCATACTACTATCATATATGACAGGGATGGGGGCGAACCTATGGCACGCATAAAGACAAAATTATTTTTTTTTTTTTTAAATTATTTTAATTATAACTTTTTTCAATAGAAATTAATTGAAATTGAACAATTCACATTAAAATTACAATTTATGAATTCGAAATTTTGCAAATCTTCACCACAAATAGAACTTTTGTATTTTTCATGTCTGTCATTTTATTTGTCTGTTTGTTTGGGAAATGGTGAAGTTATAAACTCAAAATGGATTGGGGCGATGAAATATTGCCAGAATATTCTTATATGCTCTTATTTTAATATATACTGGAAATTTTATCAAAATTTATTTAAAAAAAAAATATTAATTTTTTAAAATTTATATCAAGCTTTACTTTGCCCATAGGACGGTTGAAGAATAGTGACATTGTAAACTTTTTTTAGAATTTAACATAGCATTATCAAAATAAGAAATTGAAAGTGGTTCACAGTTTTAGATATAAATTTTGCATTTTGGTCCTTATCTACAACTAAAAACTACAAACTAAAATAAATTAAAGAATTTCTATATAATAAAAATAAAAAAAATAATAGACAATTTTTAGGTACGATATTTATTTTACCACAAATAAATTCCAAAATTTTTAATAATACAGTAGAACCTCGATAAATTAAAGTCCAAGGGAAACACAAAATATTTTAAGTTATCAAGGGTCTATGTTAGGGATAGGCGGATAGGTTAATAACATTTTTTAAAGACTAAATTATGTTGTTTCTTAAAATTCTCTAACCAGCCATGGCTGGCTTTAAAATTTTTGATTTTCAGCGAATTAGAGTTTTTGTTTTGACACTGTTTGAACCACGCCAACAAACATTGTTCTAAATTAGGGAATTTGTTTCGTTTTTTACATTGAAGACTTTCTCCTGATTCTTGTTTCTTCAAGATTTCAGCTTCCGAGGGTCAATACAGCGATTACTTATTTAAGTTATAGTGGTTGCGTATTTGAAGTTATTGAGGTTTTCGGGCTCTGATGGGAAGGGAACATTATTTTTACCGACCGACGATAGTAAGAGAGGTATTGTTTTCACACCAAATTTCGCATGTGGAGATTTTTACATATCTCCACGAATCATGCATTTTCTTAACAGAAAAAAGTATTTTTAGAATGATGTCTGTCTGTCCGTCCGTCCGTCTGTCCGTCCGTATAGATGTGTACCGCCTGAACGGCTCAACGGATTTTGATGAAATTTGGTATATTTACTTAATGCATCAGTATGATGAATTGATCAACTTTTGGTGCAAATCCGGAAACCGGAAGTGGTAGTATTAGCGATCGACGAAAGGAAGGGAAGGGTTATTTTCACACCAAATTTCACATGAGGAGATTTTTTACATATCTCCACGAATCATATACTTTGTATTGGTTTTATCCTCGGGAAAATCATCTTCATTCATTTTTTCTTAATTTAAAATTATAGGACGTCACAGCCTGGTCTTACATATATATTAAAAATATTTATGTTATATCTATATCTGTTTTTTATTACATTAATAGATATATTAAAATTATTTGAAATTGTTTCTGTAGCTGGAAATTAATTTATTTCAAACCGTCGGTCGGTTCGGACCTGGCCACAGGTCAACTTATTTGAAGTTATAGAGGTTTTTAACTTACCGAAGTTTGAGTTATCGAATTTCTACTGTAATTTTATATTTTTGATATAAAGTTTAATATTTAAAATTATAACACTTTTCTACAGGATAGTTAAAAGTTATACAAAAATATTCGATTATATAATCAAGCTAAAGAAGGTAGAGGTGGTGGCGAAAAAAAATCCTGACAATTTTGTGGCACGGACATTGAAAAAGATTCGCCATCCCTGATATATGACATCCGATAGAAAAGAAAAGAATAGAACTAATAAATAATAAAGTACTAATTCTAATTTAGACATTGTAGGCATAGTCGTCTATTTGATATATAAATATATATAAATATAAATATATCCCATATCCAACAGTCAATAAGGCGAATTATTTAGAATTTTGAGGCGTTTATGCAATGCCATGATTCCAAAATAATTGGATTATTATAGTGAATAATAGCACTAAATCTGACAATTATATTAATTGGATAATGTTTGATGACTAAATTTGGTTCCTTTAAAAGTCAAATTATATTAATATTTGTTTATTCTCTTCTAACTAAAAATATATATAATAGTAAATGTTTAAAAAAAAAATTGTAATTTTTCATTTAATTAATATCCTTTTATTGTATAATATGTAAATAAAAAATATAATTTATCATTAGTCCTTTGTGAAATAAATCGTAATTGAAACAAGTTTTTTGAGAGTAAAGGACATGCATTTTATCTTTTGTTTTACAGATCTCCACGTTTCAAGTGGCTTCCCATTGAAGTGTGTGTATATATGTGTTTTTCAGAAATCTTGTGAACAAAATTCCGGTCAAATGGTAAAACGAGTAATAACCAAATTTTATATTTAAGTTTGTATTTGGGTGCAAACATTTTCACTTAAATCATACATTCATAAATAAATAAAAAAATAAAGTGTCCCTATTTCTTCCATGCAATACTATACTTCCAACTATTCTAAATTATACCAAATATCAATTTTTAGAAGATATTTTTGATATAGATATGTAATTTTCATTAATTTTGAAGTGCGTTGCTCATTAGTAAAATTCTGAACTACCGAACATGGGGAGAAGGGTTCAAACCTCACCAAGTATACAAAAATTATTATTTAATATTCAATGTGAGGCAATAAAATTCCGTCAAGGAAAAGCATAAAATATCATTATTTTCAAAAAAAAAGAAATGAAAATAAATAAATAATAATTCTGAGTTGTTTCTTATATAATGTATAAAAGTATTTTGTTTTTCTACTCTCTGATGGATAAATGTTAATTAAATGTTCAAATTTTGAATTGATGTCTTGTGAGAAACTTGATCGAGATAAACGGAGATGTATGATTTTAAAAAGACTAGAAACGATCTCTATTTTTAATTAGGGAAAACTCATTAACCAGCGGCGTTAATGAAACTTGAGCTGAACTTAACGGAAGGATCAAGTAATGATATTTGTTTTGGTGAATTTCAAAGAGAGGAAAAGCTAATGGGGGAGGTATCTGTGCGAGGAGCGTCGAATCTTTGACTGACGTAAATGTTTCGATTAACGAAAAGAGGAGTCCAGTGTAGTTTTATGTCTACTTAGAATTAATTAACATTTTTTAATATATTATGGATATTCTATATATATTTATATATCCAGAATGGATTAGATTCGTATCCTATATAAATACAAACAATTAAACAATTAATATATATATATATATATATATATAGATAGATAGATAGATAGATAGATATGGACAAGTGGCTAGAATGGGAGAAGAAAGAATGGCGAAAAATATATTTTTGGGGAAACCGATCGGTAAACGTCCTCTCTTGGAAGACCAAGGACGCGGTGGGTGGACAAGAAAGGGAAGTGAGAGAGTTGGGAGAGGGTAGAAGTTGTATGGTTGTGGCTCAGGATATAGGGACACTTGTAGAAATGTGGTTGCTTTTTCTTTAATATTAAGAAAAACATCTGAAATGTCTCCACTCGACTATCTCGCAATTTGAAATGGATTAAATAACATAATAAATTATATTTAAATTAAATTTAATTAATTATAAATTATAAATTAAAATTAATAAATAATATTTATTAAACCAGCGCATGTTTGGCTCTTTGTTGATGGCACCACGTCACTTGTTGGCGCGTGATTTGCAGTCAACGTGTTAAAAAATTTAAAAAATTAATTCTGGTACTTTCAGCAATTCAATCAAGCTGAAATTCTATATATAGCAGTTTTATACAATTTTGTGAAAAACTATCAAACATATATCTTTATTTTTACGGTTAGAGGAAAAAAATGAAAACTTGGTAATGAGTCATTACCACGTTTTCAGTTTATGAATTTGTAAAAAAATTGCAAATGACTGAAATTTTTTTTTTTGCAAGAAGATACAAAAAAGGCAAAAAAATGTAAAAAAATTGCAAAAAATAGCAAAAAATGCCCGAAAAAAAGGCGAAAAAAGCGTTTTTTTAAATCTAGCAGTGTGTTTGATTTTTATAGATCGGTGGAGATCTATAAAAAATCTTGAAAAGGCTCAAATTTTGAAAAAGGCAAATGCCTTTTTTTGCGCTCTCTAGTAATGACCCTCTTCCGGATGAGCTACATTTCTTTAAAGTTGATAGAAAGCTAAGAATTATGAATGATACCCGTATACCAAATTTCATTATTCTAGCCCAAACTGTTTTTGAGTAATCTTGGCTAAATACACACTTTTCTCAACCTTATTGAAAATGATTCAGGAACCTTTAAAACGTATAAAAACATTAAAACATTGACAGTGAATAGTTGGATTAAGAGTGATGTTTGTGATCGCAATACTATCTCTGGCGAGATAGTAAAAAAGGAAGAAAAAAACAAAAAAAACAAAAAAATTAATAAAAATTAAATATTTAGTATTAATGATTTATAGTTCATGTTGTCTTTTTATTAATAATAATAATAATAATAATAATAATAGTAATTTGGATATTTATAATTTTCGAATGACCCTATAATTTCATAATACAGGTATAATGTCACGATATTCAATTATTTTATTTTAAATCGATTACAAGGATTATTAATTTATATATATATATATTGAAAGGTTAAGATATATACATTTATTTCTCTATATAGTGATTTTTGATTAATATAAATATTTGTATTAATAGTGAAGCTAGAAACTGTATAAAAAGAGCCCAACGCTTTTGACATGCACAGAAATTCATAAAAATTTATTTATTAAAATAAAATAGAAATAAAATCAAAAGATGATTACCTTAAAGATAATTCGAACTATTTTCAATGTCTAGCACTGAGATGTTGGCGTCACTAAGGTTTTACTCCAACTAAATAAATTACCGTTAGGAAAAAAAATATGTTGAGATAATCTCGAAGAAATATATTTATTTATTTATATAAATAAAGAGAGAGAGAGAGAGGGAAATAAAAAATATTAAAATTAATAAGAAAATTCTTATCTCAAATGGATATATTTTTCTTTGAAATAATTCATTAATTATTTTATTTTATTTTTATTTTTTATTTTTTTTTTTTAATAAAATGCCCGTGTACCAAATTTCATTATTCTAGCTCAAACCGTTTTTGCGTAATCTTGTCTACACACACACACACACACACACAGACATTTTTCTCAACCTTAGTGAAAATGACTCAGGGACCTTCAAATCGTATAAAAACATCAAAATCTCGACATCGAAAATTTAATCAATTTTTTAATAAAATTAATAAATCTTGGTCTTATATAGGCATATACTATGGAGTGATTTTATATTGAGCCAGTTTGAGCTAGGGACCTAAGCCCCCACTCTATTTTACTAACATGATTGACAGTATTATATTTTTATAGCTTCACAAGGGCCTGAGATCATGGATCTCTTTGGGACAATAAACATACACTTTGTGAATACGTTAGTAAAGTAGAGAGGGGATATAGGCCCCTAGCTCAAACTGGTTCAATATAAAATCTCTCCATGGTACATATAATTCAATTATATGAGTAGATATATATATATATATTATTATTATTATATTATTATTTGCGTCTGGACCATCTAGGATCACGCAAGGCTCCCATATACAAGGGTATTGATGTTAAGTATGCCCATATATGAATGTTCTTTAGGTGTTAACTTTTATTCTTCTTTTTGAGTGCTCGTGAAGATCCGGATCCTCCAGGTGACGGGTGGATTGGGTACCAACTGGAGTTATTCTCATCACGATCCATTGTTGCTTATGGTTGCTTGTTTTTGAGGTAGTCCTGCTGGTGCAGGGTTGTATAGAACCAGAGCTTGTCAGTTCCTGGAGCTGTTGTTAAATTGAATTAATTAGAAAAATCCGTTCTTGGAGAGAATCGAACGCCGACTTCTTGTGTAGAAGGTTGCCACGCTACACTCTCGGCCAAGCCACCTATATATATATATATATACATTTAATATTATCAAAAATCAATATTTTATGTAAAATTTTACTTATACATATATAAATAATAAATTTAAATGAGGGTGTCCATTCGGCTAATAGATTTATAAATTTATGAGTTATATTTAATAAATGTGATTAACTAATCTGTCATTTCATTTTAAGATAATAAAATTAAATAAAAAAAAAAATAAATAAAATGAGACACCGTTTTTATACGCTCTGAGACATTCCATTTAAATATTTCAAATTTACATTAATCCAATGATTTTCATAATTTATTATAAATGCTATAAATATATTATAGTTGGATTAAGAAGATAAACTATTAACAAATGGATTTTCCATCTCTCTAAGATGGGAAAAATATTTATGATTCTGGAGTCTCGATGTAACATATCTATGTAAATATTCATGTTTCCATTAAGTTGCCCAACAGACATTCAATTAGGTCAATTATCGCGGCTTCTATTTCGGTTTGGAGATAATTACATTTATCACATATGCGAAAATTCAATTTCGTGTTTTATTATGTTATGCTACGAAATGATGCCAGAATACCAAGTTATTATCTTTTTAAGTTTCATTTACCGATATGAGTTTTTTTTTTAGATATATATCTACTCAATTATGTTAATTGTTATAACCATTGCACTTGTTAAAACATTTTTATTATACATATAAGATAATATTATTTATAAAATTGTTTCCTGTAAATGTTATTTATAAAGTAATGAAACATTCGGTTTTGGTAGTTTGCCTAGTTAATGAAATTAATAAATATATTGAAAGTAAACTGTGTTTTATATATAAATTTATAATTAACATTATAATAAAAGTATCTACACAAAATGTAGAATTTGAAAATGTAGAAAGATTTAAATACTTAGGTTTTATGTAATCAGTAATCACAAAGGATAATAATATTCGAGAAGAATTTAAATCGAGGTTGCAATCGGTTATCATTCAGTAAAGGAGTTTATTTTGTCAAAATTATTATCAAAAGGAATCAAAATTAAAATATATAAAACCATTATTTTGCCGGTTGTATTATATGGGTGTGAGGCGTAGTCTATGACCTTAGGAGACGAGAGTGGATTTAAAATTGAAAATAGGATTCTTCCCAGCATTTATGGGACAATGAAAGAGGGATGAAAAGAGTTCACCGGAGAATGGGGAAGACTAACGAGGAACTGCATGACCAGACATAGTTAGGATCATAAAATCGAGAATGTTTCGATGAGCAGGACACTTGTCAAGAATGGGAGAGGAAAGCATGGCGAAAAATATATTAGTGGCGAGACCGATTGGAAAATGTCCGCTTGGAAGACGGGTAGACAATGCAGGAAGGGACGAAAGAGAGATGGAAGAAAGACTTGGAGAAATGTGGTTTTCGGCGGCTAAAAACTTCCGTGAAGGGTAGTCGTTTGCCGCCTAAGTTATATGATCAGTACAAAAGTTACTCTTAAACTTTATCTTGATTTTCTTGATCGGTGGTCGCTACTTTTTACTTCAAGTAGTTTTCCAATTTTGATCACGTAAGTCCACGTTCACATAGACACAGCTAAAGAGAATTTCTCTTGTCAGGCCTAGTAGTTGAACTCTCACCACGAGGTTGAGAGTAAAGTGTGTTGCCTATCAGACTGCATGGCGCCTTGATATATAAATATAATATATATAATTAATTTATAGCTTTATTGTATGTATATATAACAATTTTCCTTTGTTAATAATATTAACTATTCATTTTACCTTAACGAAAATTGAATATTGAAAATTTGAATAATATAATATAATATAATAAATAATATAATAAAAAATAAAAATATTTAATAAATTTTAATTTCTTTTAACAAATGAGAATAAAAGTGGATATAAAACAAAAGTTGATTAAGATTAAATTGGTAATATAGAAAAAAAGCTCTATTAATGTATTTCTATTTAAATATATTTATCGATTAGATAAAAAATTTACCTGTGTGAAATATACATCCTAAACGATAAGATGCATATTGGTATAAAAGAGGTACTATTAAAACATTTTATAAAATCGAAAAAAAAAATATTTTATTTTTTTATTAAATTAATTCATTATAATTATTTAGTCATTTTCAAATTATAGATTTAATTTCAACAAATGAAATGACTTGAAAAAAGTAAAAAGTAAGCATAAAACATGAAGGCGTATCGAGACATTAAAAAAAAATGAATCCAAAGGATTATACTCATTCCGTTTTATTTTTGAAATGAATAGAAATTCCATTTGTGCAATAAATACTCAAAGAAGATAGTAAGAAGAAGTATTCGCAATGATGTCTTGAAATGAAAGTTTTTGTATTTGTACTAAGAATTTTATTTCTTAGTTCGTAATTAAAATTAAGAATTCTCAAGTAATATGAATATATTAATTCATATTTATTGTATAAATATTACCTATTTTCGCTAATGAAATTTCATATTTTGTTAATTATTAAAAGATTAAATTAAGATTAAAAAATAGAAATATATACCTTTAATAATATCATAAAGATATAAATTATTTCAATTATATTATTATATATTATTTCATTTTTTTAATTTATTGTTTTGCTTTATCATTTTTTTTTCTTTAATATTGAAGTATCGTTTTCTGGGATATGCGCGAGGTTGGCGGAAAAATGTCCACATGAAAATAAAATTTTATATATATGGATTTCAATTTCTCATCATAAAATATTTTACTATAACTATAATTGAAATAAGCTTGCAGAAAGAAATCGAGAGAGAGAGAGAGAAACAAAATCATTTTGCCACATAAAAAAAAAAATGAAAAAAAATTGGTGAACTCGTTTAAAAATATTGTAATTGACAAGACGAAATTCCCGCCCTAACTCAGATAAGAGGATAACATATTCGTTATGGTGAAAAAGAAATTACCTATGCACAATTATCGTATTATTCAATTTATTCTATATATATATATGTCGTTTAAGTTTGAGTGAAAGTTTTGATTAGGAAAAGTTATTTCCGGGTTTAAAACTTGACCTTTCAAGAGAAGGTCGTGATACGAGCCGGACGTGTGTTAGTGTCAGTGCAAGTGTAGAAAATTCTTCTTCTTGAGAATGCATTAAGTCTAACATTAATCACTCATTTAACCCAAAATACAATCATTAACTTTTGGTGATACAGACTAAGACCCAGAATCCTAAACATATTTCCCTTCTCTAAGTACCATTGAAAATGAAATCAAACTGGGTTCCGAAATGTCAACCTCAAATCACATAAAAACTCGTAAATAATAATCCTTTTATTGTATATATAATTTAATTTCAAACAACTTTTTTCAATCAACAAATATATTTGCAATTATTAATATAATTATATTAAACTTTGTTGTTTTTTTATTTTAGTTTTTCAATTTCCATAAACGTTTAGAGCTAGTTTTGTAAAACTATACATAAAATATTTATCTTACATAATTCTCATGATTAATCTCAATGCCATCTGGTCCTTGAACATTATATACCTATAGAAAATCAAAATTACTCTCCTCTTTTTTGGTTACTTACGTTGGTATCAAATTCAAATCTAATTTGCATTCGAAATCAGCTCCCTATTGATCTTAAAATAATATTCACGCATTTAAACTTGAATGAAACGAAAATTAAAATATATATAAAAATTTTTTTTTCTTCTATTATTATAATTTTATAGTAAAACTTAAAAATAGAAAATGAAACAAAAAGAATTTAAATCCAAACTAATATCAATAAACAATTTTCTAAAATTAATATTTAAAATAATCGTTTTTAAATATTATGTTATATATATATACATATATATGATATATATGATAAATTTAATATATTAATATGATAAATTTATAATATATAGTCTTCTGATTGTCTAATAGATGTAAGTAAATTGTTCTGAGATTTTGGAGAGTATTTTTTTTTTTTTTTTTTTTTTTTTTTTTTGTGATTACTTATCCTGCTTTTGCAGTTAAGCATTTTCCAATAGGCTCGTTGCGATCAAACGATGAAAAATGACATCGCAAGGGAATAAAATTCGTTGTTGAGCGGATCGCATTTGGTTCGGTGGGTCTCTTGATAAGCATGCCTTAAGGAATCCTACGAAGTTGAATTTACAACTGTCTGGTGTTTGACTCCCAACGACCGTGGTGAAACAACACATAGAAAAGGGCGGTCGTTCACCCTCTATTATGATAAATCATTACCAACAGTGAGGAATTCTGCAAATGAAAAAATGAAAAATTCATTGTTAATAAAAATATAATCATCAAAAATCAATTTGTAGGCAAATGGCAATTTTATGAAAAAGAGCATTTGCCTGGCCAAATACCTTAAAATATTATTTCATTTCAATTTGACTAGGAAAATAGCACTTGACTAGACAAAAGCTTTTTGGCTAAATGGTTGTTTCACAACAGCTTAATATGAAATTATTTAATTAAAATATCACTTGAATCATGATATATTTACTTGTAAAAATCGCCTTACTGTCAAATATTATTGTATGTTTATCTAACATGAGATTGTCTCAATTTCAGTGCACTTTTGAGTTCGAAATTAATGTAAATTTCAAAATAAAAATCCTTTTGATATAAATAAAATAAATAAATTATAAAAATTGAATATTAGGCAGTAAGGCGATTTTACAAATAAGTAAATATATTTTATTATTCAAGTGATGTTTCCATATTTTAATTATAGAATTTTATATCGTTTAAATATCAGATTTTAAGGTTATGTTGTCAAAAGTTGTTAATTTGTAAATAATTTTTGATCCTACGGTTCACTAATGACAGGGATGGATTTTATTTTTATTTAAATGAAAAATATAAATCCATAACTGTGAAAAAACCATGGAATTCTGACAAAATAGAATAAAACAGTGTCAAACAAAAATGACACAAGAGATGTCTTCAGTCGTTAAATACTATTCAAACAGAAATGACCTTCTAGAAATTGCTGACAAAACAAAAATTATATTGAAAACAAAGACTACAATAAGAGTTGGAAGATTTAAACAAAGATTTAGCCAAATAACTTTTGTCTAGGCAAATGCTATTTGCCTAAAATTGCCATTTACCTATGACATATATATATACCTGGTTCACCGAGCCCTCACTCGTTACTAAAAAAAAAAAAAAATTTATGAACTGCAAATATTGTCTAAAGAAAATTACCGGTTTTTGTCTGACAATATTAATATATTCACTAAGAAGTTTATAATGAATTTATTTCTTTCTATTATTTTCTTCTCTGTCTTTATTGGTGTACCTAGAAAATATTAAAGAATTTCATTTTTTTTTCTCAAAAATCCAGAATCTTTTAGTATGTGGATAACCCTGTGGTGTTTTAAAGAATATGCATACATCATTAGACAATGAATATAAAAATATTACCTTGAATTAAAACAATTATCACACACAAATATTCAAATATATAATTTTTTTATATTTATTTCTAATTGAGATCAAATATCATTGAAATTATTTAATTTATTGTACAATTTGTCATTTTAATTAATTAGATATATTATTTATTTTTATAATATATTTATTTTAAATTTGAATTGAAATAAGATATTATCTTTACTGATCATTTTGAATGAAAGTCACTGAAAGATAGAAATGTTTTTTATAAATTCATAAATAATCTATGTTGATCATTTTTAAGAACAGAAAGATGTAAATAGATATATTAATGGAAATAACATTTAAAAGTTTCTTTAATTATAATCCATTTTTATTATTACGTTATTACGTTGCTAACTTCATGGCCATTTTTTTTTTGTTTGGAAAGTTAAATGAATATGAAAGAGAATTTTTTTTTTAAAAAAACATAATATTTATATATAAATATTAATAATAATAATAAAAATATTCATACAAATATGTACAATTTTTGATTGTATAATAAGGAAAAATTTATATTAATATATTTATGCAAATAATAATTAAAGTGTCTTAATTTCTATTATTATTCTAAATTCAAGGTCATTTTTTTTCTGTTTATCTCAGGAAAGTTAAATGAATAGTTGAAAAACTTGATAATACCTGAGCTTTATAAAAATTATATGCATAATTTTTAAGATCATATGTACAAGGGCAGGTCAATAAGTTTGTGACTTTGAAATTCCCGTCTCTCTCGGGAAATGGCATCACTCCTGTCAGCAGGCAACTATCAGTTGGCTCTTGTCAAAATTTTAACTAGCTGGGTCTTTTAGTTTTTGTTTAACATTCATTCATAGCAGACTACAAAAGATAAGATTAAATTATATAGCTTGATATCACCAGTATATGGAATTTATTAATGATTTGAAAATATTATTCTAGGCAAATAAAAAAAATTCTATATTATGAGATTTTTTAGGAACTTTTTATATTCTTTCAAAATATTATAAGCTATTAAGTAATATAATCTATTTCTTTGGTTATTTTTATATAAATAAAAATGTTTAAACTTAAAATCGGTGAATTAAGCTTCATTTACCCTCGTCGAACATGAACTTGATGATTCAATATTATTATACGCCACTTTTCCATATTTTTTTTCTATTAAGTTTAACCAGCTTTAATTCAATTCAAAGACTCCAAAATTTAATTGATTTCTATTCTTTCTCAATTTATTATTATTATTATTTATTTTTAAGTATATTTTTTTTTCTCTTGTGTAAATAAATCATAATTTGTTTTGTAAATTAATATATATATATATATCAGCGATTCTTTAGGGGGGAATCAACAGATTAGAAGGGGTGGTGGCGAGAATATTCAAGGCAAAATATTATTTAATCAAATTGATTATCTGTGGGTGTAACGTGTAACTAAAAGGTAAACACACCTACACATTTTGTTACTTTTATTATATATTTTTAACTTTTTAATTAAATAATTTTGAATTCTTCTAAAAGTTGTAGTAAGAAAATTTTTAATTTTTATTTTAAAATAATTGTAATGTAAAATCTCTAAAATCTT
This sequence comes from Labia minor, assembly GCA_963082975.1. Lineage (NCBI taxonomy): Eukaryota > Metazoa > Arthropoda > Insecta > Dermaptera > Spongiphoridae > Labia > Labia minor. The sequence continues at coordinate 71,325,936 of OY720348.1, forward strand.
AATTTATTTTTGATTTTTTATTGATTTTGCTAATTTTTCTTTTAATCATTTTGTTAATACCACGCATGGAATTATATATGATCTTTAAATATACTACACATTTATTCTCATATATAGGGCCTATAAAAGAACAGCATTTTATTGTTTATTTTATTAATAATTTTTAATTTTCTTGCCTGAATGAATCTTAAGAATATATATTCATAATACATTTCTGTGTCTGATATTAAATAGTATATACAATACATTAATAATATATTAATATTGTTATTTTATTTCTAATTTTGATCACTGTGAATTATTTATATATAGTTTGTTTATATAATAGTATATAATTTTTTATTAAGTTAATAATATTTACTTTTACTATATATTAAATGTTTTTAATTTTATATGATAATCAAGTGTGTTCAATTTCGCTTTGCGTAAACAAGAATGAATTGAAATAGTGAATCTTGGCACAATTCATTTCAATAGATTTACTTTTACTATTACAATACCAACCATCGTAGCAATAGAAAATATTTATTTTAAGATGTTTTTTCTTTTAATAATTTATTAAACAAATCTTTCATATTATTAAAAAATACAAACTGTCAAAAATTCAATTGATTTCTATTCTTTCTTAATTTATTATTATTTTTTTATATAAGTACATTTTCTTTTTTCTTTTGTAAATAAAGATGAAAATCATAATTTATGTTGTAAAACATATATCAGCGATACTTTAGGAAGGAATCAACAGATTAGAGGGGAGGGGGGAGGGGGCGAGAGTCAAGAAAAAATATTATATATCTAATTGATTTAATGTGTGTGTCACTGTAATGTAAACTCACCTACAAATTTTGTTACTTTTATTCATGTTTTTATATTTTTTTATCTTTTTAATTTTCATTTTGAACTAATAAATAATAATCAAACTAATTTTTCTATTCAGTGAAAAATATATAGATTGATTCTCTTCACCTGATATATATATATATATATTAATGGTGGAAATGAGCTGTTATTAATAAAAAATACATACCCCTGGAATTCAACCATTCGTTCTTTATTTCTAATCCTTGCCCTCCCCTGTTAATCCTAATAAGTACCTATAAGAAGAAATAATTACCATTAATAAACGCATGTTACGGAGATTAAATAAAACAATATATTTTAAACCAAATATGTTTTTGTCAAATAAAAGTTAACTTGGCACAGTGGCGTACCTAAGGGGGGGGGGGGGTGCGGTCCGCACCGGGCGGCACTTATCTTGGGGCGGCATTTTTTATATTTAGTTATAGTTGTAAAAAGCAACGTATTCATTTCATATATTTTTTTCTTTCTTGAATAATAAATGATTATTATGATTATTATAAGTTTACTATTTGATTTCTATAAATTATGATTAATTATATGATTTCGAATATTATTCCTCGGTGTATATAAATGCATTTTAGTTTAGTGTAAATTTTGAATTCTAATTCCAAGAACAGGATAATAATTTTATTTTATTGTATTCATTAAAATTCGTTGAATTCGTAAACGCATCTTTACGATTTTGTTCAGCAATTTTTCCTAACTAAAATTTTTTGATATCAGTTTATAAATGTCATTTCTTTTGAAAAGTTTATATGATTACTTTGAAGTGATAAACCAATATTTTTTTAAATCATCGATTTTTCTTTTGAAAAGCAAGGCCGGCGGAGGGCGGTCTGCTAGGTTTAAAATTTACTCTCTGTGTATTAATTAATATTGATTAATTAACTTAATAATTTATTTATGTGTATTAATTTATAAAAACCACTATTTGATTGACTTATAAAAGAAAGGGTGGCAAACTGGAGATCGCCCCGGGCGGCAAAAGTTCTAGGTACGCCACTGACTTGGCATAATCTTGTATACCAAGGTAGAAAAAACTGTTTCAAGTTTTACCCAGCGCCGGATAAAGAGCAGGCAAGCGATTTCCGGGCGCCAAATTTTGAGGAACGCCGTTATAAAAATAAAATATTTTTTTAAATTCATTAATTTTTTAGGAAGCAATAAATTATTATAAATTATTTTTTCTTTAATATTTTAATACCAACGTTAATAATTTTATTATCGTCTACAGATTGAATAATTGTAATATTATTTATAAATTAAAAGAAAAATATTTGTATAGTTAGATTTCATAATCACTCAAAATAAAAGGTTATTATACAAAAATAAAAATTTACTTTTAAAAATAATGAAACCTAAGAATTTATTTGGCTTTTATCACAAAATGCTTTTTAATGTCTAGAAAGTATATTTTTACTTATTTCAAAAAGATATTTTGTTTCAAATATTGTTTTTCCCGGGACGCCCAAAACCTTATATTTTATTATATATTTATTTATTTATTTATATATTTTATTATATTATTATATTTTTTAATGAAAAGTCTTTCGATATCATTAGACTACCATTATTTTTAAATATTTTCATTAAAAATTCGATTTAGAATTTTTATATAAAAGTTACTAGGCATGTTTAAAACATCTTAATAAATATTCACATGTTCTTTCAATAGAATCCAAACACATCTGCTAATTGGATTGTGATGCCTTCTCCCTACATCACTAAGAATTAAGGGTTAATTTAAAATATATGGCAAACAATTAAGATGTCCGGAGTGTAAATGTCCCAAGAGACATCCCCTATATAAAAAACCTCTGACTTTAGTAGATTCTACGCAAGGACAACGCCTATCAAGTCGGTTCAATTAATGAGGTGTCCTTTGATCCAGTAGAACGGGTCCTATCAACCTTTATCTTGATTTTCTTGATCGAAGGCTCTACTTTTATCAAGTAGCTTCCAAATTATGATGACGCCGTTGCCTCCTTCTTACATTCTCCCCTAAAAATATCAAAAATATTATTTTTTAGAAAAATAAGTAATTATTCAAATTATTCTTTATGTCATAGCTTTGAATAAAACTTTATCAGTGGGTTCCTTTTTTAATTCCAAATAAACTTTTCTTATGCAATTTTTGCGGGTCGCTTCTAGTTTACGAGATAAAAATAATTAAAATTTGCATATAAATCCATTGATATTTTATTTAGCTACCATGTTTTATTAATTTATCCAGAAGAGTTTGTCAGATCAGCTTATTATGAACTTCGAAAGATGATGTCATTAAATAATGCTTTATTGACTAATTCACTAATTATTAATTTATTTTTAATTTTTTTTTTCGATTCGGTTTGGATTTAGGAAAATTATTTAATGAATTTTTTTTTCAATTTTTCTGTATCCAATCCGAACTGAAAAAGCCGAAAATTAGTGGAGCCCTCTTCTGGACATATTAATAAAACATGGTTGCTAAATGGAATATGAATGCATTTATATGCAAATTTTAATAATTTTTATCTCGTAAACTAGAAGGGACCCGCAAAAATTGCATAAGAAAAGTCTACTTGGAATTAAATAAGGTACCCACTGATAAAGTTTTATTCAAAGCTATGACATAAAGAATAATTTGAATAATTACCTATTTTTCTAAAAAATTATATTTTTGATATTTATAGGGGAGAGTGTAAGAAGGAGGCAACGGCGTCATCATAATTTGGAAGCTACTTGATAAAAGTAGAGCCTCCGATCAAGAAAATCAAGATAAAGGTTGATAGGACCCGTTCTACTGATCATAGGACACATCATTAATAGAACCGACTTGATAGGCGTTGTCCTTGCGTAGAATCTACTAAAGTAAGAGGTTTTTTATATGGGACCCGCAAAAATTGCATAAGAAAAGTTTATTTGGAATTAAAAAAACGAACCCACTGTTAACGTCTTATCGAAATCCATGACATAAAGACTAATCTGAATAATTACCGAAAAATAATATACCTTGAAATGTTGCAATAAACTTAATCAAACGGTAGTTGAGTTAAAAAAGAAAAAAACAATTCAATTTCAATCGAAACTGATATTACCATAATCGATGCGTTGACCATAAGACAGTGTGATTTATTCAATATTCTATGAAAAGAAGATTAGAGAATTGAAGGAAAAAGAATAATCGTAGCCTCTCTTCTATTGGTGTGAATGTTACAACTCTCCATTTTTTAACATGTAATGCTTCGCATAATAAATTGATATGAGATAGCTATTCGCAATCTATTATTAGAAGGCATTGTGATTTATAACTGGCTATAAGACGTTGATGAATGACATTGTATTTTAAATAGGAAAAAGTTGGTTGGAATAAGACCTAATATAATAGCTGGTTGAGTGACGAGTTAAATTGGCTTTGAGACAATTGTACAACGATTTATCAGCCTACAAAATGCCTGGCATATATCCATGCATCTTCCATCATTAATTCAATAATATTAAACAAATGTCAATACCTGAATATTCCCCTCGAGGAAGCTGGTATAATAATTATTGCCATTCGAAACATTTATAAATGATACAGTTAGCCATGATTTGATACCAATGGACACATTCACATACATACACACACACACACACACACACACATATATATATATAAAATATAATGTATATATATAATATAATATAGACGAAGGTGGGGTGAAAAGTTTCCGTCCTGACCAAGAAAAACGATGTTTTTAATTTTTTTTTTTTTTTTTTTGCTTTATTTTTCAACATTCAAAATGTACGATGTCAGCTGAACGTGTGCAAAATATTTTGCACAAGCCTTTGAACATGGAAAGCTGTGTGCAACGTGGGTGCCGCGTTTGCTAACGTAAGATCAAAAACTGCTTCGAAAAAACATTTCTACCGACAATTTGGCACTGTAGGAGTACCCAAACGGTTCGATTCATAACTGTTTATGAGACTTAAATTAAATCAATTAATTAATTAAATTAATTAACTAAATTAGAACACCTTTATGAGAAATGTATCAGTGTTGATGGAGATTATGTTGAAAAATAAAGCAAAAAAAAAAAAAATTTAAAAACATCGCTTTTCTTGGTCAGGCCGGAAACTTTTCACCCCACCCTCGTATATATTATATTATATATATATTTATTTATTTATATGTGTAGACAATTAAAAAAAATTATAATAAATTATTTTTAATAATAAATATAAACAATTGTTTATATGTATAGTAATTAATAGTAAAATTGTGATCCAAAATATAAGATGGATTTGTTCATAAAATTAATATTATTTATTTATTATTCAAATCAATTATCATTGTAATCCTCAAAACAGTCACTGAAATCTTTTATCGATTTTTGTTTTAATTTGTTTAACAGTCAAAAGTCACATGGTTCTAAATCAGGCCTGGACACCCCGCGGCCCTTGGGCCGCATACGGCCCACCGTGAAAAATTGTGCGGCCCGCCAGTTAACTTTATATTTCTTTTGTAACTTTCATTTCTCGTCTGTATATTCAAAAACAAAGAATATAATTGAAATAATTATAATTAATACATTTTTTTATTTAAAATATGTCCTACAATTTTTAAACTACATATTTGATTCCAGAAAAAAGTTAGAAATAATAGTAATTAATAATGAATATATTTTTTTTATTTTAATTTGTTATTATTATTTTTATTTAAAAAAATAATAAATAAAAACATTAAACATTAAGCATCAAGAAAGTATTAAAAGTGTTTTTTAATACATTGTAAAGTTTAAATTCGTTTCCATAAAATGCGGCCCCTGTAGCATTGCTCCTAATCCAAGAGGCCCATGGCGTCATTTGGGTTGGCCAGGCCTGTTTTAAATTAGGGAAATACAGTATTTTTGGAGCGATACTGATCGAAACACTGGAAGAATCAAAGATCATAGGATAGCAAATATCAAATCAGTTGTCGCCGAAGCGGTGTAAAGGTGATGTATTATCAGTACAACAAATCTTCGATAGGAGGTGCTAATTTTTCTTTCAATTAACTTCCTAATTTTAATCATGTCGTCTTTGGTTCCGAATAGCCCCCAAATAGGGGAAATATCCCTTGCCAGATCTGGGGGGCTTGACCACGAGTCCAGCTTGTTTCCTCCCAGACTGCATGGCGTTTATTTTAATTTTAATTTATCAAAGTAGCTCACCTAACTAAATACTAATTATTAATTTAATAAAAATCAATATTCTAATCTCTTAGATAAATAAACGGTCTACGTTCGAACAAATAAATCACTTTTTGTTTCTAAATAGATTTGAAATTAAAATAAATCACACGAATTCCCCTAAATTCAGTTAAGCTACAATTACAAAATGAAGTGCATAACATATATTCTATAAATCATCACAATAAAAATATAAATATAGCAACCCAAAGGTGAAAATAGGTGTGAGTGGGGTTTTTAAATAATTTTATCAATAAAATCCATAATTTTGGGATATTTTTAATCTTTAATAATGATAAGTGTATAAAGCTACACAAGTTTGAAACGTTTTAAAGTTCGAAATACAAAATCGAATGTTGACAATAAATAATTGATTACTCTGAAGAGAGCGAAGCTATAAGGGATATTGTTCTGTCGTTGATAGTAAATAAAGGCGCATAAAGATTATCCTTAATAAAATATATTTAAAAAAAAACAAGTAATTAGAAAGATTCAAATTCAAAATGGGATTGAAAAAAAAATGTTAAATTATTTTGTTTGATTTCTTTGAAAAAATGAGACTGGAGATTATGCTTGATTACTCTGAAGAGAGCGAAGCTATAAGGGATATCGTTCTGTCGTTGATAGTAAAGGCGCATAAAGATTATCCTTAATAAATTACATTTAAAAAAAAACAGCAAGTAATTAGAAAAATTAAAATTCAAAATGGGATTGAAAAAAAATATGTTAAATTATTATGATTGATTTCTCTGAAAAAATGAGACTGGAGAGGGTCATTTATTAATTAGTATAATTATGTTAAAATTTGTTCAATAACTAAAAAAAACAACAAATTCCAGATTCAATTTCTTTCTTTAAAAAAAAAACAAATAAAAAAAAGATATACACCCACTAGGCTTTGATCTTTTCGAGAAATGATTGTCCAAGTTGAAATGTGTTTTAAAAATTTACTTGGAACACGATTCCGATTCAAATAGGCAGGTGAGAAAACTTTGCACTTTCCCAAATCTAATCTGAATGATCCGGTTTCGAAGCGGCATCCCATGAGAAGCACACCTCCCCACCACCCCATACCCCTTGCTATCTTAGCCCTGCCAGTCACATCTTCAATCCCACCCCTTTCTTAACCCTCTTCACTCAGAGCAAGGCTATCCTTTTCTTTTCCGTAATTTTCAGCATACTAACCAAAATAACTTGAGCCAAGTTGATAAATCATTCTGTTTTATTCGAAGCTTTTATTTATTTATAATTTACTGATAGATAGCAATGGAAAAGGGGGTTTTAATCGCTTGTTAGTTCAAATTTAGATAACAATTAATAAATTTCAGATTCAACTTATATTTTAGTAGCTCTCGATTTTAACATCCAGGTTTTTACTCACCTGGCATCCACCAAGTTATTCTTATTTATATGTCTTTGCCCCCCTGTATCACCTTATTTATATCTTGTAACAATCTAGCATAAAAGTCTTATAATTTATATTAAACTTTATATTAAAAATACAATGATTATTAAAAAAATAGCATCGATTAATTTAATGAACATATTATTAATATATATATACAGGGTGCTTCAAAAAAATGTATACACACTTTAAACTATTGTAGTTTTCCCGGTTTATACGATAATGATGATTTTTATTTTCAACAAGATGGTGCCCCGCCGCACTATCACAGGGACGTACGAGCTTACCTGGATCAAAATTTGTCGGGCCAGTGGATAGGACGCAGGGGGCCAATCGAGTTTCCAGCACGCTCTCCAGACCTTACACCACTGGATTTCTTCTTGTGGGGCACAGTAAAAGATGAGGTGTACAAACGTAAACCACGTAACCTAGACATTCTTTGGAATGAGATTCAAGCAGTGTGTAGAGAAATCTCATTGGACGTTTTGATACGATGTACAGAATCAGTGGTGACTCGTACTCAGAATTGTATTGATGCTGCAGGTCACCAATTTGAACAGTATTAACATTTGTTATTTATGTTTCATTTACATTGGACTTTCAGCTTTCTATTTTCCTGAAATTTAACTTTGTAGAACGGTAAATAAATTTTCTATGGAAGTTCAAAGTGTGTATACATTTTTTTGAAGCACCCTGTATATATATAGACTATTTTTATATTAAATTTTATTAACCATTGATAATTTAGAATTATGAATATTATATTAAATATATAGATAATTTAATTATATATGACAATATATTAAACAAACAATACAAAATTAAAATAATAATTTTATATCATGGCTACATTTAAATATAATATATTCATTTATATATATATATCAGTGGCGCAACCAAGATTTGATTCTGGGGGGGTTTGACTAGCCGCTCCACCTCCCCCCCCCCCTCCCCCAGGCTCTCTAAGACAAATTTTGATTAAGATTTTTTTTTTTTATATTAAATATTTAAAAAAGTTTTGTAAATAAAACACTGATTTTACAAAATCTGGCAAAAAAAAATTTAATTATATATTTTATTTACTCGTATTCACAGTTTTAGAAAGAAAATATTTTTTTCCAGCTATAAGTAAATCTTTTTAGCTTTTCTCATGGAATGAGGATAGCTTATACGATGGTCGGAAAATTTTTGAGATTTTTTGAGATCTCCACTTTTCAGAAGGTTCGGAATCCAAAACTGCAAAAAATAATTTTTGATCCGGCCGACCGGCATTTCGTTACCGAGATTACGTTTAAACGAAATGAGATATTGTCTTGAAATTTGATATTTAGATGATTTTTTTTTTTGAATGATGGACGAGGATTGGATTGTTTTTGGACAAGATCGGACCATAAGAGTAAGGGTAGTTTAAAGAGGTGTCAAAGCACATTTTATTGGTTTTTTCAATAAATACCGATTTTTATGCGAATTATCATACGATCGTATTAAATTTATAGGGAATCGAATTTACTAAAAGTTTCATTATATTCATTTTTACCTCAACTTAATAATAAATAATAATAATAATAATAATTATTTATAAAAAAAAAACTACTTTAAGATGTCGAAAACTTTTCGTCTGCCCGTAGTGGCAGGATATTTTGAAAAAATTAAACTTAAGAAAATTTAGAAAAAATAGATTTTATGTGAGGGAACAGAAAAGTTCCCGAACTCCCCCCCCCCCCCACCGCTTCTTCCCTGGCTACATGAAAAAACGAAATTCGATTTTAATATATATAAACAAATAAAAAAAAAAAGATCAACTATTTCTTTATTGTCTTCTTCGCTATTCCTATTAACACAATTTGCTGTTTCTGAAGGTCTTAAATCTAATTCTTAAATGGAAAAGTATTATATTTTAGAATTAATTCACTAATTTAAAAAAAAGAAAATTCAAATCTTACCTTCTTTCTTATTTTAAAAAAAATCTATAATTAATCTTCGCTTTATAATTTTTTATGAAATTAGCAATTAATTTATTAATAATAAAAAATATTTAGAAATTGAGTAATATTTTTATTTAATTTATATTTAAATAATAGTCCAATTGGAAAATTTCACAATCATCTAGTAATCTTATATTAAGTCTTTTGTTTTTTTATGATTTAGGAGAAATAATAAAATAATTTTTTTATTATTTCTTATATTAAATTCTTTACGAAAAATAAGCAATTTTTAATTTCTGTTAAAATTTTTTTTTTTTTCAAATAAAAAGGATTTATATTTCTTCTTTTCTATTTGTAATATACTACATTATGTACTGTACATAATATATACTATATAGCAATTTGAATTTTTTTTTCTCTCCTGGGGGGGGGGGATTAAAACCCTAACCCCCCTGGTTGCGCCACTGTATATATATACATATATATATAGAGAGAGATTTTAAGCCTCAAGACTCTTTCATCATAGTCAATTTGATAATTAGCATTATTCTTGCTTCAAAGTAAAAATATCACAAATTATAAATACTACATAATTCTAGTATACTATATTCTGATGAAAAAAATGAAATTGAGTATCAATGCCCTAGTCATTCATTGTTCTGATGTTCTAATGTCTTTCTTAGTATGGTTAGTCAATTTTGACCCGTTTGGCTTAGGTAACTCCCTCCCGAATTTAAGTTCCTCTTAGATAGTCCATAAGATCATTATAACACGTAAGCCCATCCACCACGACAAGGTGGAGTCATAAGGAAGGGGGAGAACAGACAACATACAACAAACACAATGGATACATGGACAGACTTTATAATTAAATTAATTATATAAAGACACACAGACAGTAGACTTATGAAAATAAGATTATCCTATAAATTGAATTTATTGGAGAGCTTCTTTGTAAACAACATTATTAGTACGACCTCTAGGAGAATGAATATACAAACAGTTGCTAGCTCTGACTCAAGAGCAAACAGTCAATATAAAGCTGCCCATGAGAAAAAAACGCCCTGACTTAACTAAATCTACTCCAACTGTAGCCAATGTCTGCCCTTGAGACTTATTAATAATTAATCAAAGGATACATTAACATGAAATTGGAAACGTTTAAACTCAAATGAATATTGAGTAAGAATTCTAGGAAAGAAGAAAAATTCACCAGGTCAACAATAATTCAAAATATCAGCTTCTATCTATCTATCTCTGTGACTCTACGGAACTCGAAAGTTCTTGGCCGCAGCAACCCCATTTCTCCAAGTGTCCCTATCTGGAGCTATCCAACTCCTACCCTCTACCATCTCGCTCATGTCCCTTCCTACATTTTCACCCACCGCGTCCTTGGTCGACAAAGTGGACGTTTTCCAATCGGTTTCCCTACAAAAATATACCCTTCGCCATTCTTTCCTCTCCCATTCTAGCCACTTTATTATTGTTAGGTAAGGAACACTCTAAAACTGGTTCCATTTAAGAGAGTAAGGTTTCGCCTCACTATTATAGGTGCTCTAACCATGAGATAAAATTTATGAATAGGAATACCTTGTGCTGTTATGAATCTGAAAACTCTACTGGGTAACAACATCATCTTGATTAATTACGTTGAAAATTTTTTGATGAAATGAATAGCCAATCAAATTCTTCAATTCCGAGTCACGTGTTCAAAAATAGCCAATAAGAGAACAATTACCCTGAAAAGATCCCTCCGTTTGATAAGATCCCTCTTGCTTGTTGCTAGGGAACAAACTGTTTTTGTCATTTAATAAATAGTAATCCTTTGCATTTTAAAATGTAATTTTCACGATATGGTGACGAAAATAATGATTCTATTAATGAAATTATTAAAAAAAATACACCGAAAAATACTTAATCAAATAAGAAATACATTTGGAAATTATTTATGGACTTTTGCAACACCAGAAAATATAAATTAGATGGACTTCGTACTGTTAATGAGCTTGCACTGATATTGAAAGATTGGGATCTGTGTAAGTAAAAACATATTCTTGTATTTTAATAAATACAATATAACATTCTAACTAAATGCATTCGTAGACTACTACTAACACCTATTTAGCGGTATTGCAAATAAAAATTACCTCAAACATGTTGCTTACAGGAAACAGCCCTCCGCCTTCGGCGTCGGGCGGTTTCCAAGCAACATGCTTTCGAATTGTTATAAAATTATTTCGAATTATCAATGCCCTTGGGACATTACAGCTGATAATTGTTTTATAAGTTTTTCGCCTTGAAATAAACAAATAACTTTTTTATTTATTTCATTAGCCCAATGATTATAAGGAGTGAATATGAGTCGGTTACAGAGTCAATTATTAGAATTAAGATCCTGAACAAAAGATTTATTAGTTTCGGTTGAAAGTATACCAGTGTTGTAGTGTAATAAAGCCATCTGTCTATTTTAGCGCCTCCCCTTAACAATATCTTATAGTAAGTTAGAAAAATTAATTATTTTCTCGTAAATGAACTCTCCTATTTTAAGTAAGAGAAATGCGATCAATACTTTTCCAAATTGATGATCGTTTTAGAGAAGCATTCACTTCATCAACTCTGGTCCCTCTGGGAATGGCAGTAAGAATTTGTTGAAAGGTTCAAGAAAAAAGTACGATAACAGACTCCATGACTGAGTTTTTAAGCTGAATGTCCTTTAAGATGCTGTCTAATATCTTGATAATTTTCTTGTGAGACCCAATTAGACCACATTTCTTTTCAACTCGAGCCATTGAACTGTTTCTAGAAACTGGTATGTGTCTAATTTTTTTGTTCAGATGTGTTTCTATAGACTAAACCCAGTCGATACTAGAGTCTAAAAAAAGTTCCAAAACTCAGTGATTGGAATAGGGCCATTGGGGTCAGTGAAGTCTTGAATTGTCAGTTTGCTTGAAAATAGGATTTATTATGATGTTTAATTTTGACTTTAATTATTAATAGAATGACTGTTCCTCTCCGGATCATACCTAGTAAAGTATAGACAGTTGGAAATTAGCTGGAGTGTCTCCACTCGACTACCTCGCAAATTTGAATTGGATTAAATAACATAATATATTATATTTAAATTAAATTAAAAAATTAAATTATAAATTAAAATTAATAAATAATATTTATTAAACCAGCGTATGTTTGGCTCTTTGTTAATGGCACTACGTCGCGTGTTGGCGCGTGAGATTCGCAGTGTGAAAAAATTAATTCCGGTACTTTCAGTGATTCAATCAAGCTGAAATTCTATATATAGCAGTTTTATACAATTATTAATAATGTGAAAAATTATCAAACCTATATCTTTATTTTTACGGTCAGTTTAGAGGAAAAAAAATCAAAACGATGTAGGTAATGACCCTCTTCCGGTGGAGTTACATATAGAAAACTACGAATTTTGAATGATGCCCATGTACCTAATTTCATTATTCTAGCCCAAACTGTTTTTGAGTAATCTTGTCTACATACACATACACACACAGACAGACAATTTTCTCAACCTTAGTGAAAATGATTCAGGAACCTTCAAAACGTATAAAAACATCAAAATCTCAACATCGAAAATTTTCGTGATCGCAATAATATCTCTAGCGAGATAGTAAAAATAATATAAAAAGAAATAATTTAAAAATTTACGTAAAGGTTAAATAATTACATCAAATTAAATTCGAAATTATTTTAAAATATGTAGGTAATAAATATAAATATATATAAATATTCGTCAAAGATATGATAACCGAAGACGTGCGTCATTCCGATATGAATGACTCCGGTTGTGTGAGTGTAATCATTGATAATAGTCAATGAGGTTATACAATAGGCTGTATAATAAATTAAACTATTTTTTAAAATATCTGAAAATTAAAATAGAAAATATATAATAAATAATATATAATATATAAAAAATGTATAATATAGCTAATTATTCTATTATGAACGATGTGCAGAAAATAATATATAGATAGATTGAACAATTTTGAAAAAGAATTGGTAGAAATGGTTGATGAAATGATTTCATATAGATGAGTACTGACGGCAATTTATTTATGTAAATATTTTTTATACATTTTTATAGTAATTAAAAAATCTGGAGTGTCTCCACTCGACTATCTCGCAAATTTAAATTGGATAACGCATATATTATATTTAAATTAAATTTAATTAATTATAAATTAAAATTAATAAATATTTATTAAATCAGCACGTGTTTGGCTCTCTGTTGATGTCACCACGTCAGGTGCTGGCGCGTGATTTGCAGTCGTACTAAAAAATTAATTCCGGTACTTTCAGCTGTTCAATTAAGCTGAAATTCTAGATTTAGCAGTTTTATACAATTTTTAATCATGTGAAAAACTATCAAACATCTATCTTTATTTTTACAGGAAAAAAATGAAAACGTGGTAAGCAATGACCCTCTTGCGAATGAGCTCCAATTCTCAAAAGTTGATAGAAAACTACTCATTTTGAATAATGTCCGTGTACCAAATGTCATGATTCTAGCTCAAACCGTTTTTGCGTAATCTTGTCTACATCCACACAGACACTTCTCTCAACCTTAGTGAAAATGACTCAAGGACCTTCAAAATGTATAAAACATCAAAATCTCGAAATCAAAAATTTTCGTGATCGCAAAACTATACCTGGCGAGCTAGTAAAAATCTCTGACTTTTGTACATCTTACGCAAATACAGCTCCTATATAGTCTATTAACGAGGTATCCTATTATCAGTAGAACGGGTCCTAACCATCTTTACCTTGATTTTCTTAATCGGAGGCGTTACTTTTTATCAAGTAACTTTCCAATTTTGATCCCCGAGGCTGGTTGACTCCCTCCCATAGTACTCAGTTAGAGAAATTTCCTTGCCAGGCCAAGGACTTGAACCGGGACCACGAGAATGTGGGCCAACGCTGTTGCCTCCTACCCTGTGGCGCCTTATATTAATAAAATATTTTCTTAATTTATTTACATATATTATATAATTGATGCTTTTTATTTTTACTTTTCCTTCATTTAAATGATTAGAGTTTCTATATTCTTCTTGAAATATTTATTTATTGAATGAGAAAAAAACATATTTTTCTTTTATTTAGTATAACCTCTTAAAGGAGTGCCTTGATATTTTGAAAAAATCCAATAAAATTGTTATAATTCTTAATAATAATAAATTAAATTAGATATTCAGCCTCACGAACGCATTCTTTAAGGATAAAAATAAATGTTTGGAAATCTTAGATTGTATACATAGGATTCTTCTAAGAATAGAGCTATTTTTTAAAAGAAATTTTATATATTCATATATTTAAAAAAATAATTAAATTCTTCCTTACCTTCTAAATGTATATTATATCAAAAGGATTTTGTGTACATATTGTTCAAAATATAAAATTTTTTACATAGCTTTAGGTATCATAAAATGGACAGTCCATATATGATTTATAGAATTTTATAAAATTTATCATTTATAGAATTTTTCATGTATGTTCAATAGTGAATAGAAAAATATTAATTATATAGAAATTATTATAGAATTATTATAATATTTAATTTCTTATCATCAGATATAATTTCAAATGTTAAATTGATTATATAAGTTCTCATTTTAATTAATTTAATTAAATTATTAACTCATATTTATTAAATTAATATTTTTTGGTTTTTAAAAAAAAAATTATTATTAATTTATTTTTGAATATTTCTGTTTTTTATTTGAATATGAAATATAAATTTTATCAATATTTTAATCTAGAATTTTTACTATCTCACCAGAGATAGTATTGCGAACATGAAAATTTTCGATGTCGAGATTTTGATGTTTTTATATGTTTCGAAGGTCCCTGAGTCATTTTCATTAAGGTTGAGAAAAATGTCTGTCTGTCTGTGTATGTAGGCAAGATTATGCAAAAACAATTTGTGTTAGAATAATGAAATTTGATACACCGTCATTGTTCAAAATTCTTAGATTTCTATCAATTTTGAGAATTGTAGTTCATTCGGAAGAGGACCATTAACTACTAAGTGTTTTCAATTTTTTTCCCTCTAAACTGACCATAAAAAATAAAGATATATTTTTGATAGTTTTTCACATGATTGAAAATTGTATAAAAGTGCTATATATAGAATTTCAGCTTGATTGAATCGCTAAAAGTCCCGGAATTAATTTTTAAAATTTTTTAACACGTAGACTGCCAATCCCGCGCCAGAACGTGACGTGGTTTCATCAACAACACACCAGATTTGTTTATTATTTAATATAAGATAATATAATTTCATTAGAATAAAATATAATAAGGAATCTAATTTGTGTTTTTTTTTGGGGGGGGGGGGAGTGTTCGTTATTATTATTATTTTTTTTTTTATTTTATTTTTTTGGGAGATGTTGAATATAATTTTGACTTTAGTGACTCGCAAGGTTAAATTAATCTTTTCTATTTCCTAATTTTCATTTCTTGAAAACTACTTTTTAATTAATAATAAATTCTTTCTCCTACGTGTATTCTTATTCTCTCTCCTTTTAATTAAATCCTTCGCCAAAATCTATTATCTTCTCCATGTATATTTCTTTTACTTCAATATTAATAAGAGAAATCCATGAATATACTCGTATAAATTATTATTATTTTTTATTCTCGTTTATAATGTAGAACTGTCTTTTGTTTAAATAAACTATAAATTTAAATTAAATATGGGGTTAAGCGAGGCGGGAGCTTCTTTGCTATAGATCAATAGCGATTAAGATTATAGCGCATATTTTATTATTAAATTCTTATACAAACATTTCATTTATTTTGGGTATAACTTGGATAAGTGGCTTATTTTTCCCCCCTTCATTTTCTAATTACTTCTTTTTGACTTATTCATAATTTAATTCGTTAATTCTTAAATAGAGATAATTTTTAAATTATATATCATAATTAAATTAATCTTGTTTTGATAAGTAATATTAACAAATTAGAATGGTTGATAGTTCGGAGATGTTTACAAAATAGAATTAGTTTCATTATTTATTTTTATTTTGTAAATTGCTTGTCTGCTTAATTAAATATTTCATAATTAATGCGATTTTACTGGCAAGAAGGAAAAAAAATAAGCTGGAGTGTCTCCACTCGATTATCTCGCAAATTTGAATTGGATTAATTAACATATATTATATTTATATTATATTTAATTAATTATAAATTAAAATTAATAAATAATATTAATTAAATCAGCAAATGTTTGGCTGACTTTGTTGATGGCACAACGTCACGTGTTGACGCGTGATTTGCAGTGTTAAAAAATGAATTCCGGTACTTTCAGTGATTCAATCAAGCTTAAATTCTATATATAGCAGTTTTATACAATTTTTAATCATGTGAAAAATTATCAAACATATATCTTTATTTTTACGGTCACTTTAGAGGAAAAAAAATCAAAACGTTGTAGGTAATGACCCTCTTCCGGTTGAGCTACATTTCTCAAAAGTTGATAGAAAACTATGAATTTTGAATAATGTCCGTATACCAAATTTCATGATTGTAGCTCAAACCGTTTTTGCATAATCTTGTCTACACACATATATATATATACACACACACAGACCCTTTTCTCAACCTTAGTGAAAATGACTCAGACACCTTAAAACGTATAAAAACATCAAAACAGTGACAGTGAAATACTATCTCAATCTCTGGAGAGATAGTAAAAAAGGAAGGAAAAAACAAAAAAATTAATAAAAATTAAATATTTAGAATTAAGGATTTATAGTTCATGTTGTCTTTTTATTAAAAATAATAATAATAATAATAATAGTAATTTGGATATTTATAATTTTCGAATAACACTATAATTTCATAATACAGGTATAATGTCACGATATTCAATTATTTTATTTTAAATCGATTACAAGGATTATTAATTTATATATATATGTAAATAACATTTGTATAATTTGAATTATTTAATTAGTTATTTAATTTTCTTGTATATTTTAAGTTGCCTGACTGAAATTTGTTTATGTTATTATAATATGATATATATTTTTCTTTTCATAGAAAATTCATTCTAATTTATAAATCTTTTAATATTAAATTTTGTTATATTGTATTTCATTGATCAAACAAATAACTATAAAAATCGATTTGCTTGTATTTAAGGTAAGCTCTTAAAATTTTTTTTATCTTATTTTAATTAATAAAATTTGCTTGTATTTAAGGTACATCGATTTGGTTATTTAATTTAAAATTCTAATCTCCATTTTATATATATTTTATATATATATATATATTGAAAGGTTAAGATATATCCAATTCTTTCTCTATAATGATTTTTGATTAATCTAAATATTTTATATAATTATATAATAGAATCAATTGTATTAATAGTGAAGCTAGAAACTGTATAAAAAGACCCCAACGCTTTTGACATGCACAGAAATTCATAAAAATTTATTTATTAAAATAAAATAGAAATAAAATCAAAAGATGATTACCTTAAAGATAATTCGAACTATTTTCAATGTCTAGCACTGAGATGTTGGCGTCACTAAGGTTTTACTCCAACTAAATAAATTACCGTTAGCAAAAAAAATATGTTGAGATAATCTCGAAGAAATATATTTATTTATTTATATATAAATAAAGAGAGAGAGAGAGGGAAATAATAAATATTACAATTTTTTAATAAGAAAATTCTTATCGCAAATGGATATATTTTTCTTTGAAATAATTCATTAATTATTTTATTTTATTTTTATTTTTATTTTTTTTTTTTTTTAATGAAATGCCCGTGTACCAACCTTAGTGAAAATGACTCAGGGAAATTTCCAGGGTTAAAACGATTCAATCAAACTGAAATTCTATATATAGCAGTTTTATACAATTTTGAATCATGTGAAAAACTATCAAACTTATCTTTATTTTTACGGTCAGTTCAGGGGGAAAAAATCAAAAGCTTGTAAGTAATGACCCTCTTCCGGTTAAGTTACATTTCTCTCAAAAGTTGATAGACAACTACGAATTTTGAAAAATGCCCGTATACCGAATTTCATGATTCTAGCTCAAACCGTTTTTGCGTAATCTTGTCTACATACAGACATACACACACAGATAGTAAAAAGGAAGAAAAAAACAAAAAATAAAATTTAATAAAAATTAAATATTTATAATTAAGGATTTATAGTTCATATTATCTTTTTATTAAAAATAATAATAATAATAATAGTAATTTGGATATCTATAATTTTCGAATGACACTATAATTTCATAATACAGGTATAATGTCACGATATTAAATTGTTTTATTTTAAATATATTACAAGGATTATTAATTTATATATATATATATATATATATATATATATTGAAAGGTTAAGATATATACATTTATTTCTCTATAGTAATTTTTGATTAATATAAATATTTGTATTAATAGTGAAGCTAGAAACGGTATAAAAAGAGCCCAACGCTTTTGACATGCACAGAAATTGATAAAAATTTATTTATTAAAATAAAATAGAAATAAAATCAAAAGATGATTACCTTAAAGATAATTCGAACTATTTTCAATGTCTAACACTGAGATGTTGGCGTCACTAAGGTTTTACTCCAACTAAATAAATTACCGTTAGGAAAAAAAATATGTTGAGGTAATCTCGAAGAAATATATTTATTTATATAAATAAAGAGAGAGAGAGAGGGGAATAAAAAATATTAAAATTAATAAGAAAATTTTTTAATTATTTTATTTTATTTTTCTTTTGTTTTTTTTTTTTTAAATGCCCGTGTACCAAATTTCATGATTCTAGCTGAAACCGTTTTTGCGTAATCTTGTCTACATTACACACACAGACATTTTTCTCAACCTCAGTGAAAATGATGCAGGGACCTTTAAAACGTATAAAAACATCAAAATCTCGACATCGAAAATTTTCGTGATCGCAATACTATCTCTGGCGAGGTAGTAAAAAGATTAAGAAAGATTTTGGGGAAGAGCATAGTTCGGATGAGTTTTCTATTGGATGTGTATAGAATTGCGAAGTATCCAAAAGCCGTGCAGGTAATTGCATTTAAAAAGTATTGACAATAGAAGCAAGGTAGAAACTAATCTATAAATCAATCGTGCAGCGAGATGCTTTTCCTTCTTCTTTTCTACTTCCCAGAGAACAACTTTTCTCGACTAATCAGGCGTTGAAGGTCTGTGAGCTAGAAAGTTGCAACGCTTCAAATTCCAAATGCCAATTTGATCAGATAATTAACTTACAGAAAAATTATCTTTGTTCCTCCGTGAAATCATTTCAAATGTTCTAATTGATTTTAAGAGTTCTCTAACTTACCATTCACTTGACTTAACCAATTACACATTTTCTCAGTAGAGATGAGTTTGTATATATATATATATATATGTATTCAACCCTACTTTCATTTCTTTCTTCTTTTTCATGTTTACAGTTAAAATGGATTTATTTATATAGAACTTAATTTTTTTTTCTTTCCCCAATTATTTTTATATTTTTTTTATGATTTGTATTGTTCGTTTTTGAAGAATTTGTCAAATTTTATTGAGTGGTAAATAGTTTTTTTTTTATATGCTTGTTTAATGGATAGTGAATTGGTTCTTTTTAATATAATTATTGTCTTTTGAATTTTTAAATTACAAAAATCTGGAGTGTCTCCACTTGACTATCTCGCAAATATGAATTGGATTAATTAACATATATTATATTTAAATTAAATATAAATAATGAAATTATAAATTAAAATTAATAAAGAATAATTATTAAACCAGAGCGTGTTTGGTTCTTTGTTGATGACACCACGTTACGTGGTAGCGCGTGATGGGCAGTCTACGTGTTAAAAAATTTTAAAAATTAATTCCGGGACTTTGAGCGATTCAATCAAGCTTAAATTCTATATATAGCAGTTTTATACAATTTTCAATCATGTGAAAAACTATCAAAAATATATCTTTATTTTTTATGGTCAATTTAGAGGAAAACAAAATGAAAACTTGGTAGGTAATGACCCACTTCCGGATGAGCTACATTTCTCAAAATTTGATAGAAAACTACGAATTTTGAATAATGCCCGTGTACCAAATTTCATGATTCTAGTCCAAACTGTTTTTGCGTAATCTTGTCTACATACACATTTTCCTCAACCTTAGTGGAAATGACTCAGGAACCTTCAAAACGTATAAAAAAACTAAAATCTCTACATCGAAAATTTTCGTGATCACAATACTATCTCTGGCGAGATAGTAAAAAGCAGAATGTATATACACTTTCATTGGTCATCCATTTAAGTTTTGTTTAACAAACCAAATTATGAATTGTCGTAGGTCAGACACGTAGTTCAAAACCCTTTTACAATTCTTCTTTTGATCTGAACATCAAGATCAATTACTTATTAATGAAAGTAAATACTCAACTAATTTTAATTCAATAATCTCCATTAAATGGACAAGAAATATACAATTTGCACATAATAATATAATTATTATTATTGAAGGTCCCTGGACCTTCGGAACATATAAAAACATCAAAATCTCGACATCGAAAATTTTCGTGATCGCAATCTATTTCTAACGAAAAACAATGAATTTTATAAATCTATATCTTATTATGGTAGGAATGAAATCAATTTTGTTTAAAATTTGAATTTAAATGCCGTCTATACATTCCTGAATTATTGATAATTTAGAGATACGCCATATCAGAAAAATAAAACGAATCGAGTACTCACCATCACTTATCTTTCTTCTTTGATTTACTTGTAAGTCTTATTCAGTCTGTCTGACCGGATTGTTTTGTTTTTTCTATTGTCCACTGCTTGACTCTTTTTAATCTAACTTCGTTGTACACAAACGAATTGTATGAAGTAAAGTTGTAGTTTAACTGGCCGTTAATTGAATTATGCCATTAATATTAAGAGTTGAAGCTAGAAACATAGAAATTCTCTTTTTAGACAACATTGTTTTTTATAAAAATAATTTTGTAATATAGTAAAATAAATAAGTATATTTTTTTTATTTATTGAAACATTTGTGGATTTTTTTATTTATTGAAACATTTGTGGATTTTTTTTCATAATGTTTAAAAGGATTTTTACTCGATGTTGAGATTTTGATGTTTTTATATGTTTTGAAGGTCCCTGAGTCATTTTCACTAAGGTTGAGAAAAGTGTCTGTGTCTGTGTGTGTGTGTGTGTGTGTTTGTGTAAACAAGATTAGGTAAAAACGGTTTGGTCTAGAAACATGAAATTTGGTTGGGTATTATTCAAAATTCGTAGTTTTCTCTCAACTTTTGAGAAATGTAGTTCAACCGGAAGAGGGCCATTACCTACAACGTTTTGATTTTTTTTTCCTCTAAACTGACCGTAAAAATAAAGATATAGGTTTGAAAGTTTTTCACATAATTAAAAATTGTATAAAATAAAACTGCTATATATAGAATTCCAGCTTGATTGAATCGCTGAAAGTGCCAGAAATAATTTTTTAACACTGCAAATTTCACGCGCCAACACGTGACGTGGTGCCATCAACAAAGAGCCAAACATGCGCTGATTTAATAAATATTATTTATTAATTTTAATTTATAATTTATAATTAATTAAATTTAATTTAAATATAATATATTATGTTATTTAATCCAATTCAAATTGCGAGATAGTCGAGTGGAGACAATCCAGCTTATTATTAAAAGACCACATAATTTTATCATGTATTTATTCAATTAAATAAACGTACAATGTGCTTGTCAGTCCGCTTGAGTCGAAGCAAACGTGCGGTACTTGATAATAACTGCAAAATAAGCAGTCGAAACGTTATACGTTTATTTAATTCAATAAATAAATTATTCGAATATTTGACATTTTAATAAAAAATCCCTTTAATTCTCATATATAATATTAAGGATCTTTTAGCCATTTTAAAATTTAGTAATGTTTCTTTATATCTCACGAAGGTGAAATACGACTTGATGTATATATATATATATATATATATATACTAAAAGTTCATGAGAAAGATATCTTAGAATTTATGATTTTGACCATATATATATAGGTATAAAATTATTTTTATAACATTCGTGTTTTAGTTATCAACTATTTATCTACTCTAGAAAATTATGAAGTATTAGTTATATCAACGAAATATGGTTATTTTTACCTAGAAGGATAATAAAAAAATGTTTTCCTAATATCATATAATACAAATGTAAAAAAAAACAGTTTTTAATTGATGCTTCTTAAAACATATAATAATAATAATCTTCTCTTATTATAGTAGCAAAAATTGTATATATATATATATATATATATAGGTATATATATATTTGTATTTTTGAAATATTAAACCACTCTATGGATTTTTTGAAATTCACACCATAGATAATTTTTATGACGAAAAATCGATCTGTATTGGTTTCAGCCTCGAGAAAAACCATCTTTATTAATTTTTTCTTAATTTAAAATAGTAAATTTAAATGACGTCAGCAACTACGTTAGACAGCGCTTCCTTAAATACAAAATTGATATATTAAATAAAATTAAAGACATTTATATCCATATCTGTCTTTCAGTGCATTCATACCTATATATATATTGTCGATTAATTTATTAATTAACCGCTCTAAGGTTTTTTTCTGAAATTCACATCAAAGATAATATTTATAAATACAGATCGATCTGTATTGGTTTCAATCTAGAGAAAAAGCATCTTCATTAGTTTTTTCTTAATTTAAATTTATATATGGATGATGTCATAAATGACATCCATCTTTTTTTTCTTTAATTCATATTGTATTAATATATTTTACATATATATATATATTTATTAATCTCTCAAAAAAACAAAAAACAATTTCGGGCTTGGTAATTGTCTTGGAAAGATGGTAAAAAATGTTTTTATTATCTAAATATATTAGTCGCGCGGTTAAACGCTTAGTCTGACGACTCGAGTTCGAGGGATTGAAGCTCGAAGAGTGCATTGATATTTAAAAATAAAAATAATAAAATGGAGATATATTCCAAAAAAAGAGAAATTTTGTGTAAATTATTAAAAAATTTTATTAGTTAATTTTATATTTTTTTTTTTTCTTTATCTATTTTCGTGTTTATTTTTTATTAAATTACTATTTTATATTTATTTATTCATTGTCCTTTTTACTATCTCGCCAGAGATAGTATTGCGATCACGAAAATTTTCGATGTTGAGATTTTGATGTTTTTATACGTTTTGAAGGTTCCTGAATCATTTTCACTAAGGTTGAGAAAAATGTCTGTGTGTGTGTGTGTATGTGTGTATGTGTGTATGTGTGTGTGTATGTGTGTGTGTATGTATGTAGGCAAGATTACGCAAAAACGGTTTGAGCTAGAATGATGAAATTTGGTACATGGACATTATTCAAAATTCATAGTTTTCTATCAACTTTTGAGAAATGTAGCTCAACCGGAAGAGGGTCATTACCTACAACGTTTTGATTTTTTTTCCTCTAAAGTGACCGTAAAAATAAAAATATATGTTTGATAATTTTTCACATGATTAATAATTGTATAAAACTGCTATATATAGAATTTCAGCTTGATTGAATTGCTGAAAGTACCAGAATTAATTTTTTAATACTGCAAATCTCACGCGCCAACACGTGCCATGGTGCCATCAACAAAAAGCCAAACATGCGCTGGTTTAATATTTATTATTTATAATTTATAATTAATTAAATTTAATTTAAAAATAATATATTATGTTATTTAATCCAATTCAAATTGCGAGATAGTCGAGTGGAGACACTCCAGCTAATTTTAATTAATTTTCACATAGTTTTATAATTTTTAATATCTTTTCAATAAAATATTCTTTAATTTTTATTAATATTATTTATTATTATTGAGTACCCCAAGTTCCATTCATTTTAATCAGATTGATGCAATGATGTAACATTTAATAATTGTAATAAATAATTAAAGTATTGGGTCGAGCAATAGCTCGGTGTTCCAGGTACTAATAATTATAACTCAAACGTTTTTCCACAGATACAAAAAAAATAATTGTTTTTCAAACTGTGTTAATTATTTTAATTTAAAATATGGAAGTGGAATAGTTTAATAAACACTTTTCTTTATTTATTTATTTATTTTTGAAACCTCTCACAATTAATGATTTAATTTTGTTAGTGAATAAATTGGCTGGTGAAATGTTAGCCGCACATTTTGATAGAATAACTAGTCTTTACTGGGCCAGTCTATTAATCTTGGTCATTTGTTTGGGAGGAGGCTTCGGGTGATTAGCCCTCTACTGGGTGTTTCCACCCTCTAGAAGAGCGATCGACCCCGGGGGAAAAGCACCCTTTCCAATTGCGTTAAATGGTCAGTCCCAGTTCTATGCTAACGTCCTAATGAAATTAGCTAGAAACAATTACAAGTGCAACATACATATGCATATTGTTTATTTTACTAGTAAATCTTTTTATTTTTTTTTCTTAAGAATAGAAATCCATGATGAAAGAATGAATAATATCTTTTACTTTTTTTTAGATAATGTATATATATCTTCTCTTATTATACTAACAAAAATTGTCTATATATATATATATATATATATATATATATATTTGTAGTTTTGAAATATTAAAACACTCGAATGATTTTTTTGCAATTCACACCATAGATAATTTTTATAATGAAAAATCGATCTGTATTGGTTTCAGCCTCGAGAAAAACCATCTTTATTAATTTTTTCTTAATTTAAAATAGTAAATTTAAATGACGTCAGCAACTACGTCAGACAGCGCTTTTTTTAAATACAAAATATTATAAATATAAATAAAATTAAATTACGAAATATAATATATAGTTATATTCACAGGCCATATATTTCTGTCTTTCAATGCATTTAAGGGGCGTATGTTTTATGACTATTTTTTTTTTTTAATTTAAGTTCTTTTAAATTATTTGAAATTTTTTCATATATTTTGTTGTTTATTTATTTTAAATTAGATAATAATCTTAATCTTAAATATTCATACTTCATAAGGAATGCTCGGTGAACCAGTTATTAATATTATCAGCCAAACCCGATAATAAGGAATAATTTATTTTAATGACCGAGCGGCAGCTCGGTGAACCAGGTACTATATATAAATAAAAAGAAAAAAAAAGAAAATTAGTTACCTTGAGACTAAAACTCTCAACGTAAAAAACACCAAAACAAAAATCAAGTAACTATTCCATCTATTAATCTTTTCTATTTAATCTTTAATTCGTTTCAGAAATCAATCTCAGCTTTTCAGCATGGGTTAGGAATTCTTTTTGGATTTGTTGATTACATACACGATAATCAATCTTTAATAATTATAATTAATACTAGACATAACACATAAATAATAAAGTAGTATAGAAATTTACCTGTAGATGGCTTGTTGGATAATTTGAAATTACATTCATTCATTTTTATTTTTTATTATTATTTATTTATTTTTATTTAAAATAAATTAATGTTCTAAAATAAATTAAAAATAAAAGGATTAAGAAAATATTCAAATAAAAACACAAGTAAATATGTAGGTACTTATCTTGTTGTTGATTTGTATAATCCGTTCTCTTGTCTTCTCTGGAAGCAGGGCCCGCTATAGAGGGCGGCAAACCGGGCATTTGTTCGGGGTAGAAAATCTGAAGGGCGGCATTTCGTTTATGAATGTAATAAATTTTACCAAAATTGGGGCGTCAATTTATTTTATTGCTGGGGCGTCGTAAATGCTAGAGCGGGCACTGGTGGAAGCAAATGAAACAATAATCTATAAAATGGAAAGAAAATCAAGAGGAAAAAGTATAGCTATACGTATTAAAATAGTAAAATATTATTAAAAAAAATATATATTCAAAATTTTAAAAATTAAAATTAAAAATATGGTGAATATGCTCGGATACAGATAAAATAATAAAAACAAAATTAGTAAATTTATACTTATATATATTATTTTAGAAATAATATCAAGCCAATGACAAGTTATAAAACTAATAAAAAATAAAAAAATTAAAATAAATTGAAGGGAAAATGTATACCTATACTTATTAACATGGAATAATATTAATATAAAAAAATATATCCAAAATATTTAATATTAAAATATGGTGAATATGCTTGAATATAGATAACAATCTAAATAAAAAAACGAAATTAGTTAATTTATAGTTATTACATACTATTTTAGAAATAATATCAAGCAATTATTCAAATGACAAGTCAATGTGGACTATTAATGAAATTACTGAAATTAAAATTAAAATTAAAAATATGGTGAACATGCTTGAATGTAGATAATGATCTAGATTCTAAATAAAATAATAAAAACGAAATTAGTAATTTCTACTTATAATATATATTATTTTAGAAATAAAATCAAGCCAATAAAATGACAGGAGTCATTGAAACCGATATCTCATGATTAGATTTCCAATAAATCCGGTTTGAATTATATATATGTGTGTGTGATTGTGTCTAATATAATTTATATTAAGTGCATCCAAGAAATACGATTACAGGCTAGTAATGTGACGAATTTTATTTTTAAGAATCCTATGTTATGAATGATCAACTCCAATATGACACCAGGAGTGTCTCTATTCATTAATATTATATTATTATCTTATTATAAATTAAAATATATATATATATATATATATATATTTGTATTTTTGAAATATTAAACCACTCGAAGGATTTTTTGAAATTCACACCATAGAGAATTTTTATAAAGAAAAATCGATCTGTATTGGTTTCAGCCTCGGGAAAAAATATCTTTGTTAGTTTTTTCTTAATTTAAAATAGAAATTTTAATAATAAAACAAATGGCGGCGGACAGCGCTTCCTTAAATACAAAATATTATAAATAAAATAAAATTAAAAATATTTATTTTAATAATATTTTATAATCCAATTACGAAATATATATTATGTTATATCCACAGGCCACATTTTTCTGTCTTTCAGTGGATTAATACGTACGTTTAAGGGGTGTATGTTTTATGGCTATTTTTTTTTTTTAAATTTATGTTCTTTTAAATTATTTGAAATTATTTCATATATTTTGTCGTTTATTCATTTTAAATTAAATAATAATTTTAATCTTAAATATTCATATTTCAATAGAAATCATTTTTTTAAAGTACTGCTTGGTGAACCAAGTACTAATAAATAATGTAAAAAGTGAGAATATATCGCCCTATAGTATTCGTAATGACTATCAAAATTATTTATAAACATTTATCTTTCTGTCAATATTCAGGTAGATAATTTAAAAAAAGATAAACAAATCAATGAATCCGGACCGAACATTTAATCTCAATGATTTTGAGTGCTATTTTACTTCTCAAACTCATTTTCATGGAGTTATTTATTGATCTCTTATTAACGAGAACGGATAACTTCGTACTGGACCCCTATTCTGTTGAAATTCCGATGTGGTCGCCTATCATCCAGGCGCATTCGTGACGAGAACAAAACAAAGATTTGCATTGAATCTCGCTACTGGACCCCTTTTAAAGCGAAAATCTACATTCAGTTGGAGAGACCTAAGTAGTTTGAAGTAGTAAAAGATTAGAGGAGTATCTTATCGGTGCTAAACTTGAAAACTATTTATGCAATGTTCAGGAGAGGCAGGCATCCAATTTCAACGCTCCGTAATGAACTGTTCGGTAATCAAGCTTTCGTTGAAAACCTGCAGGTCTCGTTCAACTAAAATCATCCAATCTTATTTATTGTCTTTCAATGCAAAAGTTACAACTACTTCTATAACTATCATTAATTAAATTATTTTAAAGAAAATATACAAATGTTAATCTTAATAAATAATTATTAAGAAATTCAATTAATTTAAAAAAAAACACTCCTCTTGGTTAAGTCTAATATATATATATATAATTTACCTTTATTATACATTAATTAAATAAATTCTTCTTAATATTATTAAGTATTTAGAAATATTAATAAGTTGACCTGTGGCCAGGTCCGAACCGACCGACGGTTTGAAATAAATTAATTTCCAGCTATAGAAACAATTTCAAATAATTTTAATATATCTATTAATGTAATAAAAAACAGATATGGATATAACATAAATATTTTTAATTTTATTTTATTTATAATATATAGCTGAAGTAGCCGGCGTTGCCGGCGTTACCCGAGGCTGTGACGTCATGAAGGGCTGGGTGACGTCATATAATTTTAAATTAAGAAAAACATAATGAAGATGATTTTTCCCGAAGATAAAACCAATACATTCGTGGTGATATGTAAAAAAATCTCCTTATGTGAAATTTGGTGCGAAAATAACCCTTCCCTTCTTATCGTCGATCGCTAATACTACCACTTCCGGTTTCCGGATTTGCACCAAAAGTTGATCAATTCATCCCACTGATGCATTAAGTAAATATACCAAATTTCATCAAAATCCGTTAAGCCGTTCAGGCTGTACACATCTATACGGACGGACAGACGGACAGACATCATGCTAAAAATACTTTTTTCTGTTAAGAAAATGCATGATTCGTGGAGATATGTAAAAATCTCCACATGTGAAATTTGGTGTGAAAACAATACCTCCCTTACTATCGTCGGTCGGTAAAAATGTATTATTTCTACTATAAAATCGAAACAGTTTGTCAAGTTTAATATTTTATAAATTAATATTAATAGCTTATAAATGTTTAAATTAATAGATATTTAAACATATTAATTATTATAAAGCTAAATTATAATTATATATATATATGATATAAAGGCGCCATTGGGTGTGTGGGTAGCGAACCTGCCTCACTAACTAAATGTTTCAATTTTTTAGTAGAAATAATAAATTTTTAATATTTTTAAATAATTAATAATAAATAAATCTCCCTCTCTCTGTGGTAATACGAAACTCGAAAGTTGTTGGCCGCAGCAACCACATTGCTCTAATTGTCCCTATCCTGAGCTATAACCATCTCCTACCCTCTCTCCTCTCTCTCACATCTCTTTCTACATTGTTCACTAACCGAGTCCTTCGTCTTCCAAGGGGACGTTTCCCAATCGGTTTCCCACAAATAAACCCCTCTCTAATCTTTCCTTTCCCATTCTAGTCACGTGTTCTGCCTATCGCAACCAATTTTAAATAATAACATTAATTTATAACATATTCGACTTAACAAAGTGTTTCAATTTTATTGTAGAAATAATAAATTTTTAATATTTTCAAATAATCTATAAGAAGAAGAATAATTTATTTAATTAATATATATAATTTACCTTTATTTTAAATAAACAATACTAAACTATCCGATCGGTCACCCCACAAATATACCCTTCGCCATTCTTTCCTCTCCCATTCTAGCCACATATCCTGATAGAGGTTATTCAATTCCTCATTATGCAGTCTCCGCCATTGCCCGATAACTTCATCTTTCTTTGGCCCAAGAATCCTATTCTCAAATATTCAAAATCTGTTAATCAATAATAATAAGAATTTATTTATTTATTACCTACAACCTAATATAATAATTAAATAGAATATATTTATATATTGAAATATATTTTTAATCATATTTTCTAATCTAGCATTCGTTGATATTACCGCTTCACCCTTCACATTCTTAATTTATTAATCTACTATTTTGTTAGCTACGAGATATGCTTTATCTCTAATATTACTGGATAAGAAGAATTGATGAAAGGAGAATATTACATTAAAAATACATTACAATTATCTATTAAAGCGAAAAACAAATATTAACTAATATTTGATAATAATAAACTATTTGATATTTTATATATAATATATTTAAATGATTTTAAAGATTTTATTTAAATTTGTTTTTGTAATTGAATATAAAAACTAAATCACAATAAATTTAATTTACAAAAAAGGTACAGTGTCGAAAAAAGTAAACGAAAGGGTTTATCTATTGTACATATCTATTTTGATGTATGGTTACCATCTTAAATATTAATAAATTATTAGGGTTATAAAGAGTAGTTGAGACTGATGTGTAATTTTACATGTGTAAATATGTAAAATGATTTTGATGAGACTGGAATAAATTATAAATAATAAAATAAAATATGATATATATATATAAATATCCTAAATATAATTATTTATTATTTGAGGATAATTAAAGAGAAATTATTATTTATTGCATTTCTCTAGGCCTGAACTCGAGTCTTCAGTTTGGTAGACAGTCGTGCTAACCACTAAACCTCTGAATGGTCGATTAAACATTGTATAATGTATTAAATTTAAAAATTTTTTTACTATTTAATTAAAATTATATAATTAATCATTATATATTATTTAAAGAAATGAATCCTTACTAAAGTTAACAGTGAAGCATTTTCTATGAAAATTGATGGTAAAGGTTACTTTATTTATTGATATTATTTTAACTTATGACATTCTTAAATAGAAAAATATATCGTATTATTTATAATATTGAATATAATGTATTATTATATATAAATTTTAGAGATTTTGACTTATTTACAAATTTAAAATTTGAAAATTTCAACCTATTACAAATAACCAATAATATTTCTTTAATAATAAAATTTATGAATTTAAATTTCAAGCTTGCTAGAAAATCAAAGAAACAAAACAAAAGAATGTAAATAAATATTAAAAATATTAATTTATTGAAAATTTATTATAAAAAAAAATGATTGGAAATAAATTTAAACCTATCTTAAATTAAAGATCATATCTAAATATAAACAAATCCTACCTAATAATTTCTAAAAATTATAAAAAACAATTCAAAATTTTAAATATACGTATATTAATTCAAAAACAATACATTTCTTTAAAGTAGATGAACAGTTTATTTTATTTTATATAAATGTATTTTCTAGTTAAATTGAAATATAAATTATTAAAGAGGCGAGTGGGGAAAAATGATGTCAAATTGATGTTGAAAATCCACAGTTTTTGCACATGTGATTCCAATTAAATAAATCAAAATCATTTTATTAATTTAATATAAGAAATTAAAAACAACTCAAAGGAATTTATAATTATCGCCAGATTTAAACAAAAAATAGTGTTAAGAGGACTAGAAGTCTACGGAATGAATGAAGAAGATGGGGGCGGTACTCGTCTAAGGGCGGCAGATTTTAGAAAAAAAAATTATTAAGTTTTTTTTAAGTTTATGAACAGAATTATTATATTTACTCACTATTTTTAATTAAAGTAAATTAATACTTATTTTACTCATAATCAAATGGATGTTAAATATTATTTTATTTGGTAAATATACTATTTATATTGTATAATATTCAGTAATTTCAAAAGGTTTCAATATGATTTTTAACAAAAAAAATATTTTAAATGTGATTATATATTGTCACCTCCACGCCTGATACCAGTATTTTATTCCAGTCTGAATGTAATCTTTCTATCTCTATGTGTGGCTCTATGGAATTCGAAAGTTCTTGGGCGCAGCTACCACATTCCTCCAAGTATCCCTATCCTGAGCCACAACCATCCAACTCCTAATCTCTCCCAAGTCTCTTCCTACATTGTCCACCCGCAACGTCCTCCAAGCGGACGTTTCCCAATCGGTCTCCCCACACAATATACCCTTCGCCAATCTTTCCTCTCCTATTCTACCCACGTATCCTGTCCATTCTGAATGTAATCGCTCAACGTCTATTATATTTTTATCAATTTATTAACCCTGCATTTTGTTTTCCTTTGTTGTTCTTTAATCCTAGAAAGTATCGCAACAACCACATTCCTCCATCCCTATCCATTTCCTTCCCTCAAGACAAATATTAATCTTATTAACAAAATGCCTAAACTATTTATTGAGTCATATGCAGCTGATGAATCAATAAATTAAAATTAAATATAAATGTAGTTAAAAATAAATAAACTAAATTAAATTAGATTATTTAAAAAAAAAATAATTCAAATTAAAAGGAATAATATAATATTTTTAAAAATAAAGTCATAGCTTTGAAAACATTAATCTTCTTAAAATATAATATATATTCCTATAAAATATAATCGATTTTATTTCTGATTATTTTTTTTTTCATAATTTATTTATAGGCTGAGAATATAATTAGAATTTGTTTAAAAATGGAATAAAATTAATATTTATCAAAGTTAATAAGAATGCCAATAAATAGAAAATACTAATATAAAATATAATATAATAATGAATCTTGAATTAATTATCAATTAATAAATAATTGACTGGTACGGGTTGTTAAGGGGTTGGTTGATCCATTAGGATGTTGTCATCTGACGGCTGAATACCTACTGACGGGACAAGTGACTGCCTACTACTACCCCCCCCCCCAATTGAAATAACGTACGTTTAGCACCTCCTTGAAAATTCTCCTGGAATTATTTATCATTAAAAAAAATTATAATATGCAATTTCTTATTATAATGATTTGTTGAGGATTAAATGAATTGCGGATTGCCTATCGATTCAGGAGAAGAATACCACTTGATTGCTGAATATCTCTATTCTGGAGCATAGATTTCCCTGTTTTCTTTTTTATATCCCCCTCTTTCAATCCTACTTATGATTTAAATAGAGAGATTAAATTATTAATATTATATCATGCAGCTTAAGGGTTAACTCAGTTAATTCCCTCCTTGTGGGTTCAAGTAGCAAGAAAATTTCTCTAGCTGGAATTAATAGACCGGAGTCAACCCATCCTCCCAGATTAAAATTGGGAAACTAATGAGCAAAAAGTATCGCCTTAATCTAGAAAATCAAGATAACGTTTTACTGATCATAGCACACCTTTACCCCGCTTGATGTGATAGGCACTTGCCTTTAGTAGAATGTACAAAAGTTAGACATTTTATTATTATTATTATTATTATTATTATATATACTAAATTCTTAAGTGAATTTTTCCATATAATTAAAATAATAATAACAATTGACAATTAGAATATTATTTAAAAAATTATATAATAATTATTATAATTAAATTATTAATAAAAGAATTAAGTTTTTATTTAAATTGAATTTAAGTTAATTTAATATATTAATATGTAATTCCAATTAAAAGAAATAAAAATCGTTTTGGAATGTGAATTGAATTTTTTATTTTATGAAATAAATTTAACTTTAAAAATATACAAATTCATACAAATACCGGATTCATTGATTTGCTTATCTTTTTTTTAAATTATCTACCTGAATATTGACAGAAAGTTAAATGTTTATAAATAATTTTGATAGTCATTACGAATACTATAGGGCGATATATTCTCACTTTTTACATTATTTATTAGTACTTGGTTCACCAAGCAGTACTTTAAAAAAATGATTTCTATTGAAATATGAATATTTAAGATTAAAATTATTATTTAATTTAAAATGAATAAACGACAAAATATATGAAACAATATCAAATAATTTAAAAGAACATAAATTTAAAAAAAAAAAATAGCCATAAAACATACACCCCTTAAACGTACGTATTAATGCACTGAAAGACAGAAAACTATGACCTGTGAATATAACATAATATATATTTCGTAATTGGATTACAAAATATTATTAAAATAAATATTTTTAATTTTATTTTATTTATAATATTTTGTATTTAAGGAAGCGCTGTCCGCCGTCATTTGTTTTATTATTAAAATTTCTATTTTAAATTAAGAAAAAACTAAAAAAGATATTTTTTTTGGAGGCTGAAACCAATACAGATCGATTTTTCTTTATAAAAATTCTCTATGGTGTGAATTTCAAAAAATCCTTCGAGTGGTTTAATATTTCAAAATTACAAATATTTATATATATATATATATATATATATATATACAATTTTT
Organism: Labia minor; assembly: GCA_963082975.1. Taxonomy (NCBI): domain Eukaryota; kingdom Metazoa; phylum Arthropoda; class Insecta; order Dermaptera; family Spongiphoridae; genus Labia; species Labia minor. The sequence goes on from OY720348.1 coordinate 71,360,167, forward strand.
GTTAGTATAATAAGATAAGATATATCGTTAATAAAAATAATTAAAAAAAAAAAATAATATTAAAAATTTAGTCTAGAAGCCTAGAATATAAAAATAATTTATTTTTCAATTTCAGCCGATCTCCAAAGAATACATATTCTAATTAAAATATAGAAATCGGATTGATAAATAAAAACTATCTAGAAAAAAAAACAAAGAATCTTTAGAATAAGTACTTTTAATAAATCGATTCTTTAATGATTTTCTGACAAATGGAATAAATTGAGGATGGAAAAAAAAAGAGAGAAGCCCATATCTAGGTATTATAAATTTGATGTTATTAATTTCCTTTAAAACGAGCGCGGTTCATAATCGATTGCTGTTACGACCTACGCAAAAAGCCAAATGCAATATTGCAATATTTAATAAATAATTTGTAAATGTTCGAAATGGAGAAAATTTATTTTTATTTCTTTCTCTCGCTTTCTTGACATATCTATATCTATATCTATATCTATATATATGCATATAGATATATAGATATAGATATATATTTCAAGAATATCTTAATATGATGTACCGACTGAATAATAATTTTATCTCCGGCATCTTTCTTCAATTGCAAGAGATTTCAAGAGGAGCAGTTGATTACAAGATGTTCCTCCCACCCCCTCCCACCCATTTCCCCCACCATCATGGAAAGCGCTAAACAGTCTAAACATTTGTTTGTTAGATTCGGTTTCCTGCTGTCCTCACTGTTCTCCTTTATATCTCGAATCTTTGCCTCAACCTCCTCCGAGAGAAACAACAAGTTTGGGCCCAGACGTGCTGAGACTTGTAATCCCAACATGAACTCTTAGTTTCTACTGAAATCTTCTCATGTGCCTTTTGAAAATCTCCAAAGCACTGGGAGCGCTAATCTGGACAAATTTCTAACTGATCCAGAACAAAAGTACCTCCTTTGTTTCTGAATATTATTTTTTCATTTCTAATGTTTGTCAACCTCGTTTCACTAAAAATGGACATTTCTTCTATTACAAGAAAAGAAAAATAATAATATACTTATAAATAGATGGATTATCTCTAATAATTAATAGTACGTGGTTCACCGAGCCGCAGCTCGGTCATTAAAAAAAAAATGATTCCTTATTATCGGATTTGGCTGGTACATTAATACTTGGTTCACCGAGCCGCCTCTTAAATAATTTAAATTTAAAAGAATATAAATTAAAAAAAAATAGGCATAAAACATACAGTCCTTAAACTTACGTATTAATGCAATGAAACACAGAAAAATATGGTCTGTGGATATAACATAATATATATTTTATAATTTGATTATATTTATATTTATAATATTTTGTATTTAAGGAAGCACTGTCTGACGTCATTTAAATTTCCTATTTTAAATTAAGAAAAAACTAATAAACGTTCTGAAACAACTTCAAATAATTTAAAAGTACGTATTAATGCACTGAAAGACAGATATGGATATAAATGTCTTAAATTTTATTTTATATATCAATTTTGTATTTAAGGAGGCGCTGTCTGACGTAGTTGTTGACGTCATTTAAATTTACTATTTTAAATTAAGAAAAAATTAATAAAGATGGTTTTTCTCGAGGCTGAAACCAATACAGATTGATTTTTCTTTATAAAAATTCTCTATGGTGTGAATTTCAAATAATCCTTAGAGTGGTTTAATATTTCAAAAATACAAATATATATATATATATATATATATACAATTTTTGTTAGTAAACTAAGATAAGATATATACTATTAAAAAATTATTCGATTAATCTTAATATGATGAATAAGGGATTAAGAAACACCTTCATTGTGAGATTAAAATTATTTTCTATTCTCGATTGATATTCCTTGTCATCAATAGAGTCGAATAATCTTGTAAAAGATTCTTATTATAATTTCTTATTATATTTTAGATTAGTCACATTAATCATCATTATTATTATTATTATTTGCGGATGGACCCCGATAATCACGAACAACTTTAAAGAGAAATTATTAATTATTGAATTTCCCTAGGCCCGAACTAGTTTCCAGTGTGGTAGACTGTCGTACTAACCACTAAACCTCTGAAGGGTCTATTAATCATTTTATAATGTATTAAATTTTCAAAAGTATCCATATATATTTAGTTGACCTTATTTAGCAATTTTGATTAATCAATGTAGAGATCAATTATAAATTATTTTTATCGATCTCAGAAAAGGAAAAATCCCTTGTCAACCAGGTAACTTGAACACGGACCACGAGAATGAAAATAAAGCGTTTGCCTCACATTTATATATATATATATATATATATATATCGAGATCGATGTGAACAAAGTCCAGCCGCCAATGTGATCATTAATGGGAAGCTAAATAAAATAAATCATCAAGAACATCAAGATAAAGTTTGAGAGGACCCGTTGTACTGATAATTAAACACCTTTAACCGGCTTAGTCGATAGTCGGCATGATAGACGCTTTTCTTTCATAAAATGAATAAAAGTCAGAGGTTTATATATATATAAAGAGAGAAAGAGAAGGAGAAAATATTTCGAATATTAGAAGATTTTCATTGATTTACTATAAGCGATACAAAGATTAAAAGAAATTATTTCGATATCACTAAGAATATATTATAATTATATTTTAATTGAATATGAATATATATATATGTAATAGCGCTTCTGATGGTGAAACATTGAACTAAGAAAATATATTATTTTTGACTTATCTAAGATGCAGGACTTTGATTACCTTCAGTATTAAAATAAATTATAATTAGAAAAAAACTATGAAATTGGATTGCCTCGAATAAAGACTTTAAAATTGATTTATAATGATGTTTATTATAATTATTTAAGATTAGGTTTTGGATAAATTAGGAATCCGATTTACTTTAAAATGTAGAGAATTTTAATAATTTAATTTTATAATATACAAAAATGTATCTAAAATGCATAGAATCGATTTTAAAATCCTTATTCGATGCAAACCAATTTCATAGTTTTTCTAATTAATTTATTTTAATACTGAAGGTAATCAAAGTCCTGCATCTTAGATAAGTCATAATTAATATATTTTTTTAGTTCAATGTTTCGCCATCAGAAGCGCTGTTACATATATAAAGAGAAGTAATTTAATTATTATTCATAAATTTTGAATAAGGAAATTTCTATTCTAATAATTGGAAGGATTTAAGAGGAAACGAGGTTAAAAACGCGAGCGAGATTTAATATTAATTTGAATCTTCACTCTATAACGAGGAGAATAAAATCCGCCAAAATTGAAGATTGGTCCGTCGTCTCATTGGCAATTTCAAGCGACAAATGTTTGAAGTGGATGTTTGGCCGATAAAGAGGGTGTTCATCAATGAGCATGAAATTGCTCGAGCCCCACCCTTCGTCGACTGTCACAGGTGTGCGCAGGCAAAGCCCAAAAGGGCCGGAGGGAGGACTTCTGCTGACTCTACTAAATAACCCGAGTAATCAACCCCGAAGAGATGTTCACGAGTCAGGAAACTGGAAAAAGCCTTGAGATAGACGACCCCCGACCCCAGTCAGATAATCACCAGGCAATTCAACCAAAAACTCGCCATAGAAAGTGAGGATTACCTCGTAAAGAATCAGCCCCGCCCAACACACGTAATCACAGAAAGACAAATTAACTGGAACAATTAGATCTTCCGAAAAGAGATCCATCTATTTATTTTTTTTTTATTTATTCTTTTTATCTTTTTTTTCTTTATTCATTTCGAAATTATATTAAAAACAAAATATTTATTATTTTGTTAAGATGGAGTCTATAATTAATGAAATTATATTTTTAACTATATTAATGATTAGTAAAGTATAAAGTACACCGAGAAGCCATTAAGTACGAAAAATAATTTTAAAAAAGCTGGAGTGTCTCCACTCAACTATCTCGCAAATTTGAATTGGATTAATTAACATATATTATATTTAAATTAAATATAATTAATTATAAATTAAAATTAATAAATAATATTTATTAAATCAGCGCATGTTTGGCTCTTTGTTGATGGCACCACGTCACGTGTTGGCGCGTGATTTGCAGTGTTAAAAAATTAATTCCGGTGCTTTAAGCGTTTCATTGAAGCTGAAATTCTATATATAGTAGTTTTATACAATTTTTAATCATGTGAAAAATTATCAAACCTATAGCTTTATTTTTACAGTCACTTTAGAGGAAAAAAAATCAAAACGTGGTAGGTAATGACTCTCTTACGGTTGAGCTACATTTCTCAAAAGTTGATAGAAAACTACGAATTTTGAATAATGCCCGTGTACCAATTTTCATGATTCTAGCTCAAACCGTTTTTGCGTAATCTTGTCTAAACACATATACACACAAATACACACAGACATTTTTCTAAACCTTAGTGAGAATGATTCAGAAACCTTCAAAAAGTATAAAAACATCAAAACAGTGACAGTTAAAATTTTTGTGATCGCAATACTATCTCGGCGAGATAGTAAAAAAGGAAGGAAAAAACAAAACAAAAAAAATTAATAAAAATTAAATATTTATAATTAAGGATTTATAGTTCATGTTGTCTTTTTATTAAAAATAATAATAATAATAATAATAGCAATTTGGATATTTATAATTTTCGAATGACCCTATAATTTCATAATACAGGTATAATGTCACGATATTAAAATATTTTATTTGACCATTTTCTTGCTCAAAACGTATTTAAATATTTTTCAATAGATAGTAAGATAGAGAGAGGGAGAGAGATAAAAATAGTATTTTCACTTAAATGGATAAAAACACCTAGCAGACAAATTTATCTTAAAAAATAAGCTGGAGTGTCTCCACTCGACTATCTCGCAAATTTGAATTGGATTAAATAATATAATATATTATATTTAAATTAAATTTAATTAATTAAATTACAAATTAAAATCAATAAATAATATTTATTAAACCAGCGTGTGTTTGGATCTTTGTTGATGGTACCACGTCACGTGTTGGCGCGTGATTGGCAGTGGTGTTTAAAAAATTAATTCCGGTATATTCAGCAATTCAATCAAGCTGAAATTCTAGATATAGCAGTTTTATATAATTTTTAATCATGTGAAAAACTATCAAACCTATAGCTTTATTTTTACAGTCACTTTAGAGGAAAAAAAATCAAAACGTTGTAGGTAATGACCCTCTTCCAGTTGAGTTACATTTCTCTCAAAAGTTGATAGAAAACTACGAATTTTGAATAATGCCCGTATACCGAATTTCATGATTCTAGCTCAAACCGTTTTTGCGTAATCTTGTCTACATACATACATACATACACACACAGATAGTAAAAAGGAAGAAAAAAACAAAAAATAAAATTTAATAAAAATTAAATATTTAATATTAAGGATTTATAGTTCATATTATCTTTTTATTAATAATAATAATAATAATAATAATAGTATTTTGGATATTTATAATTTTCGAATGACACCCTAATTTCATAATACAGGTATAATGTCACGATATTCAATTATTTTATTTTAAATATATTACAAAGATTATTAATTTATATATATATATATATATATATAATGAAAGGTTAAGATATATCCATTTCTTTCTTTATAATGATTTTTGACTAATCTAAATATTTTATATAATTATATAATAGAATCAATTGTATTAATAGTGAAGCTTTTGACATGCCCAGAAATTCATAAAAATTTATTTATTAAAATAAAATAGAAATAAAATCGAAAGATGATTACCTTAAAGATAATTCGAACTATTTTCAATGTCTAGCACCTGAGATGTTGGCGTCACTAAGGTTTTACTCCAACTAAATAAATTACCGTTAGCAAAAAAAATATGTTGAGATAATCTCGAAGAAATATATTTATTTATTTATATAAATAGAGAGAGAGAGAGAGAGGGAAGTAAAAAATATTAAAATTAATAAGAAAATTCTTATCGCAAATGGATATATTTTTCTTTTAAATAATTCATTAATTATTTTATTTTATTTTTATTTTGTTTTTGTTTTTTTTTTTAATAAAATGCCCGTAAAAATTTTCATTATTCTAGCTGAAACCGTTTTTGCGTAATCTTGTCTACACACACACAGAGACATTTTCTCATCCTTAGTGAAAATGACTCAGGGACCTTCAAAACGTATAAAAACATCAAAATCTCGACATCGAAAATTATCCTGATCGCAATACTATCTCTGGCGAGGTAGTAAAAAATAAATAAAATTCGTTTTTTTTTTCTTATATTGTTTTCTTATTTATTTAAAACTATATAATACTTATCCTTAATTGATTATTATTATTATTATTATTATTATTATTATTTGAGGATAGACCCTGAGGAACACGCAGAGATTTTTTAAAGAGAAATTATTAATTATTAAAAATTCCCGAACTCGAATCTTCAGTTATAGATTGTCGTGCTAACCACTAAACAACTCAATAGTTTATTATTATAATTATTAAAATAGTTTTTCAACGGGAAACATAATAACATTATTATTTCTCGAAATGGCTAACTTAGAAAAACATTGTTTAGATTACTAAGCCACTTGAATCATTGCAATCTTTTGATTTTTTGTAAGCTTGGTTATTTGAATATATTAACACCTGTTGATTAATTACATAAAGAAAATAAACCATTAAATGCATATTGTCTAGATATGAGAATAACATATCTATCTATTTCTTAATTCACACAAATAAAAAATTTTAGAAAAATTCTTTCTTTTCAAGTCCAGAAATAAAACTACATATATACAATTTTTTTTTATATAATAAGGTCATACACGATATATAATTAAAGTGTATTAATATAAATAATTTGTTTTTCTATTTTTTAGTCGATGGAGCTGATCTGGCAAATTGTGGCACGGATGAACTTCACCGATGTGCTGAAACCCTAACATTATTAAGTCCATCCAAACCCGCATTCACTTTACAACAAGAACAGCTCCGACGTCTCTGTCCGTAAGTAAACATTAGAAAACACTCGGATTATTTCAAAAATATATCAAAATTATTTCTATTTGAGGTTGGTATTTAGTCAAATAGATTGTATGCGATTTAACCAATCAAGCCAAACTAACTTGAAAATAGAAAGTTGTCCACCTTTCACCGATTTGATTTCTTTCAAATATATACTAGAGGCAAAGTGATAAATTAAAATTTTCTTTGTTCTAGTTTAACTTAAATTATTATATTATTTGGAATATACATACATACATACATATAAATATATATATATATATATTCTTATTATTATTTTTATTATTTCCGAATAGACCCACGCAGAACTTTAAAGGGAAATTAAGAGTTATTGAATTTTCCTAGGCTCCAGCTCGAGTGTTCAATGTGGTAGACTGTCGTGTTAACCACTAAACCATATTATTATTAATATTATATTTATTTTTTTTTCCGAATGTAAGCCTCCCCTAACTATTTTCCGCATTCTCTTTCCTTTGTTTTAGGATTTGCTTTTGAAAGATTAGGGAAGTTGTTAGCCACATTGGCTAGAGTAAATGGATAGAGTATATGGGAAGGATTTTAATATTGAATAAATAGGATTTTTTAGGATTTGGGACGCGACTTCCTCAATTGGAGGCGAGGAGAAGTCGTGGCTTGCGTGAGCAGGGTTGCATCCCTGAAGTGGATCTAGCTCTATCCGGATCATAGAGAGTGTCCACCCGCTACTCCTGGGACTGGGAGACAATTTTCTTTAAATTAATTTTATTGAACATTTTTCTTCTATTGGTCTCAAACACTTAATTCCTGGTTTGCTAGTTGGATGCGCTAGTAGTTAAGCTATCTTACTACCTATATATATATATATATGTTTATACATATATATTCGTTTAGGTTTACGTGAAAGTTTTTATTGTTATGAAGAATCCCAAAAAGATAATCCCTCCTAAATAAATTTTCTTGAAAATGGCGCCAAAATTGGCGCCGAAACGTCGGGACTCAAATCTCACAATTAAAAGTGAAAATAGCCTGGAAATAATTCTCTTCATAGTATATATATTAAATTTAACATAAATATTAACATTCATATTGTTGATAAATAAAAATTCAAAAAGACGAGAAAAACTTTCACTATAAATATTCATAATATAAGTAATAAAAACATTTGCTTATATATTTTTTAATCAGCAATAATTTATAAATAATAAAAGGCTTAAACGAGAACCCTTTTTTTCTTAACCCATAGATATTACTATTGTTATTTTTATTTAAACAAAACTCTATTTTAATTTATATTTAAATTATTTGAATTTATTTATTTGAATTTGAATATAAATAATCGCTTTTATTTATTTATTTTTTAATTTTATTTTTAATTACACAAATACGTATATTTGTAAATCAATGTATATACAGGTGTCCACCATATTTGATATATATCTATATATCTGTATCAATATATATATATATATATATATATATAGAAATAATAAATTTTCACCCATAATATTTATTTATAACTCCATATTTATAGTTTTAAAGGAAATTAATCAGATTTTGCAAAGATTTAATACCTTATGAATTATCGATTTTTGCAATGTCCAATACTGATTTATATTATTCCTATGCTAATCTTGTTTATTTAATCGAAATTGTCATGGAATATATAATAAAATAATATAATAGCTAACTTTGAAATGTTGATGGTATAATCCTGTTATTTTGTCAGATAACTTTTTGGTGCTATAAGCGTTTTTAATATTTATACATTGAACTCGAGATTGAGTTGTTTAGAATATTCAATGAATTAACATTCTATTGAAATCTTAAATCATTTATTATTATTTTTATATATATTATCAGTAATAATAACTGAAATAGAAATTGATTATTATTTTTTGCTGGTAGATAAAGAGAAATTATTAATTATTGAATTTCCTTAGGCCCGAACTCGAGTCGAATAATATGGAAAATGTGCTTAATAAATTATTAAAAGAAACCTATTTTATATATAAATTATTGCTATGTAATAGTAAAAGTAAAATCTATTGAAATGAATTGTGCCAAGATTCAACAATTCAATTCATTCTTGTTTACGCAATGCGAAATTAAACACACTTGATTTTCAAATAAATTTAAATTAAAAATAGTAAAAGTAAATATTATTAACTTAATAAAAAATTATATACTATTATATTAACAATATAAAATAAACAAATTATATATAAATAATTCACAGAGATAAAAATTAGAAATAAAATAACAATATTAATATATTATTAATGTATTGTAATGTATAAACTATTTAATATCACACACACAGAAATATATTATGATTATATATTCTATTTAGCCTCTGAATATTCATTCAAGCCAAGAAAAATGATTAATAAAATAAACAATAAAATACTGATCTTAATGCCCTATATAAAGAGACTTATTATATAAACTTACTTATATTTCTTAAAGATAACATAAAAATCCATCAAAAATAAATTAAGATTATAGAAATTATTTTATTTAAAAGATTTATTTTAAAATAAAAATTATATTCTCTAACTGAAGTGAAGTTATGAAACCAATGTTCTTTTTTATAATAATTATAATGTTTTTACTATTATTTAAGTTCATTCGATAGCTTTTAGAAGAATTTAAAATTATTTAATTAAAATAATAAAAGTAACAAAATGTGTAGGTGTGTTTACCTTTTAGTCACACGTTACACCCACAGATAATCAATTTGATAAAATAATATTTTCCCTTGAATATTCTCGCCACCACCCCTTCTAATCTGTTGATTCCCCCCTAAAGAATCGCTGATATATGTAATATATAAATATATATTAATTTACAACACAAATTATGATTTATTTACAAAAGAGAAAAAAAATATACTTAAAAAATAATAATAATAATAATCAATTGAGAAAGAATAGAAATCAATTAAATTTTGGAGAGTCTTTGAATTGAATTAAAGCTGGTTAAACTTAATAGAAAAAAAATATGGAAAAGTGGCGTATAATAATATTGAATCATCAAGTTCATGTTCGACGAGGGTAAATGAAGCTTAATTCACCGATTTTAAGTTTAAACATTTTTTTTTTATATAAAAATAACCAAAGAAATAGATTATATTAATAACTTATAATTTTTTGAAAGAATAAAAAAAAGAATATAAAAAGTTCCTAAAAAATCTCATACTTTCTCTATAATATTGAATTTTTTTTTTATTTGTCTAGAATAATATTTTCAAATCAGTAATAAATTCCAAATACTGGTGATATCAAGCTATATAATCTAATTTTACATTTCATGAAACTTATTCAATTTTTTCTTATTTCTTCATAAATAAAAACAATAAATGATTTCCTTCCTTTTCAAGTAATAATTATCTTATTTTAAGTTATTTATCTTTGAATATAAAATTTGAAAATAGAAATATAGCAGGAGAAATGTTTCAATGTTAAAATACAATAAGTTGACCTGTGGCCAGACGCAGAACCGGCCGACGGTTTGAAATAAATTAATTTCCAGCTACAGAAACAATTTCAAATAATTTAAATGTATCTATTAATGCAATTAATAATTATTAATGGATATAACATAAATATTTTTAATTTTATTTTATTTATAATATATATGAAAGACCAGGCTGTGACGTCATGAATGGCTGGATGATGTCACATAATTTTAAATTAAGAAAAAACGAATGAAGATGATTTTTCCCGAGGACAAAACCAATTCAAAGTGCATGATTCGTGAAGATATGTAAAAAATCTCCACATGTGAAATTTGGTGTGAAAATAACCATTCCCTTCCTATCCTCGATCGTTATTACTACCACTTCCGGTTTCTGGATATACACCAAAAGTTGATCAATTCATCATACTGATGCATTAAGTAAATACACCAAATTTCATCAAAATCTGTTGAGCCGTACAAGCTGTACACATCTATAAGGACGGACAGACGGACAGACATCATGCTAAAAATACTTTTTTCTGTTAAGAAAATGCATGATTCGTGGAGATATGTAAAAATCTCCACATGTAAAATTTGGTGTGAAAACAATACCTCCCTTACTATCGTCGGTCGGTAATAAAAACTTATATGGAAAAAATTGTTTGCTGAAAATAGGACTTTTTTTGCTCCCACTATGCTTTCCCTTACTTCTTATTTTATCAATACATCACTGCATACCGGATATGAATTGGTATTATAATTAATCTTAAAATTACTCTCAAAAACTTAGAAATTTTTCCGATTAAAAAGTAAAAAAATATTATACTTTACCTTATAATAGAGTAATTTTTTTAATTTTTATGTCTTTATCAACTCTTCTTGTCGAATCTTTTCCTAACCCCCGTTCAACTGCACTGTAGGAATGCATATCAACGGAATTGTAGGTGGCGCAGCTGCCCACGATAGAAAATATTCACCAAGGCATTCATTATTCATCTAAAAATAAAGAAAATAACATTATAACATATTTTTATTTTTCATTATAACAATATATACGATCAATTATTTCATAAAGTTTACAATCTATTTATGCAGAACTTTCTAACCTCCTCCAATCTCATATAAAGGTAGAGAAAAATGATTTCTATTATATTAACAACAGTTCTTTTTTTTTTTATAACATTTTTCTCAACTTCACTTGGCGTCTGTCTGTCTGTCTGTTCGCTTTTTTGACAAATTGAAATCGATTTTTCATCGACTCCCACTTAAATCTACTATTAGAATTACTTTTTTGTGTTTGTGTTCATTAATATTTTGTATACTAAAAATAAGAAAAAATAAAAACTTATATGGAAAAAAATAGTTTGCTAAAAAAATATGACTTTTTTTAAGCTCCTACTATGCGTTCCCTTACTTCTTATTTTACCAATACATCACTGATTTAAACTAACATTGTATTTTATATATTTTTATATAACAATTTTACTATTTTATAGTCATAGTGAATTAATTCATCTTCCAAAATGAACTTTTTTTAACGTTTAAATAAATATCTATAAAAATAAAAAGTTAAGTTGTTTTAATCAATCCCTAAGATTTTAATTATCTATCCGTTAGTCTATTTTCATTGGACTTGTGCAAGAGAATTGAATTTCTTTCTGTTGTAAAGTTTTCACTTGTGTGCTCTCAAAAATAAAGAAAAGTGATTTCTTGGCTATCGAATTTTTTTTTTTGTGGCGTTCCTGCGTGTCTAGCTTACATTGAAAAACTTTGATCTAAGTTAACTTCTTTATATATGTATAATATTGATTTGTGTTATACATATTCTTAGATCATGCAGAATCTATCGAAATGTCCATCTTGTAGAACTAGTTGAAATTATTCAGGATATCATTTAATAGAAAAAGAATTTATAAGTATTTTTTTTTAATTCAATAATTCTTAGGGAAATGGGTTGTTTGAAGGTTAAATACTAGATTAAGTTTATAAAGTTCTTGACAAAAACATTTATGCTCCCCCCAAAGGTCTCGTTTCAGTGGTATTTCATAAACATTTCAACACAATCTTCCTTCCCGTTTAAACTAAATTATATATACGAGGGCATGAATGAACCACAGGTTTTTGGATAAAAAATTATTTAATTTTTCAAATTCTTCTTCCTTCTTCTATACACTTCGTCCAACGTTTCTCCAAATTTTTTATCCCTTACAAAAAATCAGATTTGTCGAGGACATCAAAATAGATTTGGGTTGTGAACTGATTTCATCGTTGAAGTTCAATCTCCCTCCGCCGAGTCATTTCTTCAAGTTTGGAAACAAGAAATAATCACTCAGGGCTGAATCCGGAGAATAAGGTGGATGAGGGAGTAATTCGTATCCCAATTCATGTAATCTCATAGGAATTTACTTTTTTCCATTTTCTTCTCCAATCACGAGATAGTCTGCTATGAATGGATGTCAAACAAAAACTAAAATATCCAGCAGGTTCCAAATTCGACAGGAGTCAGCTAATAGTAGTCTGCTGACAGGAGCAGTGTTGTCATTTCACTTAAGAGACGGGAAATTTAAAAAGTCACGGAGTTATTGACCTACCTTTCTATAAGTATATTATAATATAATATAATAAGATATTTGTCACTAAAGTTCTTGACAAAAACAACTATGCTCCCCTAAAGGTCCCATGTCAATAGTATTTCATAAATATTTGTAATATCTTTCTTTCCATTTGAATTAAATATATATATATATTTGAACAATTTGGAATAGCTAATTCAAAAAATTATAAAGAAATTTATTAATATGAATGTTGATATATTAATAATTTTCTTATTAATTTTATAGAATTTCATGGATTTTAAGCATCTATATTTTTTCTCCATAGAAAATCTATTATAATTATTATTAGTATTATTTGCGGATAGACCCTGAGGATCACGCAGTTTTAAAGAGAAATTATTAATTATTGAATTTCCATAGGCTCCAACTCGAGTCTTCAGTGTGGTAGACTGTCGTGTTAACCACTAAACCATTATTATTATTAATATTATATTTATTTTTTTTTCCCGAATGTAAGCCTCCCCTAACTATTTTCCGCTTTCTCTTTCTTTGTTTTAGGATTTGCTTTTGAAAGATTAGGGAAGTTGTTAGCCAAGAAACGCCACATTGGCTAGACGGGTTGGTAAATGGATAGAGTATATGGGAAGGATTTTAATATTGAATAAATAGGATTTTTAGGATTTGGGACGCGACTTCCTCAATTGGAGGCGAGGAGAAGTCGTGGCTTGCGTGAGCAGGGTTGAATCCCTGAAGTGGATCTAGCTCTATCCGGATCATAGAGAGGGTCCACCCGCTACTCCTGGGACTGGGAGACAATTTTCTTTAAATTGTTCCATTAAATTTCTTCTACACTTATTAATAAATTAAATTTCTATATACTAAGTTATTATATAGAAATTTAATTTTTTAAAATGGGCCAGACTGATTAAATTGGATTTTTATTTTGAGAAGAAAATATTGATGTGTTTATATTTGTCCTTTTGCCATTTTTTTTATATATACGTATATAATAATATAAATAAATATTGATTATTTATTTTTACTATTGAATATGACTGATTATATAATTAAATTGAGTTTATTGATATACATTTAATGTATATCAAATTCAGCAGCCTAATTTTCAAAATCTTCTCTAAATTATTATATGTGTTTTTATGTTTATAATTAAGAACTCCATTTTTCAAAGAAAAGAAATTTTAAATTCTGATTTTAGTCAAGTGCACTCCTTGTTTGTTTCCTCTTAATTTTGTTTATTCGACATATGAATATGTATACTTCTTCTCTTTATTTTAACATGGCATTTTACAATAATAAATTTCACATTCATACTCGTTACGCCTCCCCCGCCTCAATCATCGCATTTGTCAGTGGTGTAATTTTTGCTTAGGGGAGCAAAATACAAACATCAATATATTATAATACCTATATACCATATAAAATAATGAAATATAATTAATTTGCCGGTTTATGTATAATCCGATATTGGGAATATATATATATATATATATTACATGTAGTTATTTGTATTATTTAATATCTAATTATATAAGAGAATAAAATCACACTTAAATTGAATAATCGATATAAAATGTACAAAAATGATCGAGAAAAAAATATAAAAATTTAAATTTAGTTTGTTTAATTTTTTCAATCGCTATATATATATATATATATAAAATACCTCTGACTTTTATTCTACGCAAGGACAAGGCATATCAAGTCGGTTATATCAATGAGGTGTCCAATGATCAGTAGAACGGGTCCTCTCAACCTTTACCTTGATTTTCTTGATCAGAGGCGCTCTCAAGTAGCTTTTCCCCAATGTTGTTCCCGGAGGCTGGGTTGACTCCGTCGCATAGATCCCAACTAGGGAAATTCCCTTGCCAGGCCCGAGACTTGAACCCGGGACAATCTGAATGTGAGGCAGGTTCGCTACCCGCACACCCAATGGCGCCTTAAATATATAGATATATAGATTATTTATTTATTTTATATATTTGTTTTTATAATATTAAAAAATTTTGATACATTATAAATTTTGAAAATTGTATTGTTATATATATACATATAAATATTAAAAAAAATATCTATCTATATCTCTGTGGCTCTACGTAACTCGAAAGTTCTTGGCCGCAGGAAGCCCATTTTTCAAATGTTCCTATATATATCCTGAGCCATAACCATCCAACTTCTACCCTCTCCCATCTTTCCCAAGTCCCATTCTACATTGTCCTTGGTCTTCCAAGCGGACGTTTCCCAATTGGTCTCCCCGCCATTCATTCCTCTCCTATTCTAGCTACATGTCTGCCCATCACAGTCTTCTCGATTTTATAACCCTAACTATGTCTGCAGACTCATAGAGGTCATGCAATTCCACGTTATGCAGTCTCCACCATTCTATCCAACTCCTACCCCCTTGAAACGCCCCAGTGCCCTCATCTTTCTTTGGCCCATAAATGCTGCGAAGAACCCTATTCTCAAATACTCTAAATCTTAATATAAAAAAATAGATATGTATAAATATATAACCAATAAAAATACCTATATATTAAGACACCATGCATTTAGGTAAACAACAATTCTCATCTTCGTGGGACCAAATTCCGGGCCTGGAATGGGAATTTCTTACTAACTGGTCTAAAAAATAATTTGATCTATGTCCACCCATATTATGTGATTAAAATTGCTAAACTACTTGAAATAGAAAATATCAGTCTCCTATCAAAAAAATCAAGATTTAAAGGATTTGTTGTACTGATTATATAAAACCTCTACCCAGCTTAGGGGGTTTTTATACCTATATTTAATTTTTTACATTAAAATTAATTTGTATACTTTAAATAATTATATTTATAGTATCATGTAATTCATTTTAACCATTATTGTAAGAGTTCAAAATTAATTTATTTATTGCTTTTTATATAAACAAATGAATTCCTGATAAACTGTTTGATCACCTTCTCTTGCCTCCCGGGAAACGAGAAACTCATTTGACCCTTAAGTTTAGACTAGAAGAGGGATATTGGAATATTATTTTCTATATATATTCGAAATTTTAGCTTTCTATCTATATGAGAAATATGAGATTAAGTTTCATAGTAGGTGGGTGGCATTTTGCTTTAATATATACATATTTACGAGTATATATAACAGATTAATATGAAAATGAATTGAATCTCCATGATATTAAGTGATGAAAAGTGAAAGTTTTGTCAAATGCAACGTTGGTTTGTCTTTATTTATTTTTACTTTAGTATGTTTCTATGTATGTATTTATGCGTGTGTGTGTGTGTGTGTGTGTGAGTGGATAGGATAGGACCTGAAATCAAATTAATGAGAAGGTTGGATCCAACAAAAGTTCTATTCTTAAACTCACTAGGAAGCTCTCTTTAATATAAAAAAAAACCTTTAACTTTTTAAAGTGTTTGCATTGATTTTACCGATTACTTCATTTATATCCAAATAGTGAAAGGGTTTGGGGGGAAAGAAAAGAAAAAAGATACGGCGTATTGTCAAGAAAAAGAATGTGGTCAATTATTTATAAACAAAATTAAATGGAATCGAGTTAATTCATTGGGAGTTGAATGTTACGAAATTGGCTCATTTTTATTTTCCAATGGCGAATGTTGATTATGGACCATTCATTGCACAGGGAGATGAAGGCTGGTTTGGCATGCATCGACAGTTACACACATCGATGTTTGGACCAGCAACAACGCGACGAGTTCACGATTTTATATGCCGGCTCCGCGAAAGTCATTAAAGATATCTGCGAAGAGGGACCTTATCAAGAAGGTAAAAACATTTTCCAGTTCAATTACCTTACTAGTCACTAATAAAAATAGAAAACAAAAATAAATCAGGAAATAAAAGAAAATAACAACAAATTTGAATTTTAGAATTTTTGAAACATGCTCCTTGTATGCAAGAAGCAAAATCCGAGTATGATGATTGTACAGAACAATATAACGAAAAAATTAAAGTGATTGAACCGACAAATGAAAATAATCTCAGACAACTTTGTTGGTAAGTTTTAATTATTTATCTCTGTTATGTTATTCAACTCAAAAGTGCAGCAACCACGTTTATCCAGCCATCTTCATTAAATTATTAATTCCTCCAAATTTCCTTTGGAAACATTTTATATTGTTAAACCACAGTCTCCTTAGTCTTAACACCGATTATTTTCTAATTAGTTTTCTTATAACCAAACTTCTCGCTAAACTTTCTTTCATTTGAACTACTTTACTATCCATTATATTACTACGTTGATTTTATTATTTTAACAAAGTTGAAGATGCATAGATATCATGTAATTTCTTATTTATCAAACTTTTTCATTTTCTGTGATTATATCTATTTTCTTAATAAATATAGTTGTATTTTTGTTTACATAATTTAACATACGGTATATATATTAAGAATTGATAATGTCCAATAATAACAGAATTACAATAATATTGATATAGTTAATATCAAACAATATCAATAAATTTAAATAAGTATTGTATTTGGAAGTGATTGGATCTAAAGAATTGCACAATCTCTATGCATCTTCAAACATTTTTGATAACACTTGGTTGGATAAAAGAAAGAAGAAAATATCTATACACTTACCCTAAGTCTTTTTTACATAAGAAATGTATCTATTTTGTAAAATTGGGGCTATTTTCACGACTCAACAAACATCATCCTGTTTTCTCAACCAATAAAGAACAGATAAAATTATATTTATATACAAAATAAATGTTTCAGCTCTTTTCAAGACTACTTAAGATGTTCTCAGACGATTGTAATGAACAAATGTGGTGAAGAAACAGCCCGGTTTACTGCAAGCTATTTAGATAAGATGTCGTCTTCTCTTATTCAGGTATGCTGAATTTAATTGAAAAATTCTTAAACTCTCCTATAATTATTTATGTAATTTAAAATTTAATATTATATTTATTTTATAGTATTATTATAAATACTCTATTTATATAATTTCATTTTGATTATGATAATGAAATTGTATATTTTAATTTCAAATAACAATTGTCAATTTCAACTAAAACTTTAGAATAAATTAAAAAAAAAATTATAATTTATAATAAATATATAGTTAAAATTAATTAAATATAATTATTCAAAATTTCAGTATAATTACTTATACAAAATGTTAATAGCTATCCAAAAATAAAATCAGTTTTTATAATAAACTCCAATTATTCTTTCCAATCAAGTTTTTTTTACTCTCAACGTTCTCTCTTTAATACAATGCACTTAAACCAAAGTTTTATTTTTAATCCTCAAAACAATCAGGGAATTATTTTTTATTTAGATTCGGACTTTAATATATATTTTTTTTTATATCTACTTAACCTTGTACAAATGTGTCCCTGGAGCGGTCTTTTGAGTTAATTGAACATCCAAAAGTACTAAATCTGACGAATAAGGTGGTTGTTGAATTTTTAACGAAGTATTCTTGAAAACTAATACTATGTTTTCATAATTATGGCTTGGCAGGCAGCTTCAAGCAAACAATATATAAAACTCAAATAATATAATATTCTTTGTTAAATGTATAGCTTGCTGACAGAAATTCACAAATAAATATTAAAATATTTATGTTCCTAAAGCTTGGCTTACGTCAAAAAAATAAAAAATAACATGAATTCTATATTTTTATTAAATAAAATCGTTTTGTATTTAAAATTAAGTAGACATTTCGGGTTCATTATCTCTTTTTCTTTTATTTAAGATTTACTTTTCAGAAGTTATTAATAAATAAATGAGTACATCACTTGAGTGAGCTCTTCCATGCGAAAGAAGAAGTATTAAATGAGACTAATCACGGGGCCGTAACCTTTTAACTTTACGCAAACTTAAACACTCTCTTTAATGGATAAGAGAATTGTATTATTAGTTTACATTTAAATTCTTTTGTTATTTTTCGAAAAATAATAATTTTTAATTTATAATGTATATTAAAATGAAGTATCCAAATAAGAACATAGTAAACATTTATTAATATTGTAATAACCCTATGTGAACGAGGGCTTACGTGATCAAAATTGGGAAACTACTTGAAATATGTAGTAGCAACCACCGATCAAGAAAATCAAGATAAAGTTTAAGAGTAGCTGTTGTACTGATCGACTCCCGGCTAGGCACTACCCTCTCATAGGATGTTCAAAAGCCATATATATATATATATATATATATATATATTCTTATTTCTATTTGATGCTTATATTTTAATTTAAAATTGGAATTGTGTATTTAGTGAAAATAGTTTTATAATCAATAGATTTATTATAATCTTTCTATTTATCTTTGTGCCTCTACGGAACTTTAAAGTTCTTGGACGCAGACCATCTTTCCCCAAGTGTCCCTATCCTGAGTCATAAGTCATAACCATCTAACTCCTACCCTCTCCCATCTCTCCCAAGTCTCTTTCTACATTGTCCACCCACTGCGTCCTTGGTCTTCCAAGCGGATGTTTCCCAATCGGTCTCCCCGTCAATATATTTTTCGCCATTTTTTCCTCTCCCATTCTAGCCACGTAGATATATATATATATATATAAAAGAAATTGTTTTTTATTGGGGACCATTGGGATCTAAGCACATTTAAAAAATAATTTTACTAGGACAAATTTATAAATATAAAATAAACAATAAAATTAAATTTGAATGTTTTTAGTAATTAATATTTTTATAACCAATTAGTAATTTTCTCTTATTTATCATTTATTGAAGTTTCAGTTTTAATCTATGTAATTAGTTTAATTATAATTCTTTTGTTTCTAATATATATATACTATATATCAGGGGTGTCTAAACTGCGGTCACCGGGCCGTATGCGGCCCAAAACCCTTTGAGATGCGGCCCAAACGCAAATTATAAAAATATTTAAATTTTTTCAATATGGTTCTAAAAATAAAAAAAGGTAAAATGATTTTGGGATTAGACTTTTAAATATTTCCGACTTTTTTAAATTTTTCAATATGATTCTAAAATAAAAAGATAAAATGATATTTATGTGCGGCCCAGCATATTTTTGAACATTTACTTAACATAAATGCATAAAACCAGTTTTGGAAGATTAATATATTTTTGTGTTTTATTCAATTTGTAAATTTTCGTATAACTTCATCTTTTCTATTTCTCTTGTTATATTAAATAAATTTATCATATTAAAATTGCACTAAAAAGAATAAAATAATATAAATATAATTTTTTTTTTATAAATTGGACTTGATTGTTCATAGAAATCAAATGAAAACTAAATGCGTCCAACGTTTTTCGTTGAATATGAAGCAATTCATCCATAAACTTTGTCAGGCTTAGAGAAAAATTATTTTATTCTTTTTAGTCCATTGGAAAAAATAAAAATTGAATTTTAAAATTGTTTTTTTTTCCGGGCAGGAACATTTACGCTCGAGGTTGAAATGATAAATTCATCTTAAAAAATTAATAAATAAAATAATAATTTCTATATAGCGATTAAATAATAATATTTTTTTCTAGCAACATTGTGCCAAGTTCCAAGGGGCGGATGAATCGTGTAGCGGTGATGCAGCTTCTCTTACAGCGAATCAAGCCCTCCTTCTTATCTCCTCAACTTGCAGTGTTTTGGCTGCTGCATTTCTTGTGCTCGCCCTCAGTCGGCCTTGAATCCCTGAAATCAGTTCAACATTGTTTTATTAATAATTGATCGGATCAGGTGCTTTTTAGACTTTATTTTTTTCCTAGATATTGCTATATATACATATATATATATATATATATATATATATATATATAAGGAAAAGAAACAGCAAAAACATACAAAAATAAAAGTATTGAATGTACAAGTTATGTTTGTATAATAAGTATATAAATATTCAAATATAGTATGTTATATTTAATATATAGTCTAGTTTATAAATAAAATAAAAATTAATATAAAAGGCATTAGTTTTAAAGAAAATAAATTGTTTCAATAAATGAATTTTTCAAAAATTTAAAAAATATATAAATAAATGGTCCAAAATTTTATATCACAAGCATTTGATTATTATAGAGAATTTTTACTTGTTGAATATTGTACAAACAATATATTATTATTATTATTATTATTATTATTATTATTATTATTATTACTCCTTAATTTATCAATCAAGTTCTGTTCCTACAACTCGGTTATTAAAATTAAAAATAAATTAAAAATAAATTTGGATACAGAAGGGATGTTATATCAGGAATATACTTCTACTTATAATAAAGTTAATTATTTTATTGATTTAAAATCAATATCAAAAATAATATATATATATATTTAAAGATTGTAATTGTTAAATTTATCATATGTTGTCCTAGTGAGAAAAAGAAAAAAAATATCTAATTTAGCATATATTATATATAATTAATTTAGAAAATTTGTCTAAATAAATAAAAAAAAATGAAAATAAATAAATAAATATAAAAAAAAATAAATATGGTAAATATTTCATTAATAATGTTTTATTTTTAGACTATTAATGATAAAATTATTTGTAATAAATGTTATAAATTATATTTATATAAAAGATAAAATAAAAAAAAGTGTACATATGTAGATGAATAAAACTCAGCTTTTTACCTTAGTATTGTTATCTATTTTAGTTTTTTTCTATTTAGTCAAATCGTTCGCGCATTCATACGAGGTGTGTCTAAAAAGTTTGGTGAATGGTATGATAAAAACATTAAAAAGAGAATGTTAATTGTAAATAACTTTATTAACCTTCAAAATACTCTCCAGTAGCCACAACCCACTTCTGACAACGTTCGTTTAACGCTTGAAAACTGTTGGAGAAGTCTTGATATGGAATCGTTTTCAGAGTAGTCGTCACAACGTTCAGGCCGGCAATCCCCAAACAGGATACCAGAAAGCATTACTTACTGTGTCTTTGCTAATACCCAATTCTTCGGATATTAGTCGCAGTCAGTCGCCGATCTTTTGTTATCATCTATCATAAACGTTCAGTGTTTTCTGGTGTCCTGCTTGTGGATTGCCGGCCTGAACGTTGTGACGGCTACTCTGAAAACGATTCCATATCAAGACTTCTCCAACAGTTTTCAAGCGTTAAACGAACGTTGTCAGAAGTGTGTTGTGGCTACTGGAGAGTATTTTGAAGGTTAATAAAGTTATTTACAATTAACATTCTCTTTTTAATGTTTTTATCATACCATTCACCGAACTTTTTAGACACACCTCGTATATGAATAAATCTATATAGATTCCTTCATTAAATAAAAATTAATCAAAGAATTTAAAAAATAAATCTTAATTATATTTATTCCAAGAAAATATTAATTTTTCATTATGTTTATTTATTAAGTCAATGGTTGATGGAGATTTATTACAATTTTATAATTATAATATTGAATTTAAAAAAAAATATTCATATCAAAGAGTTATAGCAATTTTAAAAAAAGAAGGGGATTTTACATAAAAAAATCAGGGTTGCCAACCGTTAAAAAGTTCCGAACGAATTCCGGTTCACACAATTTAAGTTAAGTTTTCGTTCAGGTTCGCGGTTTAATTCAAAAAATAAATTTAAAAACCAAAATAAAATTGGTTAAGTTTTTTCAGTAATTTTTACTAAGGAGAAATATTTTATTATATATTAAAACCCAATTATAATTATGAAATAATATTATTTTTATTTAAAATTTTACCTATATTAATGGTTTTATCTTTCGCTTAACGTTTATTCATTTTTTTTATTATTAATGAACACAGTTATCAATTCAGATTGTAAAAATAAAATGTTTTGGAAATAATGCAGAAAATTCATGGTACTGTGATTACAGAGCACATACCCTCTGCGACTTGCGGTTCAATTCTGTTCAACAAATCTGGTTTGGGTCATCTATATCAGTTTTAGAAGATTTAATCAGTTCCGGTTTTTGTTTGGAAAATATTAAAGGTTCGGTTTGGTTTCCAGTCCAGAAAATATATAATTGTTTTATAAATATATATATTTTTTTTCAAAAATAATATATTATTATTATTATTATTATTATTATTATTATTATTTTAATGGAAATTTATAACACATACATACAGTTAATAAATTGTTTTTCTTCTTTATGTTAACGTTTTCATCCTGAAGTTGGGATCATCCTTAGAGCATAGAAATATTTATTGACTTTCTGAACTATTCATTAAATTAAACCAGCCATTATAAATTTTCATAATTATATGTATTGATATAATTTTTTGGGTGTGTGGGTAGCGAACCTGCCTCACATTCCCATGGTCCCGGGTTCAAGTCCCGGGCCTGGCAAGGGAATTTCATTATCTGGGGTCTATGGGACGAAGTCAACCCAGCCTCCGTGAACAACATTGGGGAAAAGCTACTTGATAGCGCCTCCGATCAAGAAAATCAAGGTAAAGGTTGAGAGGACCCGTTCTACTGATCATAGGAAATAACCGACTTGATAAGCGTTATCTTTGTGTAGGACGTACAAAGTCAGAGTTTTTTTTTTATTTCCGGGTTATTCTTGCCTTTTATTGTGAGTTTAGACGTTTTGCTGCCCATTTTGACACCATTTTCAAGAGAATTTTTGGAATTCTAGGTCTTAGTATTTGTGGCCATTTTTTTTAAGATTATGGGTAGAATGGGTGGGTAATCTTATATACTGCGTTCTAAAGCTCTGGAGAATTCTCAGCACTAGCACTGTCACTAACACGTCTGGCTCGTATAAGACCAACTGTGGTAAAAATGGACTCGTACGACATCTTGAGACCATTAAATTTAGAAATGAATTTTAACATTGTAAATATTAAATTTAAATTTTGTATAATCCATAAATATTAATAAATAATAAAATCATTATCTTCTCATTAAATTACTTGAAATACAAGAAACCGTACCATTTGGTATCACCAATATCATCTCATTTATAACCACCATTTCTTTCATTTAAATTATTCTTCTATATATAATTTATAATTTATATATAAGATAGACTTACTATACTAAATAATAATATATATAATTCATTCCAATGAAATATTAATTTTCCTATTCATTGATCCGAAGGAGTTAGATCTTTGTATGTTCATGTAACGATCA
The DNA here is from genome assembly GCA_963082975.1 of Labia minor. NCBI lineage: Eukaryota > Metazoa > Arthropoda > Insecta > Dermaptera > Spongiphoridae > Labia > Labia minor. The sequence goes on from OY720348.1 coordinate 71,384,243, forward strand.
TTTGTCAATTATATTAAAATAGAAACAAATATATATATATATACAATCTATTCTCTATTTATTTATTTATTATTATTATAATTTTAATTTAACGAGAATTATAGTTTTAAAATACATTGTATATGCACGACTGATGATGAGGACCACGATCTCGAAACTATTATCTCGTTTAATCAAAAAATTTACATTAGAAAATCATATTTTATATGTTTATTAAAATAAATTAATTATTAAAATAGTATAATTATATCAAACATTTAATAGGTTTAATCCTCAAAATAGAACATTTTAATATTTTAGATTGTTGCAAAATTGATTTTAATTTTAGTGTTTTTTTTAATTAATATGCCACTTACTGTTGAATTAATTCTTTCTATTAGAGACTAGAAATTTTTATTTTATTTTTATCATTATTTGTTTTTTATTAAATACATTAAATTAAAAAAATATATATAAATATACCTAGTTAACACCCATTCCTTCCCTTGAAAGTATATATTTTTTTTTTATTTATATCCTAAGTTCAATTTATGTGTTGAGCATAATATTATTATTATTGTTAAAAAGTTATATCGCGTGGTCGTTAATTAAATTAAATCTTTAATTAAATGTGAGGTTATGATGAAGGGTGTACAGTGCTATCGAGAATAGTGTAACAAGCGCCCTCTACATTCCCACATTCTTTTGTTTACAATTCTATGCTAAAAAATACTTAAGAAAATATAAACTAATTTTTATATACCTATAAATAAATCTTTTTTAATTTGATATTCTTTTGTCTTATTAATAAAAACATAAATAATATTATAATTATAAAAAAAAAGTAAAATGTAACTAACTTAAGCTATTGTTGACTTGAATATTATTGTTGGACGTATTGAATATTATTAAAATAAAATAAAGAAAGACAACCATTATTAAAATTATATATAAATCGAATAATCAAATCATATGAAATAAAATAAATAAAAAAAACACATTTATAAAAGATTATAATTTGGAATTATTTATATACGACACATTCTATAATTATTAAATAAATTATATTTACTTTTAAATATATATTTGAGAATTGATGAATATGTATTTTGTTATGTTATACTCTTGACTATAGTCGGGGAGGTAAGAGTTGGTGCATGAGTGGTGGGGGTCAGGAGAGGCGGGACTTTTAAATTAATAATACAAAATATAACAGATTTAAAACTAACTACGTAAAAGAGAATAAAAAAACAGCACAGAACACATTAATAGCACGACCCACCAATCAGAGAAACAAACAATAAAGTAGCTTTGTAGGAATGGTAGGGGCAAGTGCGGGAACTGCTTGGCCCAGGGTGGGGGGTCAACTCATGCACCAACTCTTACCTCCTCGACTATAGTTAAAGGTTAAAGCTTTGGGGAAGGATTCGTCTCCAATTTTTTTATGAAAAGAGAAGGAACAGAGAATTCCCAGTCGAATTGTTTACAATTACAGATATTTATGCAACCAAATCACATAATCTTAAATAGTAATAATTGAATAACTATTTTTCTCTATGAATTAATTAATAAATATTATATGTATACCTATATTATATCCAATAAATATTTAATTTTTTTAAATTTTGATAGTTAAAAAAAAATTATATTAATTATTTTAAATTTTATTATATTAATATTACAATTTTATTAATCTTTATATAAATAAGTAAAAATATGTTTGGGTTCATCATAATCATGAATCATGTATATATGGTTGCATAAGTTCCTGGCGATTGAAATCTACAGTTTTCGTTTAAGAAACAAGTACATATATACATAGATTGTACTTATAAAAAATTATTTGATACTAAAAAGATCTTTTGGAAATAATTTATTCTAAATCCAAAAGATATGATTTTGCTCAAAGGCGATTGTTAAGCATTCTATTTTGAAATGTATTGTTGTATATAACCTCACATTCTCATAAAAAAAAAATATTAAAATATATAAACTGAAAGATAATGATTGCCTTGAACAAAAGAAAAAAAATAAATTATTGAATATAATACAATATTTAACACATTCCCGCCGGCTCCATAATTTGTCTATTTATTTTATGTGACCACATGAGCCACCGGTGGTACATGCCGGTGGGAACGTGTTAATTTTTATCTATAATATCTATATATTATACATACATTATTATATACTTATATATATATATATCAAAGAGTGTGTCTCTAAATAATATTTATAAAAATACATTAAATAAATCAACACATATATTGTTAATTGAATTGAATCATGTTCAAAAAATTTTGGATTTCTTCGTTTGCTTGTATTTATCAATTTTTGTTATATATAACCAATTAATATATATATAATATAACCAAATCAATTGTAATAATTATTATACTTATTCAACTTAATAAATTTTTTTATAAATTAAATTTATTTATTTATTTATTTTTACTTAATTTTATGTTAACCATTCATTAGAATTCCTTGAAAATCAAATTGTTTACAGTGGTGATTCTCAACCTGGGCATCTTAAAGGGGCGATTATTTGACTAGGTACACGCTTTTTTGGGGCAATAGTTAATTTTTGGGGGGCGAAATCATTTTTAACTCTAAAAATAAATAAAAGGTAAGATGATTTTGCGATCAGGTTCTGAAACTCGATTTTTCAATAAGGCTCTAAGTATCAATAAGTGTACCTACCTTATATTAGGGATTATCATGCAATTTTTATCTGAATTTATTATTATTATTTTTCAACGAAATAAATAAATAAAATAATTAAATAAATAAAAATAATAATATTTTTGGAGGCAATAGTTAATTTTTGGGTGTCGATAGTTATTTTTGGGGGGCGAAATCATTTTTAACTCTAAAAAAAAGGTAAGATGATTTTGCGATCAGGTATTTTCGCTTTTTTAAATTTTTTTCAATGTGGTTCTAAAAAAAAAACAAAATAGTTAAGATGATTTTACGATCAGGTTCTCTAACTCGATTTTTCAATAAGGCTCTAAGTATCACCAAGTGTACCTAAATTTATTATTATTATTTTTCAATGAAATAAAATAATTAAATAAATAAAAATAATAATATATAAAAAGATTTTTTTTTAAAAAAAAAACTTAATTATTAATCATTTAAATTAGTGATTCTCAACCTGAGCGATCGACATCTTAAAGGGGGCGATTATTTGACTATACGATTGGGGGGGGGGGGGGGTGTCGATAGTTATTTTTGTGGAGGGCGAAATCATTTTCAACTCTCAAAAAAAGGTAAGATGATTTCGCGATCAGGTTCTGAAACTCAATTTTTCAATATGGCTCTAAGTATCACTAAATTGCAATTTTTATCATAAAATTTATAGGGGGGCGAATTATGAAGCCGGCCTTACGAAGTGGGCGTTTGGTCCAAAAAGGTTGAGAAACACAAGTTTACAGGTGTTGAATAATCTTTGTTATAGCGATTCTAGTAATGATTTTATAAAATTAAAAAAAAATAAGTTGACCTGTGGCCAGACGCAGAACCGGCCGACGGTTTGCAATAAATTAATTTCCAGCTACAGAAACAATTTCAAATAATTTTAATATATCTATTAATGTAATAAAAAACAGATATGGATAGAACATAAATATTTTTAATTTTATTTTATTTATAATATATATGTAAGACTAGGCTGTGACGTCATGAATGGCTGGATGACGTCATATAATTTTAAATTGAGAAAAAACTAATAAATATGATTTTTCTCGAGGATAAAACCAATAAAAAGTGCATGATTCGTGGTGATATATAAAAAAATCTCCTCATCTGAAATTTGGTGTGAAAATAACTCTTCCCTTCCTATCGTCGATCACTAATATTACCACTTCCGGTTTCCGGATTTGCACCAAAAGTTGATCAATTCATCCCACTGATGCATTAAGTAAATATACCAAATTTCATCAAAATCCGTTGAGACGTTCAGGCTGTACACATCTATACGGACGGACGGACGGACAGACGGACGGACGGACGGACAGACATCATGCTAAAAATACTTTTTTCTGTTAAGAAAATGCATGATTAGTGGAGATATGTAAAAATCTCCACATGTGAAATTTGGTGTGAAAACAATACCTCCCTTACTATCGTCGGTCGGTAAAAAAATACTAAAACTATAAAGTTATAAAAAAATCAAAAAAAGATACCACCTATTCTGAAGGCCAACACGCTTGATGCCCATCCTCTTGGTCCTGGGTTCAATTCCCGGGCTTGACATGGGAAATTTTCTAAATGGGATCTCTGGAACGGAGTCCATCCTGACTCAGAAATCAAAATTGAGAAGGTACTTAATAAAAGAAAAGAAAATCATGATACTGATCATAGAACGCACCTTTTCACCATTTTGGCGGCAACGGACTTAATAGGCGTTGTTCTTTCGTAGGGTTATAAAAATCGATAAAGATTATATACGAGATCATATATTATACTAAAAAAATATTTTTTATTTAATAAATAATAACTTTTATATATTAAATAATGATTAAACATATTTTTTAAGTCTTATAGTAGCAAAAACATGATTTTATTATTAAATTTTTTTATTATATTTAAAGCACTTTAGATTTCAGATAAATTTTATAGATTTTGATTTATTTTAATTTAATTTAATAAAAATTCCCTTAATAATTATTTTAATTTAATTTATCATTATCTTATATAATAAATCATTAAAATTATTAAAAAGAACAAAAAAAAAGAAAAACAAACAAAAATAAATAAATATATTCTATTACCAGTAAAATTTTTACTTTGAATGATGTATTTGAGAAAAAAAGAAAGAGTGGGGGCCATTTTAGTGAAAGGAAATTTATTCTTAAAATCTATATAATTATTTTGAGTATGAATTGTTTACAAGACAATATTTAATTAAGTTTATTGTATATTATTTTTGTTTTTATTTGTTTTTTTTTATAAGTAATATTATTAATTGCGATTTGGACCAATGCGCATCAGGCAAAACATTTGATAAGCTTATTTCTATTTTAACTACTTCTCTTTCTTGAATGGATTTTCAAGTATGTTAGAACGAAACGTAGTCACGCTCAGGAACTGAGGCGCCATCTGTTGGCTGCTTCTTGTATTTCCCATCATTTAATTGATTTCTCTAATTAAAAGAAACACTTGCAGTTGACTGGCTTTGAACTCGAATCACCTGGCCTGGTTAGAAATTGATCTCGATATCTTCTTACTCGGCCACCGGTAATCCTCCTTTGTAAAGGGATTATAATATAAAAATGTTTACATTTGTTTAAATTTCAATTTATTTGTTTTTGATTACACCTACTCGGCATAAAGAATCGAATATAGGAGAAGAGGAGAAAGATGAGGTCAACCGAGACTGTATAACGAGGAATTGCACGACCTCTATGCCAGGTTTGGGTCATAAAAGGTTGCGAAAAACAGGACACGTGTCAAGAATGGGAGAAGAAAAACTGGCGAAAAATATACATATTGGTAGGGAGACCGTTTGGAAGAACAAAGACACGGTAGGTGGCCAATGTAGGAAGGGACGTGAAAGAGATGGGAGAGAGTAAGAGTTGGATGGATCTTGCTTCTGGTAGAGATACTTATAGAAATGTGGTTTCTGCGGCCATGAACTTTCGAATTCTGTAGAGCTACAGTGATAAAGATATGAGCAATATGTGTATATATATTAAAAACTATATAGACTTACTTGATAATTAAAAGAAATCAGAAAGAGGATGATAAGTACATTTCATAATCATTTACCGTTTACTATTCATATTATGTATGTTAGCTATGTTAATCATCATCATCCAAAATCATCTCTGTGTTTCATTGCCAATATCCTGTAATTTTATCTACCAAATTACGGGATGTAAATATAAGCAGTGCAGCATTTGTTCAGTCACCGACGCAAGCGCAATAGAAATGGTACTTTGACATTTACTTTTGTTTAAGGTAGTGGTTTCCAACCTTTTTGGACCAAACGCCCACATCGTAAGGCCGGCTTCATAATTCGCCCCCCTATAAATTTGAACAGATAAAAATTCAAAATTATCTTACCTATTTTTTTAGAGTTGAAAAAGATTTCGCCCCCCAAAAATACTATCGCCCAGGTTGGGAATCACTAGTTTAAGGTATGGGAAGCAGTTGCACCTTGTCAGAATGACAATTGTTAAATTCTAACACATATAGTGACGGAAAAAAGTAAACGCCAGGGTGGCGCTGTTGTCGGATAATCAGCCAGTTGAGAAGGCGCATTTTTATTGTCTGACAACAGCGAATTTCTAATTGACGGAATATTATGTGAGTTAAATTGCAAGATCATGTATGTTTGTATGTCTATCTCTGTGTTAGATTAGAGTAAAAAATATAAATTCAATAAAAAAATATATTTTTATATTTTTATATTGTATTAAACCATTTTTAAGAGGCTACTTTTGGAGAAAACAAGCCTTGTTTCAAGTCCCAAGACTGGTTGAGAAGACCCGTTCTACGGATCATAGAACGCCTTTACCCCGCTGAACGGGAAAATGACTTAATAGGCGCTCTCCTTTTATAAGTTGTAGTTATAAATTATTATTATTATTTTTATTGATATTATTATGAAATATGTATTATAATATTTTTTATATTAAACGAGTTTTTTATATTTCATGTAAACTTCTTTTATATTAAAAATTTATATAAAATATTTATTCTAAGCAGATCTCATTTCCAATCATAGAATGTCACAAATATATTGAAATAATAATATAAAAATATATTAGACAAGACAATCCCCAGAGTCTCCCCCCCCCCCCCACTCTCTAAATCTCAACAGCCTTATTTGTTTATGATATTGAATTTTTTTTCTGTAAAAAAACATTGTTTTCTTTATTGTTGTATTCTTAATTTGATATGCATTAGTTATATTATTAAAAATAATATTTTTATAGTATATAATTTAAATTTGAATGTATATCGTCTTAAATTTTATTTTATTAAAATTTGTAGTTTTCTTGACAATTACGCATTATAGTTTCTTCAAAAATAATAGAATAATTTATAACTTTAAAGTCATATCAAAATACAAATTGATATATATATATATATATATATATAATCTTATTATGCTAGTTAAAATTATATGTAAATGGGTTCTCAGAAACCGCTCTAACGATTTTTTTGAAATTCACACCATATATAGTATTTATAAGGAAAAATGGATCTGTTTTGGTTTCATCCTCAGGAAACATCAGCTTGACTAGGTTTAGCTTAATTTAAATGACAAATGACGCCACCCAGCCCTTCATGACTTCACATCCAGTGCCTCTTATATTTTATATTGTAAATAAAAAAAATTATATTAAAAATATTTATGTTATATTTATATCCGTATCTGTTTTTTTATTGCATTAATAGATACATTTAAATTATTTGAAAATATTTCAAAACTTTTAGAAGATTTATCTTTATTTAAAGAGGGAAATTAAATGACGTCATCAATTTCGTCTGACAGCGCTTCCATCCATGTATTTGTTTGGAAGTTTATATGTAAAAGGTTTTCATCCATTTTGTTTCAATCAGTATATTTCATAAAACATTCATTTGTTTTCGTGTTCTTACTTAAAATATATTTTAATTTAATCAGTAAATTAATTATATATTATTATTGCAATATTGCATATGTTATATCTATATATCTATCTACTCGAAATTTCAACAACCACATTTCTCCAAGTGTCCCTTCCTACAATTTCCACTCCTATTAAAATCTTGCTGGAAATCCAATTATGAGATAAAAATTAAAATTATTTATTCATATCATCAATCTTAAAAATTAAAAGAGGTGTGAATGTTTTCAGTGTATTAAATAAGTTAAAAAGGTCAATATTGGAAAAATAGAAATATAAATATTATTAACATTCTTTGAATTGTATTCTTTGCTATGCTGAATAACAAAAGGTAGATATTATATTTTAAAAAATTCATTGCTGAGTGGGATATGCAAGAATATTGTGATGAAATTTCATCGAAATCGGTTCTGCCAATTTTGAGTCTATAACGTCAAAATTTCCAAGAAGGCAGACAGACATGAAAAATTCTAAAGTCACTCTTGGATTCTAGAGGTCATGAAACGAGAAGATATGCAAAAAATTTTAAATTAAATTAAATTAAATGTGTAGACAAAAACGTTTTTTTATATACATATAAATAAATCAAATTTACGAAAATATATATATTGTATATCAACAGGCATACTTTTCTGTCGTTCAGTGCATTAATACATACCTTTAAGGAGGATGTTTTATTAGTCATTTATGTTCTTTTAAATTATTTGAACGGTGGCTCGGTGATCCAGGTATATATATAATATAGGATCAATATTTTATTTTATCATGTAAATTTTATTATATTTTTCATCTTGAAATGAAAATCAAGTAATTTTAATTAATTTGTATATTTTAGGAAAATAATAAGGAATCATTTTGTTTAATTGTCGAGCGGAGGCTCGGTGTCCTGGTATTATATACAATTTAGCGAGCATAATAAGATTCGATAAGCAATGACGTGTAAGAATTAAAATAAGGATTTTTATAGTTTCTTTTTTATTTACAATTATAGATTAGTAAATTGAAAGAATCATAGACATATTTTAGATTTGTATAAATAAATAATAAATAAATAAACATAAGGATAATAAAATGATAGGAATCTTAAATGTAACAGATAATAAGTAAGAATGTATTTATTAATAGAGCAAATAAAATAATAGTAGTATAGAAGCTATATTGAAAGAAAATCTTGTTTTCATTATTAAGGCTATTTTTCAAACATTATGTATTAATAAATGTTGATCTAAATTCGATTTCCGTTTAAATTTCTTTTCACAATAATTACATTCAAGGTTTTTCTCCTGTATGAATTAATAAATGTGATTTTAAATGTGTTTTCAGTTTAAATTTCTTTTTACAATCATTAAATTCAAATGGTTTTTCTCCTGAATGAATTAATAAATGTCTTGCTAAATCAGATTTTCGAATAAATTTCTTTTTACAATAATTACATTCAAATGGTTTTTCTCCTGAATGAATTAATAAATGTTGATTTAAATGAGATTTCAGAATAAATTTCTTTTTACAATCATTACATTCAAAAGGTTTTTCTTCTGAATGAAATAATAAATGTTGATTTAGTTGAGATTTCCGTTTAAATTTCTTTTTACAATCATTACATTCAAATGGTTTTTCTCCTGAATGAATTAATAAATGTCTTGTTAAATCAGATTTTTGAATAAATTTCTTTTTACAATCTTTACATTCAAAAGGTTTTTCTCCTGAATGAATTAATAAATGTTTAACTAAATACGATTTCCGTTTAAATTTATTTTTACAATAATCACATTCATAAGGTTTTTCTCCTGTATGTATTAATAAATGTTTAACTAAATACGATTTCCGTTTAAATTTCTTTTTACAATCATTACATTCAAAAGGATTTTCTCCTGTATGAATTAATAAATGTCTTGCTAAATCAGATTTTCGAATAAATTTCTTTTTACAATCTTTACATTCAAAAGGTTTTTCTCGTGTATGAATTAATAAATGTCTATTTAAAGGTGATTTCAGCTTAAATTTCTTTTTACAATAATTACATTCAAAAGGTTTTTCTCCTGAATGAATTAATAAATGTTGATTTAAATTCGATTTCAGATTAAATTTCTTTTTACAATCATTACATTCAAAAGGTTTTTCTCCTGAATGAATTAATAAATGTTTATCTAAATTCGATTTCCGATTAAATTTCTTTTTACAATCATTACATTCAAAAGCTTTTTCTCCTGAATGAATTAATAAATGTTGATTTAAATGAGATTTCTGAAAAAATTTCTTTTTACAATCATTACATTCAAAAGGTTTTTCTCCTGAATGAATTAATAAATGTCTTGCTAAATCAGATTTCCAAATAAATTTCTTTTTACAATCATTACATTCAAATGGTTTTTCTCCTGAATGAATTAATAAATGTTGATTTAAATGAGATTTCAGAATAAATTTCTTTTTACAATCATTACATTCAAAAGGTTTTTCTCCTGAATGAAATAATAAATGTTGATTTAGTTGAGATTTCCAAATAAATTTCTTTTTACAATAATTACATTCAAATGGTTTTTCTCCTGTATGAATTAATAAATGTTGATTTAAATGAGATTTCAGAATAAATTTCTTTTTACAATAATTACATTCAAATGGTTTTTCTCTTGTATGAATTAATAAATGTTTAGCTAAATAAGTATTCGAATTAAATTTCTTCTTGCAATAATTACATTGTAAACGATTGTCTTCTGTATGGATTGAATGAGTTTCTTCTTCAAATTTTTCGTCTGTATATTTCTTTGTATTCTTTTCGATTTTTAACTCACTTTTGAAAATAGAAAATATTTTTTGATGAAAACATTTTTTTAAATGTTTCGATAAAAATCCCTCACTTATAAAATTCGTATGGCAATATACACAAGGATATAGAGGACCTAAAAAAGAATTGTTTCGTTATTTTAAATCATTATATTTTTATATATCTATTTAATAATTCAATTTTCGGAATAATATCATTACAAATAATATTAAAAAAAATAATTTTAGTGACAATTAACATTAATTTAGATGAAAAAAACAGAAATAAAAACTAACCTATATAAATTGGATATTTTGTGTCTTCTTGGGAATCAAGATCCATTTTTATTGATCAATTATAAAATTTATTCTTGGTAATAAGTAATATGTAATATCAACCAGATGGTCTGTGATAGAAACGTTTTAAATTTGGATTTGGATTTACAATTAAAATAACAACCAAATATTTGTCTTTAAGATAGCAAGCAGATGGGTGACACGCAAATTTGACTTCCGGAAACCTTATCTGTTTTTACTTTTATTATTGTTAGATGGCGCTGCTGTTACCAAATTACATTTTACGTTTTTACCGACCGACGATAGGAAGGCAAATTTCTCATGTGGAGATTTTTACATATCTCCACGAATGTTAATAGAAAAAAGTATTTTTAGCATCATGTCTGTCCGTCTGCCTGTCCGTACTTCCGTTGTTTGTCCGTTCAGACGTGTAAAGCTTGAAATAAAATTACGAAGTATACATTATTTTATATCCACAGGCTATACTTTTGACTTTCAGTGCATTAATAGGTACGGTTAAGGGCTGTATCTTTTATTACTATTTTTTTTAAATATATGTTCTTTTAAATTTAATTTATTTGAGCTGCGGCTCGGTGATCCAGGTATTAATATTAACAGTCAAACCCGATAATAAGGAAAATTTTCTTTTCATGTCCGAACGGCGGCTTGGTGAACCACGTATCATCTATGGAAAGAATAATAGCTGAAGAGCATAGATGCAATGTTAGTTTTATCTCTAAATAAATAAATTTTTAAGGTCATTCTTTCTTTCTTCCGGTGTATTAATACGTCCATTTAAAGTGTGTATGTTTTATGACCAATTTTTATTAATTTATGTTCTTTTAAATTATTTGAATGGCGAATCAGGTATTAATATTATCAGCCAAACCCGATAATTATGAATCATTTTTTTTATTGATCGATGAACCAGGTACTATATATATATATACACTAATAATTCTTTTATTACCTTTTAAGAAACTATAGAGTTTAGATGTCAAACATTTTTATAAAATTATTTTTTAATTTAATCTTTTTGATATCATCAAAAATGCATTTATTTTCGGCGTATTTTCACGATTTAGTGCGAGATTTGTTTCTCGACATTTCGCCGCCCATCCTGGAGTCTTTTACAAGGGACTTTTTTAACCAAGCTCTGGCCAAGAGTCGATTTAGGGGGTTTAATGAGAAGGAGTAATCTTTGACTCAGCAAAACTAAGACAACTTTGGTTCGGTCGACAGTCCGAATATATATCTTCTTCCTAGTACTTGTCCCTTGTGGATTTTGCTACTTTGGACAACATCCAGAGGTCCTATCCACCTGTGTTGCAAACTCGAAAAAAACCTTCAGCCGACTTATCGCTAGAATCTGTCGCCGGAGTGGAGGGGGGTATGTTAAGGATTGTTTTAATATTGAGTTGAAAGGATTTTGGATTTGATTAGGGTTTGTGACACGACTTCCTCGATTGGAGGTGAGCAAAAGTCGTGGCTCGCGTGAGCAGGGTTGCTTCCCTGAAGTGGACCTAGCTCTATCCGGATCATAGAGAGGGTCCACCCGCTACTCATCGAGCTGAGAAATAATCTTTCTTAAATAAATTTTATTGAAAATTTCGTTCTTGTTAATCTTAAACGCTGGCCTACTGATTTTCTAGTTGGATGAGCTTTCAGTTAAACTATTCTACTCCTCAGTCCAAATATATTATTATTATTATTATATACCACAATATTTTATTTTTTAAAAGTTCCTTGTAATGAAGTTGTGAGGTAGTGTCACACACAAAATAATGAAAAATCATTTTTTTAGTTTTGTTTTTCAAAAATAAAGCAGAACAATTTATAATGTATTTTAATCATATAAATATAATATAATATATATATATAATATAATAAGTATATATATAATTATTTTATTATTTTTTAAGGAACTATATAAAGTGTAAATTAATATATAAAATATTTATATTTATATTTATAAAATATTTATAAAAAAGTTGCTTACACTATCTTTTATATTTCATTTCTAAATAGGTATATTATTTTTCATTTTGAATAGGAATTTATATTTCAATTTTTTTTTTATTGTAATATATTCAATCATTGGAACATGTCAAACCGTATTTATATCACCTTAAAATAGAAACCTTTTTCCAAATATAACTTTTTTTTAAAAAAGGCATATCGGCAGTGGTGTATTGGATGGGCAACGCGGGAGAACGACGTTCCCATACCTTTTTTCAGAACCGGAACGCGTTCCAGTACTTTTTCATGTCCCGACAACTCCCACTTAAATCTATTGTTAGAATTTCTTTTTTTGTGTTCGTTAATATTTTGTATAGTAAGAAGAAGAAAAAATAAGTTGACCTGTGGCCAGGTCTCAGAACCGACCGACGTCCAAGAGTAAAGGACATGATTCTTCCATGGGAGAGGGAAGGCAGAAGAAATCATGAGCTCTCGTGAGGGCAGGGACGCCAATCCCTGAAATAGAATTCTTTTCTACTGAGTTTATAGAAAATAATCTACTCGCTGCCCGGGATATTAATTTTAAATTTATTAAAAATTAATTTTACATTTCATGAAACTTATTCAATTTTTTTTATTTCTTCATAAATAAAAACAATAAATGATTTCTTACCTTTTCAAGTAATAATTATCTTATTTTAAGTTATTTATTTTTGAATATAAAATTTGAAAATAAAATAGAAAGGCAGGAGAAAAAAAAGGAATGAATAGGATGAAAAAGTTGGTTAAATCGATTTATTAACATAATTCGTATTAATTTATTATTATTCGTCGTATAATACGTAGTATAATTAATTTCATTTAACGAAGTCGAAATTATAATATTTTATTTTGAAAATAAAGTCAAAGACAGTTGAATCTCATCCATTGGGGGTAAGCAAGAGATTGCTATGCTATCCCCTTCAAGGTCACCGAGAAGCAAAGCATTGGGGGTGCCCGCCAATCGACATGGCGACAAAATTTATCAATCGTATATAATTAATATATCAGTAAAATGTTATAAATCTATCATATATAAAATTCAATTTTAATTTGTATCTTTTATAAAATTTATTAAACTTCATTTAAATTAATAGGAATAAATAAATTTACAATTAATTCATGTATGGGAGGGATGATTTCGGTGGTGAGGCCGGTCAACGTCTTCCACTCGAAAGGGAATGGGAACTGAATCCACTCGAAGCACATCGGCAGGCAGGCTGGCAGGCCAGGAGGGAGGGTGGGTGGGGGGTGAGAGGAGGTGGCGGAAGGGTAAACATGGCGGCAAATCTTTTCAATCTGTCAAAATTCAATAATTAATATTTAATTTACGAAGCACAGTAAAATTATATAATACTAGTGAAAATTAATCTACGTTTCATAATGAATCGATTCGTATTGGTTTTACCTGTTGTTATGAGGCAAGATTTTTGTTGAACTGTAAAAATAAACTGATATTAAAATTAATTAAAAATTTCCATTTAATGATACGAAAAATCAATTTTATTTATATGGCTAATATTATGATCAATGGATTGGTCTTGGTCACCATTTACAAGATTTAGTCAAAAATTTTAATAAAATTAAAAACATGGATTTGCTTGGTTTTTCTAATTCTCCAAAGCGTGCTATAATTATGAGTTCCAAATTTTCTACTAATGTGAAGCGTTGGAAAAGTGGGTCCTCTCAGAGGCACTCATAACAAATGTCTCACTGGTAATTTACCGGGTTTTGCTTGTCGAAGAATTGACGTAAGGGGGATATATTCGAAGGGGGGTTAATTCAAATCTATATAGGAAACTCTAAGAGTCTCCTATAAGAGACAAGATTTCATTTTTTTTTCTTTTTAATGAATCTATGCTAGGTATTCTCCTTCATCCAAATAAATTTGATTTTTTGAATGATCAGGGGAGGGGGGGAGAATAAGCGTAAGGGAATGGATAGAAAGGAGTCAACGGGTAAAGGACATGATTCCTCCAAGTAGAAGAGGGATTTAGAAGAAATCATGAGCTCACGTGAGGGCAGGGACGCCAATCCCTGAAATAGAATTCTTTTCTACTGGGTTTATAGGAAAGAATCTACTCGCTACCCGGGATAGTATTTTTAAATTTATTTAAATTTATTTATTGTGGCCAGGCAGAGATGGTTTGGAATAAATTAATTTCCAGCTACAGAAATAAATTCAAATTATTTAAATGTATCTATTAATGCAATAAAAACAGATATGGATATTACATAAATATTTTTAATTTTATTTTATTTATAATATATATGTAAGACCAGGCTGTGAGGCCATGAATGGCTGGATGACGTCATATAATTTTAAATTAAGAAAAAATAAATGAACATGATTTTCCCGAGGATAAAACCAATACAAAGTGCATGATTCGTGGAGATATGTAAAAAATCTCCACATCTGACATTTGGTGTGAAAATAACCCTTCCCTTCCTATGGTCGATCGCTAATACTATCACTTCCGGTCTCCGGATATACATCAAAAGTTGATCAATTCATCATACTGATGCATTAAGAAAATAATACAAGATTAATTTCTTAGCTCTTAAACTATCAATTTTATTGCATGATAAAAAATTTTGTCAGTTTATGTGTTTAATAAAATTTTTATTAATACAAAAATTGGACTTGATTGTTCATATAAATAAATAAAACTAAATGCGCCCAACGTTTTTCTTTGAATATGAAGCAATTCATCCATAAACTTTGTCATGCTTATAGAAAAATTATTTTATTCTTATTAGTCTATTGAAAACGTTATTTTATAAAAAATTTTTATATTTATATTATTTATTTTTTAATCAACAACTATAAATAAATAAAATTTAATTAATAAATTAGCAATTGTATATTATCTCTATCAAACAATTACGAATCATATTTTTTAATTTTCGAAAGCCCTTAATTAATTAACATCCAGAATCTAGTTAATTAATTTTAGATTAGATTTAGTTTTAGAATATTCACTCGCTCCCTTTCATGATTTCTCACCTTCAACTCCACCCCACTTTCTCTTTTCTCTCCCCTTTCCCATATATTCTCTTAGCTTGATTAGAATAATTTATGAATAATTCAAATATGAATAATTGGAAAGAGATTCCTATATTTTCTCAACGAAATAAATAAATAAAATAATTAAATAAATAAAAATAATAATATAAAAAGATTTTTTTTTTAAAAAAAAAAAACTTAATTATTAATCATTTAAATTAGTGATTCTCAACCTGGGCGATCGACATCTTAAAGGGGACGATTATTTGACTATACGATTTTGGGGGGGGGGGGCGATAAGTTATTTTTGGGGAGCGAAATCATTTTCAACTGTCAACAAAAGGTAAGATGATTTTGCGATCAGGTTCTGAAACTATGGCTGTAAGTATCACTAAATTGCAATTTTTATCTATTAAAATTTATAGGGGGGCGAATTATGAAGCCGGCCTTACGAAGTGGGCGTTTGCTCCAAGAAGGTTGAGATTAGAGTAATTTATGAATAATTCAGTTCAGTATTAAATCAATAATTCATATAAATACTTATAAAATTTGTAACTTTCGTATTTTATCTAGAAAAAAAGAAAAGAGTGGTGAGACTAATTGGGGAACACGTGGGAACGACGTTCCCTTACCTTTTTACAGAACCGGAACGCGTTCCAACAACTCTCACTTCAATCTAATGTTAGAATTTCTTTTTTGTGTTCGTTAATATTTTGTATAGTAAGAATAAGAAAAAATAATAACTTATATGGAAAAAAATATTTTGCTGATAATAGGACTTTTTTTTGCACCCACTATGCGTTCCCTTACTTCTTATTTTACCAATCCATCACTGGTAGTGTTAGATCAATATTATCAAATATCATTTGCCTTTGCAATTAAAAAAATATCACAGTTGTTATCCATAAATAAATTATATTATTATTATTATTATTAATTTGTTTTGATCTGAATTATGTTTCGGACTACGGGTCTAGAATACTCATATATTGAAAGAATATATACCTACATACGAGGTCTATTCAAAAGAAAAGGTGAATTTTGAATTTTTGCGGGCTGTGTATATTCGATTATCGAAATTTTTTTTTGTTATGTTGGTATATATGTTTCTCATATATTGACATTATCAGTCATTTTAGATTAGTAGTTTGTTTTTGACAACTGAAAAAGTTAGTCACGTTTTGTGTGTTCTTCGATTTTTTACTTACGTAATCATGCCTCAACCACCGTATTCACCAGATTTGACTCCCTGTGACTTTTTTTCTATTTCCAAAACTGAAGTGACCAATGAAAGGAAGGCGTTTTGCCACAATGGATGAGATAAAGTCGGAATCGAAGAACGACCTGATGGTCATACCGAAAAGCGCATTTCAGAAGTGCTTCGACGATTGGAAGAAGGGCTGGCATAAGTGCTATTATATCTGAGGGGAATTACTTTGAAGGGGACAAAAAATGGATATGGATAAATAAATAAATACTATTCGAAAGAATTCAAAATTCACCTTTTCTTTTGAACAGATCTCGTATGATTGATAGATAGATAGATCGATTTAAGTATTTAAAAATATTTCTATAAATATTCAGATTGAATTCTTACTTATTCATTGTAAATAACTTGAAAGGATAACTTAAATAAAATTAAAATAGAAATTTGTGCTTTGCTTAATAAATACTTTGTCAAAAAGAAATAAAGTGAAGTTTCGTGGTTAGTGAGCTCTCGCTGGATTCCCACTTGGCTTATTTAATTAAAAAGCTAAAAGCTTTACCAAGTTGTTTGTTAGAAGTAAATGTTAAAAACTTAAAAAGAAAAAAAAAACATACAATGAGCAATGAAAAAAAAAAGAAAACTTCTTATTTCGTTTATCAATATGATGGGAATTTATTTATTTTATATGTTGAATATTGTTTTTAATAAACATTTATTATATTAATATAATAATTTAAAAAAACAACTAATTAAAATTAAAATTGATATTTTTTTTTCAATAGTAAATATTTATATTTTCTACAGATAGATATTTTATAGAATTTATGATTGAGGGCGACTCCTTGGGCCTAATCCTTCTAAAAAAAAATATATGGTAAAAATAAAAAATAAAATAAAATTTTTCCATCTCATATAACAAATAAGTTGACCTGTGGCCAGGCACAGAACCGACCGACGGTTTGAAATAAATTAATTTCCAGCTACAGAAACAATTTCAAATAATTTTAATATATCTATTAATGCAATAAAAAACAGATATATATATATATTTAATTTTATTTTATTTATAATATATAAGGAGGCGCTGGCTGTGACGTTATGAAGGGCTGGGTGACGTTATTTTAAATTAAGAAAAAACGAATGAAGATCATTTCTCCCGAGGATAAAACCAATACAAAGTGGAAGATTCGTGGAGATATTTAAAAAATCTCCTCATGTGAAATTTGGTGTGAAAATAACCCTTCCCTTCGTATCCTCGATCGTTTATACTACCAGTTCCGGTTTCCGAATTTGCACCAAAAGTGGATCAATTCATCATATTGATGCAATAAGTAAATATACCAAATTTTATCAAGCTGTACACATCTATACGGACGACAGAGGGACGGACAGATGGACAGATATAATGCTAAAAATACTTTTTTCTGTTAAGAAAATGCATGATTCGTGGAGATATGTAAAAATCTCCACATGTGAAATTTGGTGTGAAAACAATACCTCCCTTACTATCGTTGGTCGGTAAAAATATAGTAGAAATAAAAAATAAAATAAAATTTTTTCCATCTCATATATCAAAAATGAAGAGGACACGCATTCTGGGGGACAACGCGCTTGACTTCGTGGTACCTGGTTCAAGTCCCGAGTCTGACAAGGGAATTTCTTTCCTTTGCCCCTTTTGAGATCGAAGGGACGAAGTACAGTGGCGCAACCAGGGTTTTTTAGGGTTTTAACCTCCCCCCCCCCCCCCATAAGACAAAAAAAATTCAAATTGCTATATTTTATGTACTATATTACAACTAGAAAAGAAAAAATATAAGTATAAGTATAACTTAGTGCAGGGGTGGCCAACCCGCGGCCCGCCGTAAACATTTTTGCGGCCCGCGAGATTCATCACACTTTTATATTCTTCGCCCTCATGAAACAAATATCGCACTAGTGAAAGAAATATCATTTCATTTTTTTTATTTCGTTGTTTCTTTTTTTATTTTTAGTATTATATATTTTTTACAATGTGCATTCAGTATCATTATTATTATATTATATATGTTTATATGTAAAAATAATAGTAAACATAATAAAAATTCCTTATTTTTCAATTTGTCACACCAAACAATATCTATAATGGGTCTAAATCTAATATGGGTATATAAAATTTTATATGCGGTCCGCGAAGTTATGATGCATTTCCAAAGTGGCCCCAAGATCATTTGGGTTGGCCACCTCTGACTTAGTGTATAAAAAGTAAGTTTATTTTATTTTAAAAAAATTTTAACAAGTATAAAAATTGCTTATTTTTTCGTACAGAATTTAATATGAGAAATCAAAAAATTATTTTATTATTTCTCCTAAATCATAAAAAACAAAAGACTTAATATAAGATTACTAGATGATTGGGAAATTTTCCAATTGGACTATTATTTAAATATAAATTAAATTCAAATATTATTCAAATTCTAAATATTTTTTATTATTAATACATTAATTGCTAATTTCATAAAAATTATGAAGCGAAGACTAATTTTTTCAAAATATCCTGACATTACGGGTGGACGAAAAGCTTTCGACATCTTAAAGTAGTTTTTACTATCTCTCGCCAGAGATAGTATTGCGATCACGAAAATTTTCGATGTTGAGATTTTGATGTTTTTATACGTTTTGAAGGTTCCTGAATCATTTTCACTAAGGTTGAGAAAAATGTCTGTGTGTGTGTGTATGTGTGTGTGTGTGTATGTATGTAGGCAAGATTACGCAAAAACGGTTTGAGCTAGAATGATGAAATTTGGTATATGAGCATTATTCAAAATTCATAGTTTTCTATCAACTTTTGAGAAATGTAGCTCAACCGGAAGAGGGTCATTACCTACAACGTTTTGATTTTTTTTCCTCTAAAGTGACCGTAAAAATAAAGATATATGTTTGATAATTTTTCACATGATTAATAATTGTATAAAACTGCTATATATAGAATCTCAGCTTGATTGATTCGCTGAAAGTACCAGAATTAATTTTTTAACACTGCAAATCTCACGCGCCAATACGTGACGTGGTGCCATCAACAAAAAGCCAAACATGCGCTGGTTTAATAAATATTATTTATTAATTTTAATTTATAATTTAATTAAATTTAAATATAATATATTATGTTATTTAATCCAATTCAAATTGCGAGATAGTCGAGTGGAGACACTCCAGCTTATTTTTATAAATAATTATATTATTATTATTATTTATTATTAAGTTGAGGTAAAAATGAATATAATGAAACTTTTAGTAAATTCGATTCCCTATAAATTTTATACGATAGTATGATAATTCGCATAAAAATCGGTATTTATTGAGAAAATCAATAAAATGTGCTTTGACACCTCTTTAAATTACCCTTACTCTTATGGTCCGATCTTGTCCAAAAACAATCCAATCCTCGTCCATCATTCCCCAAAAAAAAAACATCTAAATATCAAATTTCAAGACAATATCTCATTTTGTTTAGACGTAATCTCGGTAACGAACGGCCGGCCGGCCGGTTCAAAGATTTTTTTTGCAGTTTTGGATTCAGAACCGTCTGAAAAGTGGAGATCTCAAAAAATCTTGGAGCAAAAATTTTCAAAATTTTCCGACCATCGTATAAGGTATCCTCATTCCATGAGGAAAGCTATAATGATTTACTTATAGCTGGAAAAAAATATTTTCTTTCTAAAACTGTGAATACGAGTAAATAAAATACAAAATTAAATTTTTTTGCCAGATTTTGTAAAATCAGTGTTTCATTTACAAAACTTTTTTAAATATTTAATATAAAAAAAAAAATCTTAATGAAAATTTGTCTTTGAGAGAGCCCGGGGGGGGGGGGGGGCATAGGAATGTGGAGCGGCTAGTCAAACCCCCCCCCCCCCCAGGATTAAATCCTGGTTGCGCCACTGACGGAGTACATCCAGCTTTCGGGATGAAAATAAGAAAGTTATTTGATAAAAAGTAGCGCCTCCAATCATAAAAATCAAGATAAAGCTTGGACTTTTGTAACATTTATGGTAATATATATACAAAAGCCAGAGAATTGTTTTTTACATAACAAAAATTAAACATATGACGGACTGTTATCCTTCTGTAATATATCTGTTTCAGCTCCCCTTCGCTATATCAGTATACCAAAGTAAACACATTGAATATATATATATATATATATATATAATACCAATTCAATAGTTAACCAAACAGTTAGGGTGATAAAGATGAGGTGGTTGCTATGATTATCCCCTCTCCTAAGTTTGGATTAAAGATAAATTTTGCGATATGGATTGATATATAAAATATCTAACTAATTTATTAAAAATTACTTTATTTAATTTTTAAGTTTTTAGTATTTTTTTATACTTGTTATACTCTCAAGTAGATTTGTTAATTTATTAGTAAATTCCCAAGAAGACACAAAATATCCAATTTATATAGGTTAGTTTTTATTTCTATGTTTTTTTCATCGAAACTAACGTTAATTATCACTAAAATTATTTTTTTTAATATTATTTGTAATGATATTATTCCTTAAATTGAATTATAAAATAGTTAGATATATAAAAATATAATGATTTAAAATAACGAAAACAATGCTTTTTTAGGTCCTCTATATTCTTGTGTTTATTGTAATACAAATTTTATAAGTGATTAATTTTTATCGAAACATTTCAAAAAATGTTTTCATCAAAAAATATTTTCTATTTTCAAAAATGATGTAAAATTCAAAAATGATGCAGAGAAATATTTAGACGAAAAAGTTAAAGAAGAAACTGATTCAAACCATACTGAAGACAGGCGTTTTCAATGTAATTATTGTGAAAAGGAATTTAAGCTGAAATCACATTTAAAAACTCATTTAATAATTCATACAGGAGAAAAACCATTTGAATGTAATGATTGTAAAAAGAAATTTAAACGGAAATCGAATTTAGATCAACATTTATTAATACATAATGTTTGAAAAATAGCCTTAATAATGAAAACAAGATTTTATTTCAATATAGCTTCTATACTACTATTATTTTATTTGCTCTATTAATAAATACATTCTTACTTATTATCTGTTACATTTAAGAATCCTATCATTTTATTATCCTTATGTTTATTTATTTATTATTTATTTATACAAATCTAAAATACATATGTCTATGATTCTTTCAATTTACTAATCTATAATTGTAAATAAAAAAGAAACTATAAAAATCCTTATTTTAATTCTTACACGTCATTGCTTATCGAATCTTATTATGCTCGCTAAAATTGTATATAATACCAGGACACCCAGCCTCCGCTCGACAATTAAACAAAATGATTCCTTATTATTTTCCTAAAATATACAAATTAATTAAAATTACTTGATTTTCATTTCAAGATGAAAAATATATTAAAATTTACATGATAAAATAAAATATTTGATCCTATATTATATATATACCTGGATCACCGAGCCACCGTTCGGACATGAAAAGAAAATTTTCCTTATTATCGGGTTTGACTATTAATATTAATACCTGGATCACCGAGCCGCAGCTCAAATAATTTAAATTTAAAAGAACATATATTTAAAAAAATAGTAATAAAAGATACAGCCTTTGAATTTTTAAGTTATATTTCTCATAAATGTATTTATTAAAGCTTTTGTGGTTATTTTGATAATTATTAAGGGAATTTTTATTAAAAGACCACATTATTTGTATAAAATTATTTATTAAATTAAAATAATTGTACAACGTTTCAACTGCTTATTCTGCAGTCGTTTTCAAGTAACCTTACGCTTGCTCCGATTCAAGCGGACTGATGCATGTTGGGATACGTCACCTCTTATAAAGGCAGTGATATTGGCGCCAATTTTTGGCTCCAATTTTTGCTGCCAATTCTTAATCTCAACATGAAGTCAGCAGCAATTGTCAAAGCAAGATAAATGAAGAGTTACCGATATGCTCAAATGAAAACATTAAAAAAGAAAAACAACGATTGAAGGAAGCTTTCATAAACAATGGCTTCTCGGAATATGAAATTAGGAAATTCAGAAAAACAAAAAAGACAGAAATCAAAAATGAAAATGTAAAACCAATATACAGATCACAAATAACATTACCTTATATAAAAGGAACAACAGAAAAAATAGCGTCAAAATTGAGGAAACACAACATCAGAGTAACATATAAACCTCATAAACAAATGTCTTCTCTCACCTCAAATATAAAAGACAAAATTAAAAACGAAAATAATGGAGTTTATAAGGTAACTTGTGAATGTAAAAAAGTATACATTGGTGAAACAAGTAGAAAGATTTCTACAAGACTATCTGAACATGAGAGAGCCATTAGATTGAAACATCCAAATCAATCAGCAATTGCAGAACATGCCTTAACAACAGGACATAAAATAAATTTAGATAATGTAAAAACACTTCATATTGAAAATAATTGGTGGAAAAGGAAAATAAAAGAATCTATAGAAATTAATAATCATCGCAATAATATTAACAAAGAGGATGGATATAGACTTAATAAGATGTGGAACATAGTGTTGGATGAGTAAAATTTGTCAGATTAAATGAAATATAATTAATCTAATGTGTATTTGTGTATATATCTTGATTATAGAAATAATTTACTATCTTTATTTTAGAGACATAATGCACTATCATACTTCTTGATTGTAAACGCTTGCTTTGACAATTGCTGCTGACTTCATGTTGAGATTAAGAATTGGCGGCAAAAATTGGAGCCAAAAATTGGCGCCAATATCACTGCCTTTATAAGAGGTGACGTGTCCCAACATGCATCAGTCCGCTTGAATCGGATCAAGCGTACGATTACTTGAAAACGACTACAGAATAAGCAGTTGAAACGTTGTACAATTATTTTAATTTAATAAATAATTTTATACAAATAATGTGGTCTTTTAATAAAAATTCCCTTAATAATTAAAAGATAGAGCCCTTAACCGTACCTATTATTGCACTGAAAGACAAAAGTATAGCCTGTGGATATAAAATAATATATACTTCGTAATTTTATTTCAAGCTTTACACTTCTGAACGGACAAACAACGGAAGTACGGACAGGCAGACGGACAGACATGATGCTAAAAATACTTTTTTCTATTAACATTCGTGGAGATATGTAAAAATCTCCACATGAGAAATTTGCCTTCCTATCGTCGGTCGGTAAAAACGTAAAATGTAATTTGATAACAGCAGCGCCATCTAACAATAATAAAAGTAAAAACAGATAAGGTTTCCGGAAGTCAAATTTGCGTATCACCCATCTGCTTGCTATCTTAAAGACAAATATTTGGTTGTTATTTTAATCGTAAATCCAAATCCAAATTCAAAACGTTTCTATCACAGACCATCTGGTTGATATTACATATTACTTATTACCAAGTATAAATTTTATAATTGATCAATTAAAAATGGATTTTGATTCCCAAGAAGACACAAAATATCCAATTTATATAGGTTAGTTTTTATTTCTATGTTTTTTTCATCTAAAGTAATGTTAATTGTCACTAAAATTATTTTTTTTAATATTATTTGTAACGATATTATTCCGAAAATTGAATTATTAAATAGATATATAAAAATATAATGATTTAAAATAACGAAACAATTCTTTTTTTAGGTCCTCTATATCCTTGTGTATATTGCCATACGAATTTTATAAGTGAGGGATTTTTATCGAAACATTTAAAAAAATGTTTTCATCAAAAAATATTTTCTATTTTCAAAAGTGAGTTAAAAATCGAAAAGAATACAAAGAAATATACAGACGAAAAATTTGAAGAAGAAACTGATTCAATCCATACAGAAGACAATCGTTTACAATGTAATTATTGCAAGAAGAAATTTAATTCGAATACTGATTTAGCTAAACATTTATTAATTCATACAAGAGAAAAACCATTTGAATGTAATTATTGTAAAAAGAAATTTAATCAGAAATCTCATTTAAATCAACATTTATTAATTCATACAGGAGAAAATCCTTTTGAATGTAATTATTGTGAAAAGAAATTTAAACTGAAATCACATTTAAAATCACATTTATTAATTCATTCAGGAGAAAAACCTTTTGAATGTAATGATTGTGAAAAGAAATTTAAACAGAAATCACATTTAAAATCACATTTATTAATTCATTCAGGAGAAAAACCTTTTGAATGTAATGATTGTAAAAAGAAATTTATTCTGAAATCTCATTTAAATCAACATTTATTAATTCATTCAGGAGAAAAACCTTTTGAATGTAATGATTGTAAAAAGAAATTTATTCTGAAATCTCATTTAAATCAACATTTATTAATTCATACAGGAGAAAATCCTTTTGAATGTAATGATTGTGAAAAGAAATTTAAACAGAAATCACATTTAAAATCACATTTATTAATTCATTCAGGAGAAAAACCATTTGAATGTAATTATTGTAAAAAGAAATTTATTCTGAAATCTCATTTAAATCAACATTTATTAATTCATTCAGGAGAAAAACCTTTTGAATGTAATGATTGTAAAAAGAAATTTATTCTGAAATCTCATTTAAATCAACATTTATTAATTCATACAGGAGAAAATCCTTTTGAATGTAATTATTGTGAAAAGAAATTTAAACTGAAATCACATTTAAATAGACATTTATTAATTCATTCAGGAGAAAATCCTTTTGAATGTAATGATTGTGAAAAGAAATTTAAACAGAAATCACATTTAAAATCACATTTATTAATTCATTCAGGAGAAAAACCTTTTGAATGTAATTATTGTAAAAAGAAATTTAAGCTGAAATCACCTTTAAATAGACATTTATTAATTCATACAGGAGAAAATCCTTTTCAATGTAATGATTGTAAAAAGAAATTTATTCAAAAATCTGATTTAGCAAGACATTTATTAATTCATACAGGAGAAAAACCTTTTGAATGTAATGATTGTAAAAAGAAATTTTTTCAGAAATTTCATTTAAATCAACATTTATTAATTCATTCAGGAGAAAAACCTTTCGAATGTAATGATTGTAAAAAGAAATTTAATCTGAAATCGAATTTAGATAAACATTTATTAATTCATTCAGGAGAAAATCCTTTTGAATGTAATGATTGTGAAAAGAAATTTAAACTGAAATCACATTTAAAATCACATTTATTAATTCATTCAGGAGAAAAACCTTTTGAATGTAATGATTGTAAAAAGAAATTTAAATGGAAATCGAATTTAGATAAACATTTATTAATTCATTCAGGAGAAAATCCTTTTGAATGTAATGATTGTGAAAAGAAATTTAAACTGAAATCACATTTAAAATCACATTTATTAATTCATTCAGGAGAAAAACCTTATGAATGTAATTATTGTGAAAAGAAATTTAAACGGAAATCGAATTTAGATCAACATTTATTAATACATAATGTTTGAAAAATTGCCTTAATAATGAAAACAAGATTTTATTTCAATATAGCTTATATATTACTATTATTTTATTTGCTCTATTAATAAATACATTCTTACTTATTATCTGTTACATTTAAGAATCCTATCATTTTATTATCCTTATGTTTATTTATTTATTATTTATTTATACAAATCTAAAATACATATGTCTATGATTCTTTCAATTTACTAATCTATAATTGTAAATAAAAAAGAAACTATAAAAATCCTTATTTTAATTCTTACACGTCATTGCTTATCGAATCTTATTATGCTCGCTAAAATTGTATATAATACCAGGACACCCAGCCTCCGCTCGACAATTAAACAAAATGATTCCTTATTATTTTCCTAAAATATACAAATTAATTAAAATTACTTGATTTTCATTTCAAGATGAAAAATATATTAAAATTTACATGATAAAATAAAATATTTGATCCTATATTATATATATACCTGGATCACCGAGCCACCGTTCAAATAATTTAAAAGAACATAAATGACTAATAAAACATCCTCCTTAAACATGTGTATTAATGCACTGAAAGACAGAAAAGTATGCCTGTTGATATACAATATATATATTTTCGTAAATTTTATTTATTTATATGTATATCTATATATGTATATAAAAAAATGTTTTTGTCTACACATTGCTCAGAATTTAAAATTTTTTGCATATCTTCTCGTTTCATGACCTCTAGAATCCAAGAGTGACTTTAGAATTTTTCATGTCTGTCTGCCTTCTTGGAAATTTTGACGTTATAGACTCAAAATTGGCAGAACCGATTTCGATGAAATTTCATCACAATATTCTTGCGTATCCCATTCAGCAATGAATTTTTTAAAATATAATATCTACATTTTGTTATTCAGCATAGCAAAGAATACAATTCAAAGAATGTTAATAATATTTTTATTTTTATTTTTCCAATATTGACCTTTTTAACTTATTTAATACACTGAAAACATTCACACCTCTTTTAATTTTTAAGATTGATGATATGAATAAATAATTTTAATTTTGATCTCATAATTGGATTTTCAAGCAAGATTTTAATAGGAGTGGAAATTGTAGGAAGGGACACTTGGAGAAATGTGGTTGTTGAAATTTCGAGTAGATAGATATATAGATATAACATATGCAATATTGCAATAATAATATATAATTAATTTACTGATTAAATTAAAATATATTTTAAGTAAGAACACAAAAACAAATGAATGTTTTATGAAATATACTGATTGAAACAAAATGGATGAAAACCTTTTACATATAAACTTCCAAACAAATACATGGATGGAAGCGCTGTCAGACGAAATTGATGACGTCATTTAATTTCCCTCTTTAAATAAAGATAAATCTTCTAAACGTTTTGAAAAATTTTCAAATAATTTAAATGTATCTATTAATGCAATAAAAAAACAGATTTCATAAATATTTTTAATTTTATTTTATTTATAATATAAGATAAGATATAAGGAGGCGCTGGCTTTCGCTGACTGACGCTTTCGTTTAATAGGATGTTCAAAATTCAGATGTTTGTTTATATAATTTTTATTATCATCAATAACCAAAATGTTTAGATGAAATTTGGAATTTCAACCACTCGAAGAGTATATAATAAATAAAAATATTCCATTTATTATTAGATAATTTATTATAGTTAATATTTGAAGATAAAATGAAATAATATACAATTAAGATCTAAAAAAATCCAAATTTGCAACAATCTATTGGAATATCTTAAAATAATCAAATGGCTTGATTTTAATATTTGTTCAGAAAGAAAGGAGTGGGTGGATTTACGTGTAGGTTTAGCTGAGTTTAGCCTAAGGCTCATTATTTTATTTCAATTATTATAAAGGGCTGAAAATAATTAAAAAAAGAACTTAAAATTAAAATAGCCTAAAGGCTATCAATTTAAAATTGAAATAATAAATATTAAACATATATATATAAATTAATAATATAATAATATATATAATAGATTAAAAATTTTTTTTAATTACAAAAAGGGACTGTACCTTTAAAATAATGAATTTTTTTAATGGTCTAATTGATTAAATATTTTAAATATATAATTATTTAATTAATACGCTCATATCTTCTATATATTATTATTTGAATTATGAAAATATTTTGTATTATATGTATATATATATATATATATACAAGAACAAGTCAATAAGTCCGTGACTTTTTGAATTAAACACAGGTTTCTGGATAAAAAATTATTTTATTTTTCAATATAGTTCCCTAGAACTCTATACACCTCGTTCAATACTTCTCCAATTTTTTTTATCCTTTCCAAAATATAAAATTTATCGAGGACATCAAAATAGATTTGTTTGTGAGATGATTTCATCGTTGGAGTCCAATTTCTTTCCGCCGAGTCATTTCTTCAGGTTTGGAAACAAGAAATAGTCATTCGGGGCTAAATCCGGAGAATAGGGCGGATGAGGGAGTAATTCATATCCCATTTCATGTATTTTCATGGAAATTTACTTTTTGCTATTAATGAATGTCAAACAAAAACTAAAAGATCCAGCTGGTTCCCATTTCGACAGAAGTCGGCTGATAGTAGCCTGCTGACAGGAACAGTGTTGCCATTTCACTTAAAAGACGGGAAATTTAAAAAGTCACGGACTTATTGACCTATATAATGATCTAAAGCAGTGATTCTCAAAGTGGGGGTCGCGACCCCTGAGGGGGTCGCGAAAAATATTTGGGGGGTCGCAAAAAAACTGATGACAAATTAATTTTTGTTTCAAAAATTTTATTAATTTAAAAATTGTTAAAAAATAAATTGTTATTATAAATATAAAAAAATAATAAAAATATTTTAATACGTGCCTGAATATAACATTCAAAAATTTGTGAGATATTGGGGAATCCCCCGAGTTTCTCCTCTCCGCCTAATCTATGATAGAATAATGTTCTCATTTGGAACAGTCTTACCAGAAAGACGCAGTAGGGTTCCCCCGCATCTCCCCCCTTCATATCTTTTTCATTTCTGGCATCACTGATTTGGAACCGTGTTCGCTAAGTTCGTTAGCCGGGCTACGTCTGTATGCACGTCGATTTCAAAATATTGTAATTCAAACTAAAAGTGCTCATTAATTATTTTTGTGTGTTTTATATACTGTTATATATGAAAATAAAGGTAAGTATTTGTTTTTGTATTTATTTATTTACTTTTATTATGCGGTGAATAACTTGGTAATATGAGTGTTAATAATGAACAACCTACGCTAAAATACCCGTAATAACGTCTTGAATAAAATTAATAACGGGCGTGCAAGCTTAGGAAGCTATTCTAATTGACCTTTCAAAATCAAAGTTGTTATGCCAAAACTGGTACATAGTTCCACACAAAGAAACTTCATTTAATAATTATTTAAATTGATTTTTATACCATTTAAATTTATTTTAGAATATTATTCCATAAATATGGATAAATGGTTGAAAAGGAAAGCTACGAGTGTAGATGCAAATGATCTTGCCGAAGCTGGAAGCAGTAAAAAAACAGAAATGGATCCAAAATCGGAACCAGCTTTTAAGAAAAAGAGAAAGTATAATGAATCATATTTACAATACGGATTTACATTTACTGCTGGTACACATGACGAACAACTACCATTATGTTTATTATGTAATGATACTTTGGCGGCTGAAAGCATGAAACCTTCAAAATTACTAAGGCATTTCAACATCAAACATGCTGCTTATTCAACAAAACCTGTAGAATATTTTCAAAATTTATTGAAGGTATCAAATCAAAGCAAATGTTTGTTAGAAAGTTATGCCTTTACTCAGGAAAAATACCTTTTAGCGTCGTACCAAACATCATATCTAATAGCAAAAGCTAAAAAACCATATACAGTTGGAGAAGAACTTGTTTTACCTACTGCAGTACAAATTACAGAAACTATTCATGGAAAAAAATATGCAGATGAATTGCGGAAAATTCCTCTCTCCAATGATACAGTTGCTAGAAGGATTTCAGATATTAGTTGTGATCAATTTCAGCAACTTATACAAAGAATTAAGGAAAGTCCGAAATTTGCAATTCAGCTGGATGAATCGACAGATATTACAAATTTGGCTCAATTATTAGTTTACGTTCGATACAGCCATGCCTTCAATATACATGAAGATTTACTGTTTTGTCGGCCAATGAAAAGTTATACAACAGGCGAAGACATATTTTTACAAGTTAATGAATTTTTCAAAGAAGAAGGATTGGACTGGAATAACTGTATTGGTGTATGTTCTGACGGTGCAGCAGCGATGAAGGGACACCGCGCCGGATTTCTAGCAAAAGTTAAATCTATTACAAATGGGCATATCATGTTTACCCATTGTATCATTCATCGAGAAGCGTTAGTAGCTAAAAAATTATCACCAGATCTTAATGTGGTGTTAAATGATGCCATACGTATTATAAATTTCATAAAATGCCATGCACTTAATAGTCGTTTATTTGCAAATTTATGTAAGGATATGGGAGCAGATTATGAACAGCTTTTACTACACACAGAAGTAAGGTGGTTGTCAAAGGGGCGAGCCTTAAAACGACTAATAGGGTTGAAAGATGAAGTAATGATATTTTTATCAGAAACAAAGTCCGATTTTTTAAATCTCTTCCACAATGAAATTTGGGTTTGCAAATTATGTTATTTGTCAGACATATTCGAGAAACTAAATGAATTGAATATGTCCTTGCAAGGTGAGAACACGAATATATTAATTTTGTACGATAAAATTCATGTGTTTATTAAAAAGATAAATTTATGGAAATCAAGTGTGAAAAATGACATTTTCGTAATGTTTTCGAGTACATATGATTTTATCACAGAAAATAATTTGGATAATATTTTAATTAAGAAAAGCATAATTGATCATTTATCATCTATGGAAGAACAATTTAAAAAATATTTTCTATCCGATTTAAATACTGAACAGTTCATCTGGATACAACAACCATTCCTTGTAGAAATGGCACAAGTGAAACATCTCACATTAAGTGCCCAAGAAGAATTTGCCGAATTTAGTTGTGACACAAATCTTAAAATCGAATTTAGTAAGCAAACATTAAATTGTTTTTGGCTTCGTCTGAAAACAAAGTATCCAATACTCGCTGAATTAGCAATGGATATTCTCTTACCATTTGCAACTACTTATTTGTGCGAAATGGCATTTTCAGTAATGACCAACATAAAAACAAAACAGCGCTCTCGTCTTAGTAACATAGAAATTGCTATGAGACCTGCACTGACCGATATTAAACCCAATTTTAATTTATTGTGCCAAAATAAGCAAGCTCACCAATCGCATTAAATTTATTTTAAAACATGTTAAATAAACTCAATTAGTTATGTTAAGTTAATGTCAGAATAAAAGTATATAAGCATAAAATATTTTGTTCAAAGATGTACCAAAGATAAGTTATTAATTTTTATTGATACTAAAAATAAATTGGCTATGAATCAAAATTATGAGTGTTTCAATGCAATTAAACTAAAAAAAAAACTCCTTCTGAATGTAAATGATTTTCACCCCTTCTTCCTCCCTCTGAGATGTTTTCTACACATACCAATTCTTCGGGGGGTCCTTTGAAATTTTTAAGTGTAAGAGGGGGTCGCGGACCAAAAAGTTTGAGAAACACTGATCTAAAGAACCTTATTATCGAATCTATTAATAATAATAATATTATATAATAACAGAAAACTACTAAAAAAGAAAAAATTATCTATATAATAAAAAAAAACTTTCATAAACATATTATAGAAATTATGATAATACAATTTCCGATATATATATATATGCGCAGGTGTTTAAAAATGATAAAAAAAACCTCCTTCATTATATACATATATTTATGAACATTAATCATACTCATAAATAAGTTAATATAATTTAGTGTATTATTTATAAATATTAATCTGTTTAATATTTATTTTTATTTTAATTAATACATGTTTTATTTCATATTTATATAAATAGGTTAATGGGTAAATTGATAGTCCTTTTCTTTTTAGAAGAATTGAAAATTGAAAATATAATTTAAAAAAATAAATGCATTAAATAAAATTTTGAAAGTGCTCTTAAGCTATATTTTTATATGAAATTTCTCCCATCCTCCCCCATTCAAAAGTCAAATTTCAGAACTGCAATAGTATATATATATATATATTATACATTTTATAATAAAGAAAACAAATTTATTTTTCTATTAAAATAAATATTTTTACTTACTTATCTTCAATTGTTAATTTTAAATTTACCGGTTGTTTGAAAGGTGACAAATTCCAAAGAGGTATGCTTGAAGAGGCGACATTTATTCCTAAAACATAAGTAAATATTTTGTTAATGTTTTTTTTAATATTAATTAATAGAATTATATATTATTAACATTTTTCTTTAATTTTTCAATGATAAAATATTATTTATTATATTCTTGAATTTTATAACATTTCAAAATTATTTTTTTAATTTAATATGTTTTTGTCAACCTGTTTGACTGATGACACATTATACACGAAATTCTTCATTTAAATGTAGCACTTGTCATCTTATTAGTTGCTTTAATTGTGTTTTCTGGTGTTTTCAAAACCAACTACTTATTTTTCAAGTTAATTTACAAGAGCAGGAAACAAATAAAAACAATAGATAAATATTTAATTCATGATTTGATTGTAAAGCCAAATATCATTAAAAAAAAAGAACTGAAAATAAATTTAAAAAAAAAAACATGGATTTTTTAAAAAGTGGTTTAAAATCAGTCCTTGGAAGCCAACAAGAAGGAGTTGCACCATCCGGAGCTGAAACCGTAAATTTATTTATATTTTTCCTTAACCATATGTTTCTTATTTATATTAATTAATTCCAACATATCTCTTTATTAATTATAATTAATATTATTATTATTATTTAGAATCTTGTCACTTGTTATTTATTATTTTTATTACTTGTTTTTTTTTACAGGTGGAAAGACTTCTTGATAGATTAGAAAATTCTACTTTATTAGCTGACAGGAGAGATGCATGTCGTGCTTTAAATGCATTAAGTAAAAAATACAGAGTGGAAGTTGGAGCTCATGGATTATCAAGCTTAAAAGCTGTCCTTCTGAATGATAGGAGCGACTCGGATATTGTTGGTTATGCCCTCAATACATTAACAAATATTGTATCTCCTGAACTGCATCCAGACGGTATTAGGAATTAAATTATTAAAGCTTTGGTGGCTGTTTTCATTTATAAGGGAATTTTATAAATAAAACCATATATTGATATTTTTTATTGTAAATTTATTCAAATAAATACAAAGAATACACAACGCAGAAGTAGCAATCGAAACGTTGTGTATTCTTTGTATTTTTTTGAATAAATTTACAATAAAAAATATCAATATGTGGTTTTTATTTACAAAATTCTCCTAGAAATGGTATTAGAAATTGATTATTTTATTCTATTATTTTATTAAATTTATTAAATATATTATCTTATATTTATATATTTTCCTTTTTAGAAGCTCCAACAAACACTGATAGTAATATCGGTGAACAATTTACTGAAATATTTATTAAAGAATCAGACAGTGTTCCATTAGTAATAAGTTTTTTAGAGGAATTTGATTTTAAAGTATTATGGCCCGCTGTTAAGTTATTACATGCACTATTATCGCATAAGTAAATATCATTTTTGTTTTTGTTTTTATTATAAATCACAGATTATTTCAAAACCATTTGACATATGCATATTCAATGACAGTGTTTATAAATGTGTTTTTTTTTTTTTGTAATAATTATGAACCTCTCGGATTTGGATGAAACTTCGTCATTTGATTCCTTGATTAATTCTAAGAAACTTTTTCCTTTAGCAATTTATGGGACAAATTTCTATAAATAAATATTTTTTAAGTTTGACTGATTAGCTGGTTATGAGCCATTAAAGAATCACTAATTTTCGTTTTTTTTCGGTTCGGTTTGGATATAGGGAAATTATTTAATTTTTTAATTTTTCTATATTCAATTTGAACTGAAAAAAAACCCCGAAAATTAGAAGAGCCCTTTGCTGGTCAAATGAATAAATCATGGGAGCTAAATAGAATATCAATGGATTTATATCTAAACTTTAATACTTTTTATCTCGAAAACCAGAAGTTTCCCCCCTATATAGCCTAAGGAAAAAGTTTCTTAGAATTAATCAAGGAATCAACTGGCGAAGTTTCCTCAGAATCCGAGAAGTGACATGTATTCCTAGCTATTACCGTTTTTTTTTCTTTTTTCTCTTTTAATTTATTTTTAATAAATAAAAAAATAAAATATTATTTTCTAATTTTTAATTAATTTATCAATTTAAAAAACCCATTTCATTTTTCAGATTGAAAGAAATTCAACAAGTAATATTAGCAAGTCCGATGGCAGTTTCCAAACTAATGGATCTTTTATCCGACTCGCGAGATGTCATAAGAAATGATGTACTTTTCATTTATTTATTTGATCTTTTAATTGGACATTTCTAATAACTTGTTGTTGTTATAGGCACTTCTTCTTTTGATTCAACTCACCAAGGGCAATGCAAATTTACAAAAAATTGTAGCCTTTGAGAATGCATTTGATAGATTATTTGATGTGATTAATGATGAGGGGAGTGTTGATGGAGGAATTGTAGTAGAAGACTGTTTGCTGTTGATGCTCAATTTATTACGTGGCAATTATTCAAATATTAAATTTTTTAATGAAGGCAATTATTTTGTTTTATTTTATTTAAAATATCAATTATCATTTATTTTATTTAAAATATCAATTATCATTTATTTACTGTCCTATTATTGTTATAACAGGTTATTATATCCGTCATTTACAGCCGATGTTTTATTTGGCTTTAGAAAATCATGAAAACAATTGGTCCAATCAAAAAATAAGCAACTATCATTGCATGTTGGAGGTAAGTAATTTATATATATATATATATATATAATATTAAAAAATATGGTTGAACAAATTTTGACATTTTGCTTTTTTTTCACACCAAATTTCACATGTGGAGTTTTTTACATATCTCCACGAATCAAGCATTTTCTTAACAGAAAAAAGTATTTTGTCTGTCCGTCTGTCCGTATAGAAGTGTACAGCTTGAACGGATCAACGGATTTTGATGAAATTTGGTATATTTACTTAATGCATCAGTATGATGAATTGATCAACTTTTGGTGCAAATCCGGAAACCGGAAGTGGTAGTATTAAAGATCGACGATAGGAAGGGAAGGGTTATTTTCACACCAAATTTCACATGAGGAGATTTTTTACATATCACCACGAATCATGCACTTTGTATTGGTTTTATCCTCGAGAAAATCATCTTCATTCATTTTTTCTTAATTTAAAATTATAGGACGTCACTCAGCCCTTCATGACGTCACAGCCTGGTCTTACATATATATTATAAATAAAATAAATTAAAAATATTTATGTTATATGCCTATCTGATTTTTATTACATTAATAGATATATTAAAATTATTTGAAATTGTTTCTGTAGCTGGAAATTAATTTAGTTCAAACCATCGGTCGGTTCCTGGCCACAGGTCAACTTATTATGTTTTATTAATAAAAATAAAATAAAATTTATTCTTTTTAATATTTGTGCTAAATGTTGATTTCCTAAGTATTCATTGTCTTCATTTATGGCTGTAATTAGTATAAAATTACCTTATTTTTGACCATTTATTATATTAATAAGTGTTAAATGAATAGACAAAGGAGATAAAATTTTAACTTAATTTTTTACAAAGTTCAGTAGTTTCAAATCTTGAATAGTATAATATAATGTACACTGTCTTGGGATTCAAAGTATTTTAAATAAGATCTAAATATTTTGAAATGAAACGAAATTTACTAGAAAGTACAATTAAACAGTTTTTTCGATGTGTGTATCGATGAATTATTCTTTTCTTTTTTTCATAATAAATACCAATTTATTAATATTTATTATTTAACACATGTACCACCGGTGGCTCATGCCGTCACATAAAATAAATAGACAAATTATGGAGCCAGCCGGAACGTGTTAATAGATGTGATGATGGATTCGAATCTTCTTTTTCAAATTACATTTTTCATTAGCATTTTTAAAACATTTTCCTCTCATTATAGATTAGACATTAATTTTCTTATAAACTTTCAAGATTTTAAGAACATTGTTGACACCTGGAATGCCATTAAATATAATTGTTAAATTACAAAATGCTACTGCAAAATGTTTATTACTTCAAGTTTTATGTGATATATTAACTGCTAATGGTGTGCCGGAAGACATTCTTTCTGAAACAATTAATTGTTTAGCAGAAGTGATAAGAGGTCATCGTCATAATCAAGAATACTTACAAAAAGCCTTTGCTCCATCAGATCCTCCAAGGTAAAATATTTATTTTGTTAACAATTTTCCAATCTTTATATATAATATATCATTCTTGTTCTTATAGATCGTTAATTATGGTTTTAATGATGACATTAGTTAATGAAAAACAACCTTTTACACTTCGAACTTCGGTCCTTTATTTTTATGAATGCTTCCTTTATCAAAATGAAGAATTTCAGGCTCAACTTATTGAAGATTTATTACCTAAAGATCCTGAAAATGAAGGTATTTTTATTTCCTTTTCTTTTGTTTGTACTTAACTAGATTATTAAATTCTTCATGTTTAATTTTAAATATTTTTTTTAAGGAAAATTGATTTGTATTTATTTAATCGTGAAATTTGAATAAATTTATTTTAGCTGGAGAACTTAATAGAGGGCAATTGATATGTGGAGCCCTTTTCAGTTCTGATGCTCTTTCTAATTGGCTTGCATGTGTTGCACTATCATATGGTTTGGCAGATAATTCGGCTCATCAAGAAAATATGCTCCGTGTTCGATTATCAACAGTGTGTGGTCAATATCAATATGCGTATTCAGATAAACAACCATTTTCATTACTTGAACATTGTTCCCTC
Source organism: Labia minor (assembly GCA_963082975.1). NCBI lineage: Eukaryota > Metazoa > Arthropoda > Insecta > Dermaptera > Spongiphoridae > Labia > Labia minor. The sequence continues at coordinate 71,421,565 of OY720348.1, forward strand.
TTATTGCAATCTGTAATTATTTCACTAAAATTATTTATACTCAATACACTCACAATCTTTAATATATATATATATAATACTTTATATTTAGGTGACTCATATTCAAGCAAAATTAGGATTTTTAATTTTATTATCAACCTGGTTATGCAATTGTCGACCTGCAGTGAAAGTATTTTTGACCATACCAAATAATATTTCCTATCTCATCTCCAAAATTGTGGATGATAATGATGAATTAATTCAAGGACTATGCGCTTTTCTTATGGCTAATTGTGTAGCTAATAATGACAATTCTGTGGAAAATTTTACAGATGTAAGATAATATTTTTCTTTTTTTTGTTTCTTTTATATTATTATTTTCTAAATATATTCTTAAATTTTAGAAACATTTAACTCAAATCATTCGTGAAAGAATTGGTTTAGAATCATATATAAATAAACTGAAACAAGTTTCAAAACATGAAATATTTTGTAAAGCAGTAAAACATCCACGAATGAATATAATTAAACAAAATGAACTACTTTTAAATCATAAATTTTGTGAATTATTTAAAGAACAGGAAGGTATGTATATATTTGGCAATTATATTTAATTGTTTGTTTTGTTTTTTTTTTATTATAAAATGAAAATTACTAAAAAATTATTAAAATATTAATATATAAAAAAATTTATCAAACTTTATATCAATAAATATATGTTAGTAATTGTAAATTTTTAATTTTGCATAATTACTAAATTATCTATAAAATGTCTATTTCATTTATTTAATCAAATAGTATTTTTATATATACTTTATCCTGTGAAAATACAACCAAATTATTAACTTAGTCCAAATTAAATAAATGAAAAAAAAATTAATATAATATTTTTAAAATTATTTTTATAGGAGTTTTAGTTAATATGATTTACCTTAATTCTCTACAAAATTCTATAATAAATAAACAAAATGAAATTTCTGAAAAAGAAATAAATGCTTCCAACCAATATAAAACAGTAATACGTAATCTTGATGAAGAACTTATAAAAGCGAAACAACATCAAGAACATCTGGAGAAACAAAATATTATGTTTAATGTACATTATCATATAATAATTATTGGGTATTAATGAATATTATTAATATAATATTTAAATAAATTATAGGAAAAAGTGAAAGAATTACAAGAAACTATAGGAAAATTAAAATTAGATCGGCAAGAATATCAAACTCAAATTAATAATCAAATATCTCCAGAGATGTATAACATACTTCTTGAAAATAATAATCAATTAAATATGAATTATAAAGATGTTCTAGTCAAATTGCAACAAAAGGATGAATATATATTCCATTTAGTAAGTTTTTCAATTATGAATATAGACACAGGAATAATGAAATAAAATAAATTCATACAAATAAAAAAACAAATATTAATCCTAAGATAATATATAAATTAGAAAATATTTATATTTGTATCTTTTTTTAGGAGAATAAATTAAAAGAGTATACTAGCAAAAACATTTTGGAAAATGAAAAATCCTCCAATGTAAGAAATATTAGTAATAATATATGTAATATATTTTAATTATTTTAAAAACACATTAAATCAGAACTTCCCACTTATTTCATATAAAAACAAATCACTTTAAAATAAAATTTGTAAAAATTAAAACTTTATGAAATACTAAACGTTGAAATATTTATTACATTTGTTTGTTTTTTATTTAGGTGAATGAAAGTAATATTGAACATTGTTTAAATCAATCAGATGAGATTTTAAATAAATTGGAAAAAATACACAATGATAATGAAGATTTGTTAGTAATATTATCAAATTATGATTTCAAATTAAATAAAATGAAAAAAGAATTTTTAAAAATGGGAATTGAGGTATAAATTATTTAATTTATAATTTAAAGATAAAATTTTATATATTAAATTTTTGAAAATGATTTTATTGACAGGTTTTGGAAGAAGATTCTGATGTTATTTTTCAACAACTTACGGAAATGAAATAAAATGAAATTTTGTTATGTCAATTATATAATTTATATATATATATATATATATATATGTATGTATATTTATATATACACTAGTTCTAGTCTCATGTTTTAAATTATTCATTATCAATTTTGGACCAAATTATGTTAATATGAAAAAATATTTTTGGTATTAAATTAATTCAGAAAACATTCCAGGATATACAAAAAAAGGTCCATAGATTTTATTCTAATAAACTTCTTTATAAAGGAATATAAAGTTGTAATTATATATAAACAATAAATGTTTTCTTATTTAAAATAATCTCAGATCAATATATATAAAATGCATTACAAAATAAAAAAAATGATACATAGACAAATAATTAAATTATTAAAAATAGCATAACGCTTTTTTATATTTTTTTTTTTTTTTGTTATTTTTTTTCTTTTTTTTTTTTCTTTTTTTTTGTTTTTTTTTAAATTAAATAACAGAAAAAATTATGTACATAGAAGAAAATAATTAAATTAATAAAGTCCGAAATCTCGTATAGTGATTTTCGAATAGACAATCCATTGCAAAAAAGTCATTTTTATTCTAATTTTAATATTAAATTAAAACCAAAACAAAAGTAAAATTTTTAAATTGATATATATATTTAAAAAAAAAAAAAAAAAAAAATTAAATTCTCTTATTTTAATTTTTCATTTATATAGTCAATTATATACATTGTTAATATAGTAATTAACAACCAAATGATTATCTAGGCTTTTTATGAATATATTAAAAGATGTTTATATATATATAGTTTATGGTAAAAAATAGTTTCAAAAATGCAACAGATTATCTAAATTGAAAAATAATTGTCTATTTGTTAATTTCTTGTCTTGAACAATAATAATATCACTGTCATTGACTAGATTATGGTATAAAATAAACCAAATAATATAATTATTGTATCATTCATTGTTTTACTTTATAAATAGTTCTCGTGATATACTTTTAAGATCGACAATATATATATATACACATATATATATATAAATTTACAATGTTCTTTGATCAAGAATTATTCAACAAATAAATACTTTTATAAATCTTAATACTAATCATTATAATGACCAATGTCTATAATTTTGCCATTAAAATACCATTACTCCAAACTTGATTTTACATAATTATTAAATTATATTAAACAAAAGTCGAAGAGCAATTTATTTTATAAGTATTCAATAAATAATATATACTATTTTTTTGATAGAATTAAATGAGATAATGATAATCAATTGAATGAAATAAACATTCTATCGTTTATGGAATTAATATATACTTCATTGATAATGTAAGGATTAACTCCTTTAAAACTAATCTCATTTAATTCTTGTTCAATAGAATATATATTTAATTTATTTAATACTTTTACATAACATTTTACATTCATATTAAAACATAATGCCGGCAGTGATGATAATACAGAGTTGGTGAATATTAATTTATTTATTTTTATAAAGACTTCGGACAACACTAAAAAGTTTGTCATAATTTGTCCCCATTCAAATTCTTTCCAGATTAATTTGAGCTATTTTATGGTGTTTGGTTGTCACTGAATAAGGATAAACTATATAAAATTCAACTCAAAATATATAAAAAAAAATAAATTCATCGGAAAACATTAAAATAGTATTAGAGATTTCAAAATTAATGATTCATTTTTCTTTTTTTTCTTTTTTTTTTTTTTTTTTTTTTGATAATCTAGGAAATAAAAAATTTATGATATATATAATAATGGATAGATAGCCTTAAAAGGGAGATATAATGATCACTAATCATATGGTATATAGTCTAATTGAGATATAACATCAATCAAATATATATATAATATATTTATGAGATTTTAAAATTGAAATAATTTCTATAATACATTTCATTCGGGATCAATTGAACTATAAATTTAAACTTATTTTGCAAACAATAGAATAGAAAGATATATTATCATGGTAATCATTTCAGAATGAAGATCGATTTGTGAAATTTAATTTGTTTTTCCTTTTTAAGCCTTCCCTTAAATAGTGTGGTGTTCCGAAAACGCAGCCCTAAAGCCTTTATTATTAACAAAATAAATATGCAAATTTGTTTTTACTTTATTTTGTTTCAAGTATTATTGGTACATAGTTATTCAGAATGACATATCAACTGAAAATAATATATAAATTTATTTAAATTTCTATTGATTTTTTAAAATTTTATAAATATATATTATAATTAAGATTTGTTTAAAACGCTATTATATATATATATATATATATATATATATATGTGCAAAAATAAAAATGTAATTAAATTAATAGTCTGTATATTTACTCAATTCATTTTTATTTAAAATTAATATAATATAGTATAAAAAGATTTTTATATAAGAAAATATGGTTAAATTTTTGATAATAATAATAATAATAATGTTTCATTTAAATAAATTTTTTTTCTTAAAATAAATTTTCCAATTTATTTTTGTCTATCAAGTCTTCATCAGTTCCCCTACCCCCTCCCCTTTTCAACTATCGTACTATAAATATTTTTGATTTAGATTTCTTATAATAGATAATTGAGTGTATATAAACATTTTAAATTATTCATTTTTTTTTTTTTTTTTTTTTTGATCAAGTTTATATATTATTTTAATATTTATATTTTAATTTCTAATTTTTAAAGCCCATTGAATTAATTTTGAGAAGTTATATTAATTTTTTTTTTAATTTTAAATTTAAATCATTTTTTCATATTTTCCGACATCATTGGAAGAAAAATATTACTTTTAAAGAGGAGAGGATCAGGATCAAACCCATATCTAAATGATACTTTCTATTTTCATTTTATTTTATTATTATTATTATATAATTAAGTTTGTTATATATCTTTATATAATTATTTATATTATTGACAGTCTTAAAATATTTCGTTATTATTTTAAACATCTAGCTAAAGAGCAAAGAATAAAGATAAATAATATATAATTTTAAATGCTGTATTCTTTGAATATATATTAAATCATCAATAATTTTTTTTTTTGGCTATTTTTAAATAAATCAAGAAAGGGCAGCGGTCGGGGAACAGGGGTAAATTACCCCAAATGGGGTAAAAATGAAACTTTTGTGAGTAAAAAGTATATATTTTTAATTTGCTATTTTATAAACCTGTTAGTATTTTTACAAATTAAATTCTTAGTTATTGTTTTCTTTTCAAAATTATCATGGGGGGGGGGGGGGGGGCTATAATAGGAAAGATGCTAAAAAGAGGCGATTTCGTTTGTTTTTTTTGCTCTTCACCATGTGGTAATAATATCAACAAAAATATTTTGGGGTAATGATTAAAAAAGTTCCCCGACCGCTGAGATAGGGAAAGAACTCCAATTTCCAAAACAAATTATGCTTGGATGATTCCAAAAATTATAACAATTTATAAAAAATATACCACTTGCCTGAAATGGATGAAAGTAATGGTAGAAAAAAAAGTAAATCTCATGTTATTACAGAAATAAAAATACTATTTTGAGCCTAAAATGACAGTAGATGAATTATGAAAAATGACAATAATTTGGAATCAAGGATTGGATGATTATGACATGAGATAGGATGGATGGAAAAGTATGGATGCTGCAACAAAGACCGTGAAGTTTACAGGAGGTAAATCATAATAAACAGAGCCTTAATGGAAGGTTTTTATCAATAATTATATTTTTCACTATCAAAATTTGCTATGAAAGTATAAAAAAACAAAACAAAAAAAAAATTTCTATTTAGGAGAACGTTTATAAATTGTAAAATTATATATAAATAAATTTTTCTTTTGCCATATTAAATTTAACATTTTTAAATTCTTTAAAAAAAATGAACAAATTAAAAGAAAATACACATTGGTTATGATAATTTTTTTTTTTTGTCTCAAATATCATATATTAATAAAACTCAATTTAATAATTGATTTAATTTGTTAGTATTATATAAATTATGTAATGAAAAATTATTCACTATTTAGGGATTTATATTATCATACAAAATTTGAATAAATTAATAACATTTTATTTTTGTTTTCAATACTACCAGAAATATGTACAATATATTAAATAAGGAACACTTATATTGAACTTTCCAAAAGACGGTTGGTCATAACTACGACTCGACAGAATCAAGATTTTTAAAACTATCATGCGAGTTTAAAAAATTGTCCGTGAAAAAATACTGATGGAGAAGTTGTTTTTTAAACAAGAAAACAAATAAAATCAAATATCATGATCAAGGGATGCCAAGGAATGGCGGATTGAACTTAAAACTTGAAATTAGGGGAGGAACTGGTTAAATGGATTTCAAACTACAATTATGAAAGACTTAAAGATCGGGATATAGAATATGAGGAAGAATATATATATATATATATATATATTATATTTACGAAAAAAAAATAAAATTTACGTCACTGGTAGATAAGAAACAAGTATGTGTGTTTATCAATTGTATAGTGTATGATTGTGAAAATAATTTATTCCTGGAAGAATTTCAAGGCATTTCCACTAAAAAAATGTTTAATTCGGTCAAAAAAAATTTTAAAATCAGTCCCAGGTATTGAGAATTCAAATTCATTGCCTTTCATTATTTCAGCAACATTCTATTGCCAACATTCTGCAGTTTTGCCTACCAATATCCGTTGTAAAAACAAAGTGTGGGTTCTCCTATATATATATATATATATATATATGAAGGAGATACTTTTCATATACTTTATATAGATTTAAAGTCAGGGGTGTCTAAAATGCGGCCAAAACCCTTTGAGATGCGACCCAAACGCAAATTATGAAAATATTTAAATTTTTTCAATATGGTTCCAAAAAAAAGGTGAAATGATTTTGGGATTAGACTTTTAAATATTTCCGACATTTTTAAATTTTTTCAATAAGGTTCCAAAAAAAGGTGAAATGATATTTATGTGCGGCCCAGCATTTTTTTTTTTTTTTTTTTGTAATTTAGCCCTTTTTGGAGTGTGATTTTAATTTCGTTTTTTTATATTATAGAAATATTTAATTAAAATGTAATACAATTATATTACATTTATTTATATAAATAACTTGGTTTATTTTTTGTGAGAGAGGGCGATTTTTTATAAATTTTTTATATTATACAGGGTTAATAAAAGAATGGTGCAGTTTTGAACATGGTTTAAATAAAAACAAAATTACTTACAGTTAATATTTTTTATTTCTCGAATTTGCCGTCTCAAACAGTTTTTTACATAATTAATAAATTTCAATAGGTGCTTCTTTAGTCGCTCGACAAATGTCCGAAAGATGCTCAATATCTGTCCAAACATTAGTTAACATTTCTTCATTAATGGTTGCTAAATCACTTAAAAAAAGCATTAATGAAAACTGACAACCATTAACGAATAAATGTTAACTTAAGTTAAGTTAAAGTTTGGACATTTGTTGACCGTCTAAAGATGCATCTATTGAAATGTATTAATTATGTAAAAAACTGTTGAGAAGACAAATTCGAAAAATAAAAAACAAACTGTAAGTTATTTTGTTTTTATTTAAACTATGTTCAAAACCGCACCATTCTTTTATAATAACACTGTATATAAGTATTTATTGAAAATATTATTCGATTCTAGTTTATTCTGTAAAACATTTAATGAATCATTTTAAATAATCGTTAATTTATAAAAAAAAAATTTTCATTTTTAAAAAATAGAAGGTGCGCGCCATTTTACCCTTTCGCACCGGGTGCCCTATTGTCGGGCTACGGCTCTGTATATATATGTTTAAAATTGATTTAAGAAAATCACATTCAAACGCTCAAATATAATTTACTTCTATATTTACTTTAAAATCCTAAGGAAATTAAGATATTGGCAATGCTTCAGTAAGTGAATTGAACACCCATTCTACCCTGGTATGGTATAACTTGTAACAACATATATATCAACCGTTTATTTTGAAAGTGGTGTAAATCCATTTTTTGTAGTTTCGAGAAAAATTAAAGGTTAGTACAGTGTTTCTCAACCTTTTAGTATTCACGGGCCAATTTTCAATCATAATTTTCATCGCGCCCCCCACCCCCATCGAAAATGTTTCAGAGCATCGCAAAATCATCTGACCTTTTTTTTATAACCATATTGAGAAAATTGAAAAATAATCGAATATGTTCAAAAGTTTTCCCACAAAATCATCTTACCTTTTTTTTTTCTTTAGAACCATATTGAAAAAAAGGGAATTTTCTCTTGGATATGCTCGCGCGCCCCAAAGGTTGAGAATCACTGGGTTAGTATATATAAAATATTGATTGTGATTATTTCAAGTTTGGCCCAGTTTTTATTAATTTATCAGTATGTAAATTGATTAAATAAATTTCTTTTAGGGGAATATAACCAGTGGAGTCATCCTTTCGCACGGGTTCGCGATAGAATCCGTTGTTAAAATATTTTTATATCAACGAACCCGTTGTTTATTTGTCAGTTTAGCCGAAGCTGAAGAGGTTTTAGCTTTAGATTTAGCAACAGATAAAAGGAATTCACTTCTCGTTGAAAATATTGGCCATTTTATGACAATATTTCGGATTGGGATCCAATACCTTTCGTAAAATCCTGGCTTCGTGAAGGAAAACAAACATGACACCAGAGTCAAGAAAAAAAAGAAAAGAAAAGGAGCATCCAGAAAATCAAAAAAGAATTTAGAGTCTATTGTAAAGTTTATTTAATTTGTTTTGATTCACAAAATAAAAAAAATTTGAAGTTTGTTGTGAATAAAATAAAGTTTATTGTTTTATAATTATTGCACAAAATTATTACCGAACCCTTTGTAAAATATTTAGGATGACACCACTGAATATAACTAAATATAACTAAAATAATGTATATATAAAAAAATACATACAACTTCTTTTAGCAATCAATTTTAAATTGAATAAAACATTAGCATTTTTTAAGATATTAAATATTAATTACTTAGTTAAAAATAAAAAGTTTACAGTAAATTAAGTATATATGATATAATATCTCATTATTTATAAAAAACTTTCAAAATAAACGGTTCAGAAAAAAATGTCTTCGGGACAGCCTATTGTCCCGGTTTTTAAATATTTTGGACATTTTGTAATTTTTTTTCAAAATTTTTTCAATTTGGTTCTAAAAAAAGGTAAAACGTTTTTGGGACTAGGCTCTTAAACATTTCTGACTTTTTTTTAAATTTTTTCAATTTGGTTCTAAAAATAAAAAAGGTTAACCGTGTCCCGGTTTGGTGTTTTCGAAATACGGTCACCCTATATATATATAAATTGAAATCTGATAAGATTTGTCTTTAAAGGAATCACCAGAAAAAGAGTAGAAAGTTTCATGAATTAAAATCTAAGAATACTAAAAAATTGCTGGTGTCATGAATAGAATCCGAGTTCACCGAGAAAACCCATAGGATCAATAAACATACTAGATAAAGAATTATAAGCGATAATTAATTTATTGATTTATAAATAAATTAATGTAATTATGACTAATAGTAGTAACAATTTCTAATGAACAATAACTAATTTAATGAGCCATTTCACCTTAAATTGGCTTGCATTGAGACATGCATGGCTTTATCTTTGAGACAAGCATATGACTACTGACAGGATCAACCATCATCAAGTATTTTTTTGTTTTCTTATAGATATAATTCATTCAATAATTCAATTATTACTTTGAAAAATTGCTTTTATTAGGTACTACTTTAATATTATTTTGTATATATATATATATATACCAAGGTTTTTGCAAAAGTAAAAATCATTTTTGGTATTAAAGATAAATGATTTTATGGAGAAATAAAAAAAATAATTGACATACACAAAATAATTTAATGGTGTAATTATATTGCTAGCAAATTAATTATTAATTTATTTAAGGATGAAAAATAATATTTTAAAACAATTCTGGCCAAACCGTGAATGAAAACTGGAATTTTTCTTAAATATTTTTTTGAATGATAAAGTTTAATTTCTAAGTTAAAATAATAATAATAAAAATAAAAATGTTCCAATAAATACAAACTGTCAAATCCATGATGTGAATCTATCAAAGGGATGATATTTAAAAATAATGAAAAATAATGATTTTATTTAACTTAAACAAATAATAATAATATAACATGAATTTTTATTGAATAAATTATTATCGATGTACGTATATTGAATATTCAAATATTGTCAATAAATTATGTTGATAAATATATATATATGTATAAAATTATAAAATAATAAAATATGTTTATTATTAATTGTACTTTTTTGTAAATTCAAAGGAATTTAGTCAAAAAAAAATATGCGAAATGATTGTCATATTTAAAAATGTAATTCATAACTGATCTCCTAGAAGTTCTCGGTGAGGAGGATTTTCAGTTTAAATATTTTGTCCCGTAAATCAATTTGGATTGGCTAGACCTGCTTTAAAATTAAATTGAAATGTCACTCTGAACACCCTGTAAGCCGGCGAAAATATTTTTGAAACATCTATATTCATGTATCTATTTATCTGTAATTAGATATAATGATACAAACAATGAAATGTTTAAAAAAATTATATATTCAAAAGTAAATGCACTGGAAATTATTTTGACTTAGAATGTAATCTCTCTTTCTTTCTTTCTTTCTTTCTTTCACTCACTCACTCTCTCTATATATATATATATATATTATATATATATGATATTTTTATTTAATAAAATCCTTATATTATGTTTAATAACTCTACACTACATAAATATAAAAAAATTTTAAAATTGCATAAATGTAACCCAAAAGCCAAGCAAGATATTTTTGTCTAAATTAATTATATACAAGATGTTTAATTAATTCGTTTCTAATTAGTCCTCTATCTTAGATGTTTTAAAATGGTTATTTGGAAATTAATAAAAAAATAATTTCCATATGGTTATAATAATATTATAATAATAATTTTAATCTCACTATTTATATATATTGGAAGAGATTCAAATTGGTTCGATGGTGGAATTATTATTATAATTATTATTTAAATTTGTTTATGGTATGTTTAAGGGTTTCTTTATATATGTATATATATATATATAACTACAATAGAAAGAAATGGTATTTTTTTTTCTTACAGTCGGTTACTTACCGAGACAAAAATATGAATTGCGACTCTTGGATCTATATAATATGTATTATATTTATTTTATTTTAAATTCTTATTTTTTTTTTTTATTTTTCTTTTTTAAATGTATTTATTTATTTATTTATTTTGTTTGTGAGTTGGAATAAAGAGAAATCTAGATAATATCTCATTTACCAGACTTCCAATAGTTTGCAATTTCAATTGAAATTAGTAAATCGCAATTTTCTTAACTCAGGCTCGTTGTCCTTCGCAATGAGAGCCAAAAAGCATTACTCTTGCAGGTGCTTGGCAAAGACTACCGCCAGGATTAGGCGCTGTTCTTATGAGTGGCGCAGGCCTAATTGGGCTGTTTCCAGGTGAGCCGAAGTTGAAAGCTCCTTCAGGTGTTTGTTGATCGTACGGAGCTCCAAGGACCATCATTCTTCCGGGGCCCTGGGATAAGTTCGCACCGGGACTAAAAACATACAAAATATTATTAGTTTTATGTAGATCGGAAATAAATAACTTGACATTGGATGTAGCAATGATATCCTTGGTCTGAATGAATGAATTTAATTTAATTTTTTTTTAAGTTTGGTTTATCAATATCATACTTCTACAATTCCACGGAAAAATAAGTCAGATTATTAGCAAGAGATGATAAACTAAACTTAGCATTGGTAAATCATTCATCCAATCAAAATTCTTTTAATCATCTTAATTTTTTTTCCTTTTAGAAAAATGTCTACAATTTCAGTTTCCTTATTAACTCTTTTATTAATAAACTGTCAATTATTTATTGTTTTGATTAAATTCCTGAGAATTATATATCATGGAATTAATTCTGTCTATGAAATAATTCTTTTTATATTTATATAAATAGATTAAATAGCAAAAAGAGAGATATTATAATTCACAAATGAATTCACAAAAAGAGAGATACATTTTTTTCAAAATTAATTCTATTCAATAATAATTTATATTTTGAATATTTTCTTTATTGTTACATTCGTTATTATTTATCGATTTTAAATTGAAATTTTTTTTTTAAATAAATTGTTAAAAACAATTATTGAATATAAATTTAAAGTAACTTTAACCAAAAAAATAAAATTATTTATGACAAAGAACAATTTAATTGATAATATTAATGACTTATATTCTTTGAAAAGATATGTAATTTTTCAAATGCTTCGATAATCAAAATAGAGGATAATATATTTTTTTTCAGATACCTATTTGTCAGAATAATAGATATAATATAATATAATAATATGATATTTTTGACAGTTGTATTTATTCCCTTGGTAAGTTTATAGATCTGGTTTGAATTTTCATTTTGCATTTTAACAAAAAAAAAAAAAAAAAACAATAGATTTATTGTCATAGATATTTGTTATTAAAAGGAAAATTTTCTGAAAAAAGGACCATGAAATAAAATATTCAAGGAGTTTATAAAGAATTATGAACTAAAAAGATTTGATAATTTGAAGGCTTAAAATGTGAGATATCATTATTTAATGATCACGATGCTATTTTGATTTTCTAGAATCTTATTAAACTAAATACTTATAAGACGATTGATAATTTCAACAGTGTATTTCCTGCTTGATTTGTCATCTTTTAATTAAGAACTAAACGGTATGCTTGAATTAAAAAAAAATGATTAAAATTTCAAAATAAGTAAATCATTTACATTGTTGTAGTTATGATGAAATTAATTTCAATTTATAAAATTGTATTAAAATATTCTTATCAATAATGTTTAATAATATTATATGAAATCTAATTGATAATTTGTATTATTTAAGTGATTCTTATGATTATTATCTATTTGTAAGTAGTTTTTCATTTCGTTGTGTTTAGAATGGATCCAAATTTACCTTAAAGTGCATCCTGAAGGGAAATTAGAATTTGCTTCTCGATGCACTCGATTAAGATGTCGAATTAAGTAACTATCCCTTACAAAAGTTCGTCTGCAAATGTGACATTCGTAGTTTGCACTAGTGGAATGAGTCTTTATATGAATTGCAAATTGATTTTTGGAACTGAATGTCAGACTGCATCTTTCACAATTGAGTGGCTTCTCTGCCACATGACTCCAACGATGTGCTGTCACATAACTTTTCACGGCAAATCTTTTATTACATATTTCGCACGAATATGGCCTCTCGCCTGTATGAACCCGTTTATGTGTATTCAAGCTACTCTTCTGTGTAAAACGTTTTAAACAAAGATCACATTGAAATGGTCTCTCTCCGGTGTGGGTCCTCATATGCACTTCCAGGTACGGTTTCCGGCAAAAACTTGCTTCACAAACGGTACAATGAAATGGTTTGCTTCCCGAATGCAATTTCATATGAACGTAATAGGAGGAGGCTGAAGAGAGAACTTTTCCACATATTTTACATGCTTGGGCTTTGGGTCGGTGAATATTGTCAGGTTTGTTATTGATGGAATCGGACTTTTCAGGTGCTGACTGTTGGAGAATGTTGGCATTGGATTCTGCTGGCCGTGGGGGGCAACTAAAACATCAAACACAATTCAATCAAAAAAAAATAAGTAAAAGAATAGGAAAATCAAAGAAACTGATCAAGATGGGATAGACTCGACAGTTAGAATCATTACCTTGGTAAGTTTATAGATTCGTTTCGATTTTCACTTTGCATTTTAAGGAAAATTGAAGTTTTTTATTAAATTGATTGGCATGGATATTATATTCTAAAAAGGAACATTATCTGAATGATATTCAAAAGGAAACATCAATTGAATGAAAAAATGATTAATCGAGTATTCTAATAAAATTTATAGTATAATATTTAGATATGGCACTGAAATAGTAAGGCCAGAGGAAACGAGCCGAGTGTTGTTGAAAGGAACCTCAGCGCCCAGACGACGCTGACAACAACGCGAGATGGCGCGAGATCTAACTTGCAACAACACCAACAACACCAACAACAACATAGTAGCGAAATAGTTGACAAATATACCTCCTCCTCCTCCCTCTTTTCATTAAATACAATTTCATTAGAAAATTAATATATTTTTTCAAAATCAATTAAATATATGAAACTGCAAGAAAAGTATATTTTTATTACACAAAATTATAATTTTTTAAATAATTTAAAATCAAACAAATATAATAATAATAATAAGCGAAAAGATTGGATTGAATTCTAATATATTTATGATATAAAAAGCTTACTCATTAATCGAAATTGTAATAAATTTTCTTCAAACACGATTAATTTTTGCAATTTGTTTGTTTTTCATTAAATTAATTAAAAATTTAGTTTATATATATATATATTTCAATTTATTTATATAAATTTTATGATTATAATAAAAATATATGTATTAAATATGAATATTATTAATTATATTTATTCTTTGCTTTGCTGGGAGAAAAAAACATCTAATACAAATAAAAGTAATTATTATTTTTAATATAATATATTAAAAAATAAATATATATATATATTTTTTTTCAATTTATTTATATAGATTTTATGATTATACTATATATAAAAATATATGTATTAAATATGAATATTATTAATTATATTTATTCTTTGCTTTGCTAGGAGAAAAAAAAACATCTAATACAAATAAAAGTAATTATTATATTCTTATTATTTTATATCTTACATTTGAAATAATTATTTTCTTAATTTAAAATTTGAATTTCTACTTGAATTTTAAATCAGGGATAAGAATTTTGTAATGTCACGTATGGGGTTACACCCTCCCTACTCTTTTATATACTTTAAAAAAGCTACACTAATACAACGATGATGGAGAATAAGAGAGATGCCACCCTCTGGATCAATTTAACATAAAAATTAAATCAGAATTGTTGTTATTGTATTTTTTTTAAAGGTTTTACTTTAAATAGTGTAGTATACATGTAAATTGTTTTGTTTTAAGTCACATTAACAATAAATATAGAGAAAGAGCCAACAGTCACGAAAAGCAATTGAATATATGTGGTAGTCCCCATATGACTTTCCAATCGATATATACAATAGTTTAAATATATTTATTTCCATTGGCTTTTATTTTTTTTTTAAATACTTTCAAAAAATTGCTTTAAACAATAAAATAGTAAAATATTTTCAAAAACTATATTAAAAAAATAAAAAATAATATTATTTGAAAATGACTAATATGCAAAAATATATTATCTATTAAAGAGGATTTGAAAAAATCTCCACTTGACTATCTCGCAAATTTGAATTGATTTGATTAATATATATTATATTTAAATTAAATTTAATTAATTAAATTAGAAATTAAAATTAATAAATAATATTTATTAAACCAGCGCGTGTTTGGCTCTTTGTTGATGACACTACGTCACGTTCTGGTGCATGATTGGCAGTTAACGTGTTAAAAAATTTAAAAAATTAATTCTGGTACTTTCAGCGATTCAATCAAACTGAAAATCTTTATATAGCAGTTTTTATACAATTTTTAATCAGTTTAGAGGAAAAAAAATGAAAACGTGGTAGTTAATGGTTCTCTTCCGAATGAGCTACATTTTTCATAAGTTGATAGAAAACTACGAATTTTGAATAATGACCGTGTACCAAATTTCATTATTCTAGCTCAAACCGTTTTTGCGTAATCTTGTTTACATACATACACACACAGAGACATTTTTCTCAACATTAGTGAAAAAGACTCAAGGACCTTCAAAACGTATAAAAACATCAAAATCTCGACATCGAAAATTTTCATGACGACAATACTATCTCTGGCGAGTAGTAAAAAATGAATAAAAAAATCGAATTTAGGTAGAGAAAATTATTGAGAATGAAAAATTAAGTAAGTGATTAAAAGCAAAGTGAGCTTGTAAGTTCGAGCAAAATGAGAAGGTGGTGGGGGGGGGGGGGGGGAAACACACTTTTTGGAATCAGAATGACTTGAAACGTGGTAATGTGTCAAAACTCGCATATCGGTAATCAATCAGGATTACACTACTTTAATCTCAAAAAACTTAAAAAATATTTTATTGATTGAAAAATAAAAAGGTGCCCTTTTCATTAATCCACACTGAATGAACCTCCCTCCTCCACTGACCAATACTTATTTCATAAATATAAATATAAAATAATATAATTCTAAACTGTAGGAGGTGGATTATATAGAAAATTTAAATTTAACTAAAACCTGATTTATTGGTAAAATAAGAAGTAAGGGAACGCATAGTGGGAGCAAAAAAAAGTCCTATTTTCAGCAAACTATTTTTTCCCACCTTAAGTTTTTATTTTTTCTTATTTTTACTATACAAAATATTAACGAACACAAAAAAATAAATTCTAATAGTAGATTTAAGTGGGAGTTATCGGGACATGTAAAAGTACTGGAACGCGTTCCGGTTCTGAAAAAAGGTAAGGGAACGTCGTTCCCCGCGTTCCCCTCCCAATACACCACTGTACCCTACCCTTCTACTTCTACAATAAAAATTTATGTACTATTCCTGATATTAGTTTCTATGCCCATATCGATCCCAATAAATTAATGTTATTATATCAAAAAAATTTAAATTTATTGAAAAAAAAAAATAAAAAATTAAAAACAAATGTTTAATTCATTTTTATTGAACCCTTGAAACGAAAATTTCCCTATTCAAATAAATAACTGGGTAATTGAATATTTATCTAAAAAAAATAATAAATAAATAAATAAATAATGGTGATTAATAATGAAAATCAATTGCAAGATTTTAAAAATCAAGTAGTTCAAGGCAAGGCGTGGCTAGTTTGTTACGCAAGTGTTGGAAAGCTCTGGGTAAAGAGTAGTGGAGTGGTAAAGCCATCGAAGCATTTGATGTGTAGCGCAGTTCAAAGCAACATGTACTCTTCACTATTCTACCTCTTCCTTAGTTATACCGCCGTTACTTACGGTAAGCAAGCATTTATTCCATTTCTCTCTTCTATTGACTAAAAAAAAAAAATTATATAAATAAAAATAAATAGATATCCTAAATAAGTTTTTAATAATTTAAAAAAAAAATAAAATATAAATAATTAAATGGTAATTATATAAAAAAAAAATATTTTATTTCTTAGTTCTATCATTTTTCTACATTGAAATAATATTTCAATTTGTTGATGACACCACGTCACGTTCTGGTGCGTGATTGGCAGTCAACGTGTTAAAAAATTAAAATAATTAATTCCGGTACTTTCAGCGATTCAATCAAACTGAAATCTATATATAGCAGTTTTATACAATTTTTAATCATGTGATAAACTATCAAACATATAGCTTTATTTTTACAGTCAGTTTGGCAGTCACCGTGTTAAAAAATTTAAAAAATTAATTCCGGTATTTTCAGCGATTTAATCAAATTGAAAATCTATATATAGCAGTTTTATACAATTTTTAATCAGTTTAGAGGAAAAAAAATGAAAACGTTAATGGTTCTCTTCCGAATGAGCTTAATTTCTCAAAAGGCAAGTTATTTTTGAAAAATCGATTATAAATCGAAATTATTTTCATTGATGATAGGTTCATTGATTGGTTTAATATTAGCAAATGGGGGTAGGATCCATTCACACACACAATTACAAGAAAATAATTAATATTTTAATATTGAGAAATTGGATGCCCTCCCTCATTTTAATCTAAAATAATAAAAAAATACGATCAATCATGATAAAAAAATATGTTCTATTAATAATTATATTTAATTCATTTTTAATGTAATTGTGGGATAACAGTAAATTGGATACATCTAATTAATTTAACAATAATAAAAATATTCACTTTATAGTTAACTTTGGGGTAACATTGAGGCAGGTTTGGAAATGACCGAAACTTTATTTAACACTACTATTTTTTTTTTATCTAAAATAGGGATTTAGGAGAAAAGGCCGGAGTTTAAGTATGGTAGTAGAGTTACTATTCCGTGTCTTAAATATAAGACAAGTTAGGGTAAAGTGGGTCGGATTGGGGAGCAAACATCCCATACCAATTGTAATAATTAATAAATAATAAAAAATAATAATAAAAGGGTAAGTAACATAAAGTATTCATCAATAGAAAAGAATAATTTACACAAAATGGAAAAATATTTAAGAAAAATTTAAAAAAAAAAATTATTTTCATGGTTTTATATATTTTATTATTATTATTAATATAAATATCTATATATATATATCTATATATCTATATATATATCTATATATATATATCTATATATCTATATATATATCTATATATATATATATATAGATATATATATTAAATTAAATTAAATTAAATTAAATATATAATATGTACTTCCATGAAATAATTATATAGTTTAGTTCCTGTAATAATCATTATTTGCAGATTTATCTATTTATATATATATATTAATACTAATAATAAATAATAATTAAAAAAAAATTAAATTAACTTGTGATTTAATAATAATCATATCATATTATATATAATTATGTATAATAGGATACTAAAAATGGAATATCCATAAATAAATGATATCATGCAAATAATAGCCATTGGGAACCCCCTCTACCTCTTCTGTCACCTTATCTGGTCTCATCCTCCTTTCCCAAAAAAAAAAAGAAAAAATAAAATGAAACCACATTTTTTTGCCAAACCTTCTATAAATTCATACTGAAAAGAAAATAAACAAACTCTATTTTGAATTTAATTTTATCTATTACGAGGGTGGGGTGAAAAGTTTTCGGTCTGACCAAAAAAAACGAAGTTTTTAAATTTTTTTTTTCTATATTTTTCAACATAATCTCCATCAACACTGATACATTTCTCATAACAGTGTTCTAATTAATTTAATTAATTAATTGATTGATTAAATTTGATTTAATTTAATTAATTAATTGATTGATTAAATTTGATTTAATTTAATTTAAGTCTCATCAACAGTTATGAATCGAGGTAAAAATTCGTTTGGATTACGGTAGAAATGGTTTTTCGAAGCAGTTTTCGGTTTATGGTTAGCAAACGCGGCACCCAAGTTGCACACAGCTTTCCATATTCAAAGGGTAGCGCAAAATATTTCGCACACGTTCAGCTGACATCGTACAGGTCTCAGCTATCTTGAATGTTGAAAAATAAAGCAAAAAAAAAAAATTTAAAAACATCATTTTTCTTGGTCAGGCCGGAAACTTTTCACCCCACCCTCGTATATACAAACTTTAATAATCTAAAGCAGGATTTCCCAAACTTTTTTTCAACGTCAACCTGTTTTAAATTTTCTTCTTATTTAATAGACCCCTATTTTTTTGGACGCAGTG
Organism: Labia minor; assembly: GCA_963082975.1. Lineage (NCBI taxonomy): Eukaryota > Metazoa > Arthropoda > Insecta > Dermaptera > Spongiphoridae > Labia > Labia minor. Next base: position 71,440,934 of record OY720348.1, read on the forward strand.
TAAAATTAATAAAGTGAACTTAGAACGATGAGCATTTAAAAGCATTTAACAATTTAAAACAAAGTTTTATTAGTAGAGCTAATATTATTTAATAAAACTTACAATTCTCTTAATTTCATAAATTATTTAGAGTAATTCCTAACTGAAAAAATTAAAATGAAGGTTGATGCTGTGATGACTTTTGATAATGTTTTTGATATCAAGTTCCAATTTTGATTAATAATAAATTTCACAACTTTTGCATACGATAATATTAATATAATATTAATATTATCCAATATTTTTTTATATAAAAATTATGGGAAAATATTAATTAACAAAAAAATTAACTCAATCAAAAAAAAAAAATATTTAATTTTCATGGTATTTTATTTAGTTTGAAAATTTAAAAAATAAATTCCAAAGGGAAATTCCTTAAAAAAAATTAAATCATGGACGACATCGTCCGCTCTAGCATTTTTGGCTCTCCGGACAATAGATATTAATAAATAAATTGCCGACCCTATATTCGTAAAATTTATCACATTCATAACCAAAATGCCGTCCTTGCGATTTGCCGCAACGGAGAAATGACAAGATTGCCGCCCTCTATAGCGAGCCCTGTTTACGATTATAATAATATATAAAAGTGTAATAAATATATAACTTTAATAAATACTACTACTAGCAGGATCTGTTGACAATTGTTTGTATTTACTTTTTTATTTAGTTTTTATTTCATAAAGAAATTCTTTACATTTTTTTTAGTAATTGAAAGAGGAAATTTTACCATCGACCCAAAATAGCCCCTATTTGAAGCTCCATAGACCCCCAAAGGGTTCATCTGAACCCCGTTGAGAATGCCTTAATTAAAGTAATATAATTAGTATTAATTATACATAATCATGCCTATATATACAATTTTATTCTAATTCTAATTAAATAAATCTAAATTTAAATTGACAATTTTTTTCATTATGATATTATCTCCACATTTATCACAAACTCACTCAAATTATCAAATTATCAACCCCCCTCCCATCGGCATGGTGACATCATTGTCCCCTAAATTATATAAAAAATAATGGTGGGTTCCAGTAATGCCCCTCCCCCTCCCCCATCCTCTCCAGACAAATTAAAAGAAAAAAAATTCAATTGAAAGAATTAAAATAAAATGAATAAAAAATAATAATGACTATAGGTAAAATAATTTACCTTGGCATCAATTATTATTCTTATGTAAATAAATAATGAAAATATCAATGTTTGTCATTTTTCGCTCATCTTTTTCAAATCTCAAGATTACTTCATCGGTTACATTCGCTGTCCATGTACCCTTATTGCACAATATTACTTCATTATCATTCAAATTTTTTTTATTAAAAAAAAAAACTAATTCAAAAAAAATATTTAAGAAATTGAGTGACTCAATATTATTTTAACATATAAATTTTTCTTGTTAGAGATAGTATTGCGATCACGAAAATTTTCAATGTTGAGATTTTGATGTTTTTGTACGTTTTGAAGGTTCCTTAATGATTTTCACTAAGGTTGAGAAAAATGTCTCTCTCTCTCTCTCTCTCTGTGTGTGTGTGTGTGTGTATGGACAAGATTACGCAAAAACGGTTTGAGCTAGAATCATGAAATTTGGTAAACGGGCATTATTCAAAATTTGTAGTTTTCTATCAACTTTTGAGAAATGCAGCTCAACCGGAAGAGAGTCATTACCTACAACGTTTTGATTTTTTTTCCTTTAAAGTCACCGTAAAAAAAAGCTATATGTTTGAGTTATTCACACGATTAAAATTGTATAAAACTGCTATATATAGAATTTCAGCTTGATTGAATCGCTGAAAGTATCAGAATTAATTTTTTAACACTGCAAATCACGCGCCAACAAGTGACATGGTGCCATCAACAAAGAGCCAATGATGCGCTGGTTTAATAAATATTATTTATTAATTTTAATTTATAATTTATAATTAATTAAATTTAATTTAAATATAATATATTATGCTATTTAATCCAATTCAAATTGCGAGATAGTCGAATAGAGACACTCCTGCTTATTTTTATTAATAAAAATAATAAATTATTAAATATAAATATATATATATATATATATATATATATTATATAAAGTAAAAAGAAATATATATATATATATAAATTTTTAGTGTTAATCATTAAAATTTATAAAAAAATAAAGGGGGAGAATAATTAAAGTATTGGATTTCCCACTATTTCGATTATGACTAAATTTAATAGAAAATTCGAAATAAATTATTTAATTGTTTTAATCGTGATCCAGGGAATTGAAAAACATCATTCAATTCAATAATTTAATAAATACTCATAAAACTAAAATATTATTTTAAATAATTTCCAAAGATAAGCTTAGTACTAATAAAACTTAAAAAATAGTATATATATATATATATATATCATTTTTTTTCAATTGTTTAATGATTAATTGAAATTTGATTAATGATTATTTTTTTTATTTAATGAATTCAAATGCGATTTCGAAAATAATTCTATTCTAGACGGGTTTCTTTTTTACTATTGAATCTTCATCTGATGCTTAGATAACTTATAAATTCTTAACTTGTTCAATTAGCATGATTGCGCACCTTGAGGGGCCCACATTTATTCAATTGCACAAGGACTTCTTCTTAAGAAGATGAATAAATGTTTACATTTATTGTTATCCATTATATTCATATTTATATTTAGAAATATGCAATTAAAAAAAAAACATGTGTTTATTATAAAGAAAACTGTGCTAAAATATATACTAACAGGTGTATTAATCTGACTGACATTTGACGGACTATTTGTTTTGATAAAAATCTGGAGTGTCTTCACTCGACTATCTCGCAAATTTGAATTGGATTAAATAACATCATATATTATATTTAAATTAAATTTAATTAATTATAAATTATAAATTAATAAAATTAAATTAGATAAATAATATTTATTAAACCAGCGCATGTTTGGCTCTTTGTTGATGGCACCATGTCACGTGTTGGCGCGTGAGATTTGGAGTGATAAAAAATTAATTCCGGTACTTTCAGGGATTCAATCAAGCTGAAATTCTATATATAGCAGTTTTATACAATTTTTAATCATGTGAAAAATTATCAAACATATATCTTTATTTTTACGCTCGGTTTAGAGGAAAATAATCAAAACCGGGACCTTCAAAACGTATAAAAACATCAAAATCCTAACATCGAAAATTTTCATGATCGCAATACTATCTCTGGCGAGATCGTAAAAACTATATTAATAAAATGTTTTTAAGTATGAATTTATTTTTAAAAAAAATATTCTAATGTATAAAAACTCTCTTTTCATATAATACTGTAACAATAATATATATAAATATATCCGGGAAGAGAGACATGCAAATTTCTAATCAAATTTGAATTATCCGGGTCATAAAACGTAAAGATATACAAAAAAGTAATATTTGAATTCTAGGTGGCATTTCATGATATCAAAAATTGAGAAATTTTGAACAAAGTGCAGACAAAAACATTAATATATCTTGTTCATAATTTCTAAATTTTTGCTTATCTTTACGCTTCAAGACCCGGAGAATTCAAATATGACTTTAGAATCTTTTGTTCGATTATAGACTAAAATTGTGACTGAACCGATTATAATAAAATATATTTTGTTATTTTCCATTGATTTGAACATAGGCTATTTTTTTTTTATAAATAACTAATTAAATAACCCGAAAATTAATTTTTAAAATCTTATTTTAAGATCCACAAAGTTTTATGTTGAATTTATATATAAATAGATATGTTTGCATCTGGCATAATTTTAATTCAATAAATATAAATTAAAGGAAGAAATTTATTTCCTGAAAATATACATTTTTATTATAATAAATCAAATTATAATATTAAATACATATTAATTAACTTCTAATTCAATTTTTTATATTTTTTAATTTTTTTTTTTCTTTTAAATAATTTATTTGTTTTAATTTCTTATATTTTAAGGATTTTAATGTTTTTAAATGTTATAAATGGTTTTCTCTTTAAATTTATTTATTATTTCAATGAATTTGAATTATTAATAACAAATTTAACTTAATATATAAATTGATATATTTTTAACTACATTTTTATTTTAATTATAATTCCAATTCTAGGACTTAAAATTTTTATTTTAATGAGGATTCTGAAAAAATTAGTTCGTAGGATTCGGATTTGTCTCGAAAGTAAAAGGAGGAGGATATGGATAGGGAGGGTTGGAGGAATATGGTTGCGCAGCAAAGAACTTTCGAGTTTCTTAATGCAACAGGAGCCACATCGTCTCTAAATATTAATAATAGCGAAATGCCCATAAAATAGACAACACATTAAATATATATTCAAGGTTTCCTTTATTTTCATTTACCCCATTTGTCAAATTATATTAAAAATTTGTATAATAAATGAACTGAGTATTATAACCAATAATGAGTTGTACAAATAACAATTTCGTTTATAATTAAAAAAAAATAAATAAAACGAAAAGAAAGTGAAGATTTAATAAACTGATAGAAATAAAATAAATGAAAAAGTATTATATTCACATTTTCATCAAAGTACTATGTATCACTTAGGGGATACGGGGGGCAGAGATCTCTTGGTTCTTAGTTCGCCACCAGCTATATATATATATATATATATAACGATTAATATATTATCATTAAATATAATATAATTATTGCAGAATCTGAAATTTAGTTTTCTTAAGTTTAATTTAAAATAATTTATCCCCGTTTATGCTTTATTTTATAAATAATTCTTCAACTATCAAAAATCTATTTTTAATAGAAATTTTTTTTTTTTTAGTGATTGCCGAAGATTGTGATCTTGATAATTGTAAAGAAATTGAGCATTATGCAATGCTAGGATGTACACCAGTCTATGAAAATGGCAAATGTTGTCCTGTCAAATTTGATTGTGAAGGTATGTGTATGATTTTATTTTTTTTTTTTTTTTATTCAAAAATTAGTATGTATTTTTACTTCAAATAAATAGAATAACTAGTTAGATAAATAGATATTTATAAAAATGAAATTTAATTAAGCTTTCTTAGCATTTCTTCTTTTATCATTTTATATTTTGCTTATCCAGAGAATTTCTTTATAAAATAAAAATTCTTGATTTAATTCCACAATTTCGTGGAAGGATTCTCCGTTTGATCCAATATCAACATTTTTTTTTATTCTCGAAACTGAGAATAATTTTTTTCCGAGATGGCTTTCAAACTTTCCCTTTTGTTTCCTCAATTGGGTGCATGTACGTGGTCTTTTGAGTTTATTGATTAATACTTTAGATATTAAAATATGAGGGAAGACAAGAGTTCCTTTGTCAAAGATATAGACTGGGCGGTATCTTAGAAAAACCTAAAAGGTTATAATTCTGTATGTACAAGGTAAGCTTTACTTTTCATTTTAAATGATAACGTATGGAGTTATATATGATCAACAACTTTCTTGGTGTAGATGTAGAAAAAGATCACTTGGATGTTTTTCTCTTATAAATAAGTAAAAAAGGAATAAGTCGTACTGGTAGGTGCTATATCAAGAGAGTATGGTGGTTGTGGAAACGATATGGGTCAAGTTTTTAACGAAATATTCTCGAAAAATCAGTATGGGACCGTGTGTAGTATAAAAATCAAGAAATTTGCCCATAATTAATTTTTTTTTTTAATAAAATCAAATTTTATAAAATATGTTAAAATATTACAAAATATTAAATAATAAAATTGATTACTGTCAATTTAAATCAAATGAAATGAAAATAAAATTTTTTGTTTTCTCAATTGATATTTATTGAAATTCCTCTTCTTTTTTTTTTTGAACACAGTAAATTTAATGACATGTGGAATTGTTTTAATTTCGATTTTTAGAAGCAAAGAAATCTTTTAAAGAAGACCAGTGTTTTTTTAGAGGAAAAAATTACAAATTACACGAAATAGTTGAAAGTGACAATGAATGTATGGTCTCCTGTATGTGTTCTGGGTATGTAATTAATTTTTAAAATATATATATATATATTATTTATATTTCAATTCTATTATCCATTCTCTTTAGTTTTTTTTTCTTTTCATCAAAGAAAATAATTGATTTCATGATCACAATTCACACAAATAAATTATATTTCTACTTTATAATATTATAAATTTTATTTCAGCAATGAAATTTCATGTGCCCATGTAGATTGTCCAAAAGTGGAAGGTTGCAATTCTTATAAACATAATTTAGATCGTTGTTGCCCTTCAAGCGAATGTGGTTTGTTATCGAGAATTTATCACTTTCACATTTTTTTTTTAATAATTTAATTAATTTAATTAATTTTTTTAGTGGATGAATTCGACACTAGTCAAATGTGTGAATATGAAGATAAAACTTATTTCGTCGGTCAACGTATCTATCCTAGTAACAGTTGTAGCGTTTGTATTTGCCAAAAAGGATCAAATGGTTAGTAAAATGCATTTTTTTTTTACTATAATTCCAGTAGCCTTTGAATACATTCAGGGTCGTGTCAAAACTTAAACTTAGTCAATAATTAAAAACAGTATAAGTGTCCTCCATCTTATCAATATTTACTAGAATTGCTTAAATTGCTAAAAATACAACGAATAAAAAAAATTTAAATAAAAATATTTATTCAAATGCATACATACATTCAGTATTAAATAATTTGTTAGATTCACTGACGAGCAACAAACAAAATTATTTATTCATATTTTAAAGCATATTAAAATTATTTAATTTATATTTTTATTTATCCTTCTATCTGGTATAGAATTTGGCGCCCACGAAAATATAGCGCCCTTTCGTCACCCCTGAATACATTCATACATTTCAATTTACAGACTTTAATAACCAGAACTATTTCTATTTTTCTTGTAGTTTTACATTCTTTATTAAAAATAAAAATAAAAATTTTCTTTATTGTCCTCAACAATTCCCCCCAACCCTAACCTCACCATATTTTTATAATTTGAAAGAAACAGTACAATTAAAATAATTGATATGAATCTTTTTAGATATAAATGCAACGATATTTTGTAAAAAAGTTGGCTGTGGAATTACTGTAAATTATTTACAGAGTGGTTGTGCCCCCAATTATGTTCGTGGAAATTGTTGTCCTTTTGGATCGGAATGTCGTAAGTTACAAGTGAAAACAAGTTATAATATCTATTATTTTAGATAATTAATATATATAAAGAGATATTTCTTTTATTTCACTTTTAAATTTAAATATTATTTTAAACATTTAATTGATAATATAAATAAATTAATCTTATCTATTTCTATTCATTATTTAGCTGATGGCAATGAAAAAGTAGAAGGTGATATCATTGTTAAATCTGGAGGTAAAGGAAATTCAATTAATTAATTTAATATATGAACAATCGAAATAAAATTTTAAAATAATTAATACATTTTAATTACTTTAATTTTCAGAACCTCAATGTGAATTTGGAAAAGTTAAATTAAATATTGGTCAAAAGATAGAAGGAACTAATTGTGAATGTCATGTTCCTCCATTAGTCACCTGTTTTGTTAATTAAAGTCTAATAATCGATATCTAATTTAATAAAAATTTTATAGTTTGATAGAAATATATGCTAAAAGACAATATGGACCAAGGGTGAATATCTCCAGCATTAGTCACCTATTTTGTTAATTATATCTCATGAATCTACAAATAAATTAATAAATTTTTTTTATTGTTTTAACTAATTATTGAATTTTTATCTATAATTATTATTATTATTTTATTTGTTGTTTTATTTAAGTTCCAAATAATATCCTTAATCCAAAATCATACATATTTTATTTATATATTAATTACCATTTTTCAAAATGTTTACATAAATGAATCATCAATTATTTTTTAATTATATTCATATTCATTCAAAAAAGAAAAAGCAATGAATTTTATATATCCGAGTAATAATCTCCATCAATTCAATATCTAAAACATTTTATTTACAAAAATATGTAGTTTTATTATAAAAAATTAAAATTAGATTTTATTTAATTAATAGAGAGAAAGCAGTTTTTTGTATGTTTTTCAATAATAATTGGAATCCTTTATCACTTGTTCTCTAATGTAAATTTCTTTGAACTCTTTTGGTATGATTGCTATGAGATTCGAGAAGAGCTTGTTCCAATGTCTGTGTTATATGACTTAGTGTACATGGATCAATCTGCAAAATTTTATTTTTTAAATTGCATTCTCCATTTAAATTTTCTTTTGAATCTTTTAATGAAAAATTTAATGTTATCAAAGGTCTCGCTTGTTTTAGAAGTGATCTTGATGCTACCTAAAAGCCAATAAAAACACAATTCGGTCATAATAGATATATTAAACATCATTATATTATTATAATAGATAATAATAATGATATAGTTATAGTATAGAATAAAATAATATAATTTAGCGTAAGTACCATAATTATTTATTGATAAGTAATAAATAAATAAAATAATAACTTATTGAACAAGACTATAATTTCAGTGAAATATATTAATTATACAATAAATTAAAAATTGTTAATTGTTATAAAATAAAACAAAAACTTTTTTATTAATATATAATCTCAAAAATGGGACCATAAATTAATTTTCCCTTGAGTAATTTAAACTTGTATTATATATGTATATATAAAGATGTAGCTAGTATATAAAAGAGTATGCAATGAGCAAATTCATTACAGTATGAGTTAGTCCGAGTTTAATAAAAGAAATAATAAATAATTTTTAAGAATATAGAAATAATAATAAAAATAAAGTTATGAGAGCAGTTTTGTATTTCAAAAATAAATTAATATTATCTATATATATATGAAAATATTTAAAGATGGGAAAAATGATACTGATACTAGCTACATTAATCTAAAATGATAATATATCAAATTTCACAGGAATAACCAGTGTAATTATCAAAATCTCACTGATTATTTGAACATATTTTCTTTTTTTTAATTCTATTTAAATATAAAAAACCAAAATTGAAAAATTCTTTATACTTGAATTTCAAATCTCCAATCTAAATCTTTATAATGATTAATATTCAATTTCATATATGATAACACATTTCTAATTTCATTTTTCCTTTTTGTATAAAATTCATTTAAAACATTTTGATATTCTTCAGGAAATCCTAAAAGAATTAATGATTCACGAAATTCTTGTTCATTGAGCTAAAATATAATCAAAAAAAAAAAAAATTAATAATTTTAATTTTGTTAGTATTTGTTACTACCTTAAATTTACCTTAAATTTTGAAGATTCATATAATAAATTAGCAATTCCTTTTAAAGCTTTTAGGTAAGTATCAGAGCCAATATCAAGTTTTTCTAAACAAAATAATAATCTATATTAAAATTGACTTTTTGACTTTTGTAATGTTGATTAAATAAAAAATTCTTACTAGATATATTGACGCGCTTTTGATTAGATCCATTAAATAAATATTCAATTGGCAATTTACATATTTCCTGTAAAACTGAGAAAATAAGTGAAAAAATTAAAAAAAGTCAGAATATAATTCACACACACACACAGTTATTAAGAAAAACACATTTATTACATTCTATAGGCTGAGATAGTAAGATTGATATATCTTCCTTATGTTGATCTTTTATTAATGAGATCATTTAATTACTTCTAGATAAAATTAAATTACAACGATCTGCAATAATATTTTGAAATAATTTTAAATTAAATGTTAGGGTGATTTGATAATGGAGATCAAAATGTATTGTACTGTCACTTGGAATAAATGAATCCAATTTATATAAATATGTGATTTGGATTCATTATATTTTTATATTAGTAATAATTAAATTAATAAAGTTAATAATTTTCTTACATTTTATATTTAAATATAAAAAAAATTTATTTTTAAGTTAGTAACCTAATCATATTATTCCTCCCTTCACGTTTATCCCCCAGCCGTCTATTTCCATATTCTATATTTTTAATTTTCACAATAACAACTCAAAAATAAATTTATGTATTATTATGAAAAATTAATATATAATATTAATATTTAATATTAATTATATATCCATTATATATATATATATATATAATGGAGAATTATAGAATAAATTTCTGATTGCTAATAGATATTTATATATATATATACATTTATTTAATACTTATTTTAAGATTTTTAAAATCATTAATAAATTTTTACCTTTTCCAGTTCATTTTATAGATATTTCGATAATTTGAAATTTTTCCTTAATAATATCTAAAATATCATTTTCTATATTTCTAATCATTATTTAATATAATTATTTCCAAAAAAAGTTTATTATTTGATAGTATATCACTTTTTGTTTTTCCTATTTGACTCTTATAGGTATAAATAATAAGTATAGATAAATAATAATAATTATCGCTTTCAAAATAAAGTAATTCAAAGAGTATTTGTATAAATATAATGGCTAAATTATTTTTATATTAAATAAGTCTAATGTATTCCTATAAATTTTTAAAAATGTTTTTATATCAAACTTATATTGTGGATAATGTCCACTCAAACTATAATTCATATTTATAAACTAATTTGATTAATACATAAATCATTTATTTTTTTATGTAATATATGATTTTTATAATAAAATTTATATTCTATTCTGTTAATTTAATTTTGTTTTAAGAAATTGATATATAGTTAATAAATATATATTATTATTAATATTAACTTTGTGATTTTTATTCATGTGGATAAAAATACTTTAGAATTAATAAATAATTTATTTTATTTTTATAATTGACAATATATAAACATAGTTAAGTAAACAGATAATAAAGATTTCATCTATCTAATTTATTCTCCCAAATATTTCCTTTTATTATATTTTCTTTATTATTATTATTAAAAATATATTTATTATATTTATGTGTCTGTGTGGTTATTGAAAAAAATCCAAATTAAATTATAAATTAGGATTCTTAACATGTAAATAAATATAAAAATAATAAGTATCAATAATATTATCATCATTGCAATGTTTAAATAGTAAATATCGGATTATTTTGAGATTTTAAGCATAAAAGAGCAAATCTAGAAATGAAGATGAAATTTAATAATTTAGAATAAAAATTTGAATTTAGTTGCCTTTTTTGGTAAGGCAGCGGTCGGGGAACTTTTTGAATCATTACCCCAAAATATTTTTGTGTAAGTTGATATTACCCCATGGTTTATAAAATAGAAAATTAAAAATATATACTTTTTACTCACAAGTTTCATTTTTACCCCATTTGGAGTAATTTATCCCGGTTCCCTGACCGCTGGTGTTAGGTGACTAGCAATTGTAAAAATAACCTTATTTATATATCTGAGACTCGATAATAAAAACACATACAGACCATAAAAGTGTTATGAACAAAATTATAACTTAACCACCAATTGAAAAACAATACACAAACCTGGAGCACTGGACAAAGGGCAAATAGAGGACAATTAATTAAAATTAATAATAATAAAGAAACAATATTCAATAAAAATCATAAATATTAATGAGACGGTTGAGGCTGGTGGAGTTTTAAAAATTTTGTTAATGTTGGGATTCAATTTAGTTAACATTAGTCGCAAAGCACCACACTCAGTTATCTACAGTCTATTCCTTTTTTTAGACAGTAAATTAGCTATTGCACGTTCAGTCAAATATGCTGAATGAAATAAAAATTGCTGTATTACGAAGGTCAGTGGCGTCGGGCCGGGGGGCACGTGCCACCCCCCCCCCCCCCCAAACATTGAGCAAAAGATAGTTTTAAAAGTGATTAGTTTTGTAACTGAGAACCCAAAAGAAAAAAAACATCTTTAAATTATATAAGTATAGTCTAAAAGTCTTAGTTTCTCTAGCTGGGATCTATGGGACGGAGTCAACCTGGGATCAAAATTGGGAAGCTACTTGATAAATAGTAGTGCCTCCGATCAAGAAAATCAAGGTAAAAAGTTGATAGGACCCGTTCTACTGATCATAAGACTTGATAGGTGTTGTCCTTGCGTAGGACGTACAAAAGTCAGAGTCAGAAGTATTTTTTGACAATATTTAGGTGCCTCGTGTAACTTGGATGGCTAAATGAATTGAATGAATATTAATAACTGATCATATGTAAATAAATAGAAATATGACTTATCAATATCCCCATGCATATGTCTTTCCAAGATTTTTCATATCATCATCGGTTCATTTAGTGAATCCCCGTCAGACATGCATTTTAGTCAATTCTCCTGTTCCACTGGATTTATACCTATTAATTTTATAATTATAACTTTAATATTAATATTATATTATATCTATATTATAATTGGATACGAAAAATATATTCATTATCATTTATTCAATATCATGCTAGGAAATAATTTAGAAAAATTGTTTAAATTGTACTATTATTATTATTTTAGGCTTGATATTAAAAAAAAACTATACAAATGAATTTAGATTAGCAATCCTTTCAGACGTGCACAATCACAAGGGAATAAATTGTTATTTTTTTAATATTGAAATTTTAACTCCTTTTCATCCCTTAATATGTTTGAAAATATAATAAAATTGATTTATTTTTAAATTTTAAATTAAATAAAGAAAAAAATAACAAATATTATTGTTATATAAAATAAATTTTGTAAAGATAATAGTAAAAACGGATGATGGTAAAAATATTTACATTATATAATAAAAGTAAATGTGAATATTATTAACATATTTACAGATCATAACTAAATACATAGAAATGTGACTAATGGCACATACAAAATATGTAATAACAATAATAATTCAGGAATAAAATATCTACCTCAATTTCTTTAGAAAATACATAATCAAGAACTTTTTCAATAGTTAAAAAACACTGTTTAATTATAATTTTTTAAAATTACAAAAAAATAAATATAACATTCAAAAAATCGCCAATGTAAAGGTTTTCTTAGGAGGACACCTTAATATATTTCATACAAGATTGGAAAATAAATAAGAAAGTCTTGAATTTTATCATAATTAGTATTTGGATATAAAAGATTTATGAAAATAATAAAAGTTTTTGGTAATTATATAAACTGATCATCCAGTCATGGATTTAGATAAAACTTTACCAGTGGGTTCCTATTTTAATTCTAAATAAACTTTTCTTATGCAATTTTTGCGGTTTTATTAATTTGTCCATCAGAGTCTCCACTAATTTTCGGGTTTTTTTTTCAGTTCGGTTAAGATATAGAAAAATTGAAAAATTAATTAATTAATCCAAACCGAACCGAAAAAACCGATTTACATTCTATTTAGCTACAATGTTTTATTCATTTCGCCAGCAGAGGGCTCCACTTATTTTCTGGGTTTTTTTCAGGATATATGAAAATTAAAAAATTAATTAATTAAATAATTTATTTATATCCAAACCGAAAAAAACAAAAATTAGTGATTCTTGAGACCAAATGCATAAAACAATTATTAATATGGCTGTTAAACTAAATGTTAATGGATTAATTATTATATGCAAATATTAATGATTTTTTTTCTCGTAAACTAGAAGAGACCGGGAAAAATTTTATAAGAAAAGTTTCTTTGGAATTAAACAACGAATCCACAGGTAAAGTTTCGTCCAAATTCCTGGAGATTCCCGTTTTGTATATAATTACCTTTATGTTTTATTTTGTCAGAATTCTCGATGAATCACATTGTTTTGTTATGTATTTATCTTTAATGATAAAAAAAATTCTTTGATGTTGTTTCTTACTCACATTCCGTATATTTCCTGATTTATGATTTTTTCCACTTATTCACTCCTTATCGCTGAAGGTCACTGCCACGATCATGTATGTGAGTGTGTATTCTGAATGAATGGTCCGTTGTGTCGAATGGTTGGATGTGTTGGTGAATGGTGATTCGATGACGTTCCTTGATGATCGAAGGTAGCTGTTCGGCATGAAGATTTATACAAATCACCGGGATTTCAAAACCAATCCGTAACTAATCATCCAAGGTTTCTGTCAGTTCAATAGAACTTAAGATCTTACCTTTGTGATGATTGTCCTACATGTTAAAGTTTCGAATTCAAGGAAAACTTTTTTTTTTAAAAAAAAAGTAAAAGAATTTACTTTTTATTTTGAATTTACATTCTATAAGAGAAGTGAATGATAATTTTGAAAAGAACGGTTATATAAAGAAAACATCCGTTGTCAGTGGTTCCCGAATGGAAGAGGATGAGGTCCAGGAGAGCCTCCAGTCCAAACTCAATCACGTAATGAATTGGAAAGAGAATGGATGGGGAAGATTTTTTCGATGGTCCTTTTTTGGCCATTCAGCGTTGATGATAAGAAAAGATGAATCTGCGGGATCAAGCCTATAATATATAAGTTTTTTATATCTATAGATATATAAGATATCCATTAGGCGTCTTGTCTTATTCATGAAGCAAAGCAAACTAAAGAAAAATAAAATAGTTTCCTATTTAATAGCATTAAGAATTAAGAATGAAAGAATAATAGTTTAAGTACTCAATTGTTTTGGAGAAAACAGTTATCATTGGCTATAGAAATTTATCAGAACATATTCTCATTTTTATATTTACAATATCCTCCTATAGATATACATATATACAAACTTAATTATTTTATTATATATATATATATATTAAATATTTATTAAACATTATTTATTAAATATTTAATATTTAATAATTAGAATTAATATATATATATATATATATATATATATATATATATATAATAAATTAATCTATCTATCTATCTATATATAAAAGGCAATGTCTGTCTGTCTGTCTGTCTCTTATAGACTCAAAAACTACCCGTCCGATTACGGTGAAACTTTCAGGGATTGTTGTGGGCATCCCAGGGAAGGTTTTAGTGTAGTTAAATCCAAAATTAATTTATCCAAAATTAATTTAATTAGTAATATTTTGGTAAAAGTCTGTAGTGTCACAAAACTATCGACAGATGGCCCTACATATAATCTTCCAAATTCAAATATTTTTAATTTTTTTTAAACTGTCAAAAATAACATACCCATAATAACAGTTGTAATAAAAATAGAAATATAAATCACAATGTAAGTAAAATATTGAATCGTTTTATTTATATTGTTTCAATTATTGTTTGAATATATATTAAATTTATATATAGATTTATTAAGTATAATCATTCCATTTACTTCAAATTTTTTTAATTTTTTATTTAAAAGTATATTCAGCATTGAAATTGCCATTAAATATGCAGGTAATTGGAACTCCAACATGTAATATTAGCAAATATTCTGGGATGGGAAAAATACTAAGATCATGTCACGTCCTATTAAATATTTTGAATTTTATTAATCAATCTAATATAATGAAAATAAATTAATACTATAAGATCATGTCATGTCCTATTAAATATTTTGAATTTTATTTTGAATCATACAATGGTAATGAAATATTGTAGTTAGACTTTTGAGACAAACAATAAAAATCTCTATAAAATAAGAGAATATACTTATTCCGAAAACTGTTAATTAAAATGTAATAACTTGAAGTAAATTAATTTCCAGCTACAGAAACAATTTCAAATAATTTTAATATATCTATTAATGTAATAAAAAAACAGATATGGACATAACATAAATATTTTTAATTTTATTTTATTTGTAATATATATGTAAGACCAGGCTGTGACGTCATGAATGGCTGGGTGACTTCATATAATTTTAAATTAAGAAATATTCGTGGAGATATGTAAAAATCTCCACATGTGAAATTTGGTGTGAAAACAATACCTCCCTTACTATCGTCGGTCGGTAAAAAATAAAAATAAAAATGTAATAATATAAAAAATAAAATTTCAATTATATTAATTTAATAAATTATTATTATTATTATTATTTTCACGTATTAAACGGTATATTATTATTATTATTATTATTTGTAATAATTCCAATAAAAATAAATAAAAATAAAAACCAAAAAAACAGTGCAATTAAAACTAAAATTTCAATTATATTCATTTAATACATTATTATTATTATTCAGTTATCATATACGTAGATATGTATGCAGACACACATGCAAATATTGGGAAACATCCGGTGGAAGACCAAAGATCAAGGTGGGTGGACAATGAAGGAAGGGACATGGGAGAGATGGGACAGGATTTGGTTGTAGCTCAGGATAGGGACTCTTAGAGAAAAGTGGATGCTGCAGCTAAGAACTTTCGAAAACTGTATAGACACAGAGTTAGATAAATATAACATATGCAATAATAATATATAATTAATTTACTGATTAAATTAAAATATATATTTTCCAAGAAAACAAATATATGTCTTATCTACTTATACTGATTGAAACAAAATGGATGAAAACCTTTTACATACAGACTTTCAACCAAATACTATGTATCACTCGGGGGTACAGGGGGCGGAGCCCCCGTCTAGGTGTGAAGAGCGCCTGGAAGGCGCTCTGATCAGCTAGTATATATATATATATATATATATATATAATAAATTAATCTATATGTATATATATATATATATATATACGAGGGGTGTTCAAAGTATTCTCGGTATAGGTATGAAGGAAAATGCAGAAACTTCTAACTAAAATTTATTTTTCAATGTAATCCCCCATAACCTCAATACACTTGTTTGCTCGGGAAACTAACTTTTGAATTCCCTCTAAAAATATTTTTCCTCCTTGTCCTCAAAATGTGCGTTAATTACCACCTTCAGCTTTTCATCGTCAGAAAAACGTTTTCCACGAAGATCTTTTTTTTTAGGTTGGGGAACAAGAAGTAATCACTGGGGGCAAGGTCTGGGCTGTAAGGTGTATGCTTTATTTCTTCAAAGCATTTTTCTCAACATTGTCACTCTGGTCTTCTTACACCAACGATAATTAGATTAGTACTAATGATAAATAAATGAAATTTTGAGGTTATGTTCTCAGGGAGTGTCGTTACCAACTGAAATAATTTAAATCCCTTCGTCACTGCTGAATTACCCCGTTACCGAGAATACTTTGAACACCCCTCATATATATATATATATATATATATATATATATATAGATAAATGACAAGTTTAGGATAATAGCATATGCCTGGCCAAATAGCTTTAATTATTATTTCATTTCAATTTGACTAGGAAAATAGCATTTGCCTAGAGCAGTGGTTCTCAACCTTTTTTTTACTGTGGCACACTTTTAAAGGTTTAAAAATTTGGCGGCACATAAAGAAAAAGATAAATGTAAAAGTTTACCATATTGGAAAAAGTCCCAAAAATTGTTTACTTTTTTTTTAGAACCATATTGAAAAAATTTAGAAAAAGCCGGAAATGTTTAAGAGCCTAGTCCCAAAAACTTTTATTTTTAGGATCAAATTGATAAAATTTAGAAAAAATATTCGGAAGTCATAATCTCGCGGCACACTGGTTGAAAATCACTGGTCTAGAGTCTAGACAAAAGCCATTTGGCTATATCTTTGTTGGGAAAATAGCTTTAACTATTATAGTAACCAATTATGAAATTATTGAAAACAATTTTTGTTCTTTATTGTATATTTATCTAATTTCAGCAGCAAGACTTAGATAATATCAAGTTCTAGATAAATTTGTAGTAATGAAAATATTTGATTAATTTAGTTTTAACTTTTTATAAAATCTATAAAATATTGTAAATTGAATAAAGGAGTTTTAAGTGTGATGAAATTATTATGCTTAAAGCTATTGCCCAACAAAGATTTAGCCAAATGGCTTTTGTCTAGGCAAATCCTATTTTCTTAGTCAAATAGAAATTAAATGGTAGTCGAAGCTATTTTGGCCAAACAAATGGCTTTTACCTAGCCAAATGATATTTTTCTAAAATTGCCATTTGCCTACGACATATATATGTTATCTATCTATCTATCTCTGTGACTCTACGGAACTCGAAATGTCTTGGCCGCAGCAACCATACTCATCCAAGTATTCCTATTCTGAGCCATAACCTGCCAGTCCCTATCCTCTCCCATCTCTCTCACGTCCTATCCCACATTATCCACCCACCGTGTCCTTAGTCTTACAAGTGGACGATTCCCACTCGGTCTCCCTACAAATATATTTTTCGCCATTCTATCTTCTCCCATTCTAGCCACGTGTCCTGCTCACTGTAGCCTACTCGATTTTATAATTCAAACTATATCTGGAGATGCATAGAGATCATGCAATTCCTTGTTATGCAATCTTCGCCATTCCCTATATATATATATATATATATATATATAGATATAGATATATAGATATAGAAGAAAAATCACTTCAAATATTGTCGACATTTTAATTTATATAATATTAGATTCTTATATTTTCTAATAATTAAATATTTATATTAATTTGGTTAACATATCGACGGATAAGTAAAAACAATTTAGTTATTTATTTTAAAACTTTTTTTAGTCATATAAATGAAATGAATAATTAATTATAGTATCACATATTCAAAATCATAATATATGTATACTCGTATCATTATTTTTATTATATTTAATAATCGAGAGAAAAAAAATAAAATAAATATTTTTAAATTTTCCACCACATTTCTATGTATATTTCCATTTTATATGAATTAAAATGAAACTGAATTTGTTTTATAAAAAATCAGTTGTAGGTGGTGAGGACATTTGCCCTGACCTGCACTTTGTTTCTTTTATTAAAACGGAGAAAATAAAATTTTAAAAATCATATCAATTATTTTTACAATCGGAGATGTTTAATAATAACAATTTTACATTATTTCAAATTAAAAATTTAAGTTGTAAATTCATTAAATTAATTATATTTTGGGATGAGCTTTAGTATATAGTTCTGCAAATTTTAGGTCAGAAAAAAGTATTGATAATTTCATATCTGGATCATACATACATAAATTCCATAAGTTTTATCATATTTTATTTGGAATTTGATATATATGTAGTAAGTTTTTTTTTAATAATATCAAATTTTGCGTAAAATTTCGATAATAATTTTAAAATTCTGATTTGAATGGACATTGTTAAAGTAACGCTATCTTTTGGAAGTAAGTATAATTACATTAAAGATGCTATCTTCATAGTTGCTGATTGATGATAAGGAATGATCATGTAACTATCCACAAAACACATAAGCGGGAAATTTCAATTCAAATAATAAACCAAAAAATAATTGTGAATAAGAAAGAATTTTTATATTTATTTAATTGTGTGAAGATTTTCCTTCCCTAAAACCCAAACCTTTTATAAAATGCCACCAACATGTGCATATTGCAAATTGTTCTTTACAAACGAAAAATACAATTGCCAAAAATGTGGAAAGAACTTCCATGCCAAATGTGCTATTGAACACAGTCTTTTCCATAAAGAGACTAATACAAGCAAGACTCCAGAGATAATAGATGCTGATGTAACTTCTCCAAACAAGACTACTGCAGAAGAACCTACTAATACACCCGACATGGATGACAGTTGGCAAACTACAACACCAAGACAGAAGAAACGGCAGAGACACAGTCCCGATACAATTAGAAGTGTTAAACAGAAGACAATAATTGATTATATTACCCCCACCAATCCAAAAAACACTGTTAGTACCTCAAATAAATTTCAAGTCCTTTCC
Organism: Labia minor; assembly: GCA_963082975.1. Taxonomy (NCBI): domain Eukaryota; kingdom Metazoa; phylum Arthropoda; class Insecta; order Dermaptera; family Spongiphoridae; genus Labia; species Labia minor. Next base: position 71,460,572 of record OY720348.1, read on the forward strand.
AACTTACCACTTAATGATCCCCTACCTCCTACACCTACTCAGCCAAATAAACCTCCCCCAATATTCATACCTCACGTTACAGACTACAATAAAATGACAGACAATTTAACCAGAGTGGCTCTAAACGGCTATTTCTGTAAACTGACAAGTAAAGACGAAATAAAAATAAATCCTAAGACACCTAACGATTATCGATCCATCATTAAAATGCTAGACATTTCAAAAATAAGTTATTTTACTTACCAACCAAAATGTGAACGAAACTTTAGAATTGTAATTAAACAACTTCACCCCTCAACCGACACTAATGACATAAAAAAAGAAATTGAGGATCTTGGTCACTCTGTGGCTAATATCTTTAACATTAGAAACAGGACTACTAAAGACCCACTTCCCATCTTCTTTATAGACTTAAAACCAGCATCTAATAACAAGGACATATATAAACTGCAATTCCTTTGCCATAGTAAAGTTGTGATAGAACCTCCCAAAGCACAACGTGATATCCCTCAGTGTACACGATGCCAAAACTACGGTCACACAAAGGCATATTGTAGACTAAGACCACGGTGTGTAAAATGTACTCAAGACCATTTGACAGCTGACTGTAACAAAGACAAAAGCACACCTCCTGAATGTGTTTTATGTGGGGACTCACACCCTGCTAACTATAAAGGCTGTGATCATTACAGGAAACTACTAAAAACCAAATATCCTTCTCTCAGACCAAAACAAGTACAAGATAAATCACAGACCGTCAAAGTAAATCAGCCTATTGAAAACAAATTACCAACTCAGACTACTTCCCCCATACAAAAAACAAAACTTTACTCACAAATAGTGGCTTCCAAACATAATGAAAATAATGAACTTCCCATGACCAGTACCGACATTACTAGTACTAGACTTGAAAATATGTTGACAAAACTAATGGAACGCATGGACACTATGCTTAACCTATTAACCACCATAATTACCAGATTCCCTAATGGATCGCTCCCTTAGGATTGCCTTATGGAACGCCAACGGTCTCATGAGGCACTCCGGGGAGTTAAAATGCTTCCTAATAGACAAAGACATCGACATAATGTTGATAACAGAAACACACTTCAACAAAAGAAGTTATCTGAAAATCCCCAATTACACACTGTATACGACAAATCACCCAGACGGAACCTCTCACGGAGGATCAGCCATTATAGTTAAAAACTGTATTCAACATTACGAAAACTCTAGTTTTGACAAAGACTATTTACAATCGACATCAATTAAAATTAATGACATAAATGGACAAATTACAATCTCAGCTGTGTACTGCCCACCAAAACATAAAATCCATCATGATATGTTCGAGGGTTTTTTCGAAACTCTCGGGCAAAGGTTTATAGCTGGAGGAGATTATAATGCAAAACACACAGACTGGGGTTCTAGACTAATTACACCAAGAGGAAATTGCCTTCTCAAAGCAATCAACAAAATTAGACTTAGAACACTGACTTCAGGACACCCTACTTACTGGCCAACAGATAGAAACAAAATTCCTGACCTAATTGACTTTTTTGTGACGAGAGGGCTGGATCCAGGGCTTGCTAAAGTGGAGAACTGTCTTGAACTCTCGTCTGATCATTCACCGATACTTGTGACTTTTCCTTCCCAAATATATCCCAAAAGAAAAGACATTTACATAACAAATAGAAGTACTAACTGGACTTTATTCACAGAGACATTAAGTAAAAACATATCACTAGACATTCCACTTAAAAATAAACAGGATATTGACAAGGCAATTCAAAATCTCACTAAGCTCATTTGCAAAACCGCTACAGACTGCACACCGACTTACTTTCAGAGAGAGTACAAACTCAAGATTCCCCCTGACATAAAACATTTAATTGACAAAAAAAAAACACTAAGACGACAATGGCAACTTCATAGAGCTCCAACAATTAAGACACAATTAAACAAACTTACAAAGGACATTAAGAGTCTTCTGGCCATCGATAAAAATCAAGGTATCCAGAATTTTCTTAAAAATCTTACTCCCGACATTGATACTGACTACTCTCTTTGGAAGGTAACCAAAAAACTTAAAAAACCCATTACTAGAATCCCCCCCTTACGTAGACAGGATAACAGTTGGGCCAGAAACGACAACGAGAAGGTGGCTACCTTTGCTAAACACCTGATAAATGTCTTTACTCCACATCCCCCTACAGACAATACCGACGTTAACTTCCAATCAATTCTAAATTTTGACACTCACAACTATTCTATGACAAATTTTAAAAAAATAAAACCTTCTGAAATTAAACAGTTTATACGACAGACCATTAAACCAAGAAAGGCTCCAGGGGGTGACCTAATTACTGGTAGAATGATAAAAGAGCTGCCTGATAGGGCAATTCTTTTGATAAGCTATATTTTCAATTCAATTATCAGATTAGGTTACTTCCCTATCAAGTGGAAAAACGCAGACATCTTAATGATTCTGAAGCCTGGCAAGACACCAGAGGAGGTAATCTCCTACAGACCCATAAGTTTGCTGCCGACTCTGTCCAAGCTGTTAGAGAGAGTGTTGTTAAGGAGGCTTAAACCTTTTCTTGACACTAATAATGTTATCCCTGATCATCAGTTTGGTTTTAGAGAGGGGCACGGCACGATTGAGCAGATTCATAGAATCGTTAGGGTCATTAATGACGATCTTGAAAACAGGAGATTCTGCTCGGCTGTGTTTCTGGATATCTCGCAGGCTTTTGACAGGGTCTGGCATGAAGGGCTACTCCTAAAAGTTAAGGGTATGGTTCCTTTAATCTACTACAGAGTAATAAGATCTTATCTTACGGGAAGGTCCTTCCAAGTGAGGGTGGGTGACTCTTGTAGCTCCGTTTGTCCCATTAGATCTGGGGTTCCGCAGGGTAGCGTCCTGGGACCTTTTTTATACCTACTTTACACACACGACTTACCCATTGGACCACAAACGACTGTAGCCACCTTTGCCGACGACACTGCTGTACTTGCCTCACATGCGGACCCAACAACTGCGTCTGCGATTCTCCAACAAAATCTAAATCTAATTAAATTGTGGCTTCACAAATGGAGAATCGTAGCTAATGAAGAAAAGTCAGCACACGTGACATTTACACTAAATAAAGCGACCTGCCCGGCTGTTGAACTCGACAAAACAATCCCAATTAAAAAGACAGTGAAATACTTGGGTATGCACTTAGACAGAAGATTGACTTGGGAAATTCATATACGGACAAAAAAAAAACAATTACAATTAAAACTACACAAACTATATTGGCTGATAGGACGCAAATCTAAAATGACTTTAGACAATAAACTATTGATATACAATATGCTGATCAAACCAATATGGACATATGGTATTCAATTATGGGGAACAACAAGCAATACCAATATGTCTATAATACAGAAATTCCAAAACAAGACACTGAGGGCAATGGTCAACGCTCCATGGTACATATCTAATAAGATAATCCATGGAGATCTCAATGTTAGAACTGTGGCGGAGGAGGTGCAGTTAAACAGCATTCGCTACCTCAACAGACTACAAAACCATGTCAACGACAAAGCGAGACAACTTACTGACACACAAGGACTAACCAGAAGACTAAAAAGACTTAGACCTAACGACTTGATACACGACAGACTCAATTCTCCTTCGACTAATGGGCCGACGGTTTGATTCAAGTCAATCGCTCCATCTCCTCTACTTGTCCCTCATAATATCCTCAACACCTATTTTCCTATCTTAATCCTGTCTAGTCTTATCCCCCTCCCACTAATATCTTTCTTTCTTTCTTTCTTTCTTGATTCTCCCCTCATAATACCCCTCTATTTCTTATTGTATATATTTTATGTATATATTGAGTTTAACCTGTAAATGTTCTTCTATTGCCTCAAATAAGGCAGATGTGGAATTAATGTATCTAATTGGAAGTTAAATAAAAAAAAAAAAAAAATATTTATTTAATTAATAATATGGTATATTCTGTTGAAATAGAACGAAGAATAAATAATATATTCTACGTCTTTGTGACTTGTCATCAAAATTCGTGAAATTGTTTAAAACTTGTGAAGGTTTATATATTTTATATTGTAAAATTATAAAATATTAAGTATATAATTTTTTTGTTTTTTTTTTTTACTTATTTGTTTTAAATACGTTAGAATAAATAAATTATTATTAATATTAATATAGTTTATTAGCAGTTAAAGTCACTAAAATATTAAAAAAAAGTCTTACATACTTATAAAATTTTTTTTATTGTATTATAAAGAAAAAATTTGGAGATTATTCTTATTTATTAAATAACATTATAATTTATTCCGTAATTTTAAAATAAATATTAAATATGTGTTTCTTTATTATTCGACATTATCCTTACAATAAATTAATTTAAGTTTCTTTTGGATTTTGATAGGCAAAAATCAGTAAAATATATTAAATTTATATTTAATTTATATATATATATATATATATTGATAAGCATATAAGAAATTACAATAAAATAAATAAATATATCATTCAAATGATTTAACTTGGTTTGGCAATTCGTATTGGGGTGAGAGGCTTGTCCGGCGTTACTTCATCTATAAATTTGATACCGATGAAATCCATTGTAAGCAATGAAGAGGGGGAAACGAGTGGGTCGAGAATTGATACTGTCCGAGTTTAAGTCTAGGCGGATATCCCGCTATTATGTTTCTTAACTACAAAAATCTTATGAGAGGCGTTGTTGCCAAGAAGAAAACGCATTAATCGGTAAAAAAATTTATAAAAAAAAATATTACTTTTTAATTAAAATTTATATATATATATTCAATAAAATTCTTATAATTTCTTACAAATTTTGTTTTTTTGATTTTTTTTTCTTATTCTTTTCTTTTTTTTATGTATGAGAGGTGATCTGCTCCATGTATATAAATGTATAATGAAATAAATAAATAAATATATTCTTGATATCGAATTAAATAAAAAAAAAGTTTATTTAATTGTTTATTAATTTTTTTGATTATTTATTTTTTATATAAATACCTAAAAAAAAAATAAAAATAAAAATTGGTTTTTGAAAAAATAAATAATCTTTAATTTAGATTATATTAAAGTATGTATCCACTTTTATTTCTAGTTTATATATAAAACGAAAAAAAAAAAAATTATCAAAAAATAAATAAATAAATATCTTAAATAACGGTTAATATGGAATATATTAAGGTATGCACCGACTTATATTTCTATTTTATATATAAAACCAAAAATATGAAATAAATCAATCAATCAATAATTTACAAAACCTTTAATTTTGAATATTTTTAGTTACGTACCCACTTTTATTTATTGTTTAAATATTAAACCAAAAAAAAAAAAAATGAATAAATAAATAACTTAAATAACGGTTAATGTGGAATATATTAAGGTATGCACCCACTTTTATTTCTATTTTATATATAAAACCAAAAATATGAAATAAATAAATAAATAAATAACTTAAATAACGGTTAATATGGAATATATTAAGGTATGGACCCACTTTTATTTATAGTTTATATATTAAACCAAAAAAAAAATGAAAAAATAAATAAATAAATAATTTAAATAACCTTTAATTTTGAATATTTTAAGGTACGTACCCACTTTTATTTATAGTTTATATATTAAACCAAAAAAAAAATGAAAAAATAAATAAATAATTTAAATAACCTTTAATTTTGAATATTTTAAGGTACGTACCCACTTTTATTTATAGTTTATATATTAAACCAAAACAAAACAAAAATGAATAAATAAATAAATAAATAAATAATTTAAATAACGGTTAATTTTAAATATTTTAAGGTATGCACCTACTTTTATTTCTAGTTTATTTATAAAACAAAAAAAAATCAAAAAATAAATAAATATTAATAATATTTAAAAATGAATGTTCATATGAATTGTTTTTCAAAAAAAAATAAAATAAAATTAAATGAATTGTGTGCAATGGGATGGATGGAGGAGATGTACTCGTATGAAGGATTAAAGCCCATTTGGCTGTTGTTCCCCTATGCCTATGCTAAACTAGGTAATTTGTTGAAACGTGTTTGGAGTGGCAGCCGCAGGCTCGATCGCCTCCTTCTCAGCTGCCTGGTTCAAGGTTAACCCCAAGCCAGGTTCAAACGCATACACCAGCATACACGGCCTGTATATGGTCCGAACCACCGCTCAAGAAGACAGTGAGTGCCAGGATCCAGCGCTGACAACAACCATTCCATCCACTTTCCCAATAGCATCCATCATTCTCAACAAACCAATGTAAGTAATTCAGATCTACCCTCATTTTTCTTTTTTTTTTTTGTGTTACCCTATTCAATTATTTCACCCCCTATTTACCCCCTATTTCCCTTCCATTCCTATAGAAATAATAACCAAAGCTGTTAATAATAATAATAATCATAATAAAAACAATAATAATAATAATAATAATAATAATATCCCCAACATGACAATCGTCACCTTTCCTATCATTTGGTTATCGGTCCCCATGTTAGGTATCCACCAATAAAATCCATCCATCTAAAAAGAGAAAGAATTTCTATGAGAAAGAGAGAAAAAAAAGAGTGGGTAACTGGAGAGTGGTGAATAACCAAGAGAGAACGGTCCACGGTCACAGAGCTCTTTTAGGTCAATGACCGAGAGAGAAATGTTCACAATCCACTGGAATAGCAAGGAACTCGAATGGGCGTGTGCAGAACAGCTGGACCGGCATTCCAGCAAGATGGGATACCCGACCTATTTCCGCTTCACTGGCGGATACCTCAAGAAATCAATGTTACTCCTCCTTTCTTCTGTTTATTATTTATTTATTTATTTATTTATTGATTATCATTACTTAACATAATAAATTTAACTTATTTTCATAAATACACTATCATTATTATTATTATTTTGATTAATTCGTTTAAGATTCAGTTTAATTTAAAATTAATTTCTATTAAAAATATTAAAATCATTTGAAAATCACGAATGAATATTATTAATATAATAAACTATATTATATTTATATTTAATAAAGTGAAAATAAAGTTTGTTTTTTTTTTTGAATACATCTTTTAGAGATTATAATATCAACTAATATGCATTTAGGTATGACTTAATTACAAATTTTCTTTCATAAAACCACTTAGAAATCAATCCATTTTAATGATATTAAATCCAATTTTATATGAATGAATGGTAGATAATAATAATAATAATAATACTCTGAAAAATAAGGACAGGTGGCTAGAATGGGGGAGGAAAGAATGGCGGAAAATATATTGTGGTGAAGAGACTGATTGGGAAACTTGGAAGACCAAGGTCATGGTGGGTGGACAATGTAGGAAGGGACGTGAGAGAGATGGGAGAGGATAGGGACTGGAAGGTTGTGGCTCAGGAAGGAGACAATTGGAGGAATGTGGTTGCTGTGGCCAAGAACTTTCGAGTTCCGTAGAGCCAAAGAGATAGATTGATAGAATCTGAAAAATAATTTAATAATTACTAAGAGACTTTAATGAATAACTTCTCCTTATAATCCTAGCCATGTTTGATTAAGTTTAAAAGAACTTAGAGAAGAAATAATCTATATTATTCGAATTTATTCTGTATTTTAAGGAAGAAGAATTTTTCATTAACAAATTATTAACATTCTATGCATATATAATTAACTAATTATGTCTAAGAAATATATATTTAAATAAAATGAAATGTTTCCGGTCGAATCCGTCGACCCGGTAGTTTCCTAAATAATAATTATTAAACAGAAGGTCTCCTAACTATATGGATCCTGTCCGTGTTCTATTGGAACGTCCCATAGGGACACAAAGATTGAAATCACCAACCCTTTCTTCTCGTTTTCAAAATCAACAAACCAACATTTAAAATCCATAAATCTTCTTGAAAAATCAGATTAGAAAATGAAATAAATTGATTATCATGGCGTTTTTAATCTTATTTAAAAAATAACAAATAAATAAATATTGTAATTTGGAAATAATCAAATGAATTTTTGGACATTACTTGCTCTAAATGGTAATCCCATTTCTAAATATTAAAAAGGGCCTTGACAATCATTATGGGGAGAGAGAGAGAGCTGACCCCCACCAATTGAATTCTTTGGGTCAATTAATGCAGTTAGAAAATATTTAAAATTTGAACAAATAAAAAAAAAATAGAAAAAATTAATTTTTAATTTAAAGATTCCAAGTATTTGTATTTTATTTAATATATTTTAATTATAAATTATTAAAATTTGAAAAAAAATACAAAAAATAATTTTAAAATTTAAGTATGAAATTAGGTAGTATTTGTATTTTACTTATTTGGTTTAGAAAATATTCAAATTTGAAAAAAAAGATAGAAAAAAATAAATTTTTATTTTAAAGATTTAAATTATGTGTATTTTATTTAATATCATAGAATTAGAAAAATAATAAAATTTGAAAAAAAAAATCCAATAAAATAATTTTTAAAATAAAGTATGAAACTATTTGTAATTTGATTGATTTCGATTAAAAAATTGTAAATTTGAAAAAAAAAATCCAAAAAATAATTTTTAATTCAAAGTATTAAATAATTAGTATTTTATTTATTTGGTTTAGAAAATATTAAAAACAAAAAAAAAAAAATTTATGAAAGTATTTACATATTAAAATATTTGTAATTTTATTTACTTGGATTAGAAATTAGTAAGATTTAAAAGAAATTAGAAAAATATTTTTTTAAAATAAATATTTAAATCAGTGATTTTCAAAGTGTGCCGTGAGATTATGACTTCCGACTTTTTTTTCTAAATTTTTTCAATTTGGGTTCTCAAAAAAAAAAAAGGTAAACCGTTTTTGGGACCACTTTTTTTCAATATAGTTTTTACACTTATCTTTTTCTTTGTGTGCCGCCAAATTTTTAAACCGTTAAAAGTGTGCCGCGGTAAAAAAAAAAAGTTTGAGAACCACTGATTTAAATTTATAAAAAAAAAGGTAAACCGTTTTTGGGACCACTTTTTTTCAATATAGTTTTTACACTTATCATTTTCTTTGTGTGCCGCCAAATTTTTAAACCGTTAAAAGTGTGCCGCGGTAAAAAAAAAAGCTTGAGAACCACTGATTTAAATTTATACGAAATACAATCGATCCTTTGAAATCAATGGTAAGAAATTTTGAATTATACTCGTTTTTTTATCAAACTACTCTCTTATTCTGGATCCGATCTAAATTATCGAAATATTGTATTGTCATCACTTCAATTTTATTGTACACTTGTGCTAAGTAGGGAGAAATCCAATCTCTCAATATAATCATGTTTAACAAGGAAGATCTCCCTATTCATTGAATAAATAATTACTATTTAAGCGTGATGAGTGGTATTTTAAAATTTATTATAAGTATAAAACAAAAACAAACAAAAAATTGTTTATCAAAACAATCTTTCGTAAAAAGGAATCTAAAACGATTTCTTGATGCTCTTATGTCATTTGTATTTTTCGGCTTTCTTTCGATAGTTGCTTCAAGTATGAATGCTAACCAATCCAAAGAAGTGAAAGAAAGTTTGCATAATTGCTTTGGGGGAAAAAAAAGAAGAAAGTCATCATGAAATCTCCATGTTGGAAAAATGTGGAGTGAAAGAGGCTGCGTTGTCTCGTCTTTCCAACGATCTCGATGGATGTCAGTGAATTGAGGGCTGAGATCGATTTCTCGACGACGGAGGATGCTTGTCCAATTGAGTCCATTTTCTTGAACACCTGGCCTCGAAGCCAGGAGAGAGTGGCGCAGGTGAGAGTCACTCTTCAGTCCATATTCCAGCCAGTCTAACCGGCAACTCCCTATTGAACAGTGACTCTTGACGGAAATTATAAGTGTGTGTGTGTGTGTAGGTGTGTAGGTGTGGGGTCGAAACAAAAAAACAAACTCCCCCTGGAAATTGAACACTCCCTTCATAATCAGTTATGTCCGGACTTGGTGTTCTACGTAAACCATTTGTCTGGAAATTCAGTTATCCTCGATTCAGTAAGAAGGTCAAGTACAACAATGAAGTCGACCTTCAGGTACGATAACCAAGGAAAATTATTTTCATGTTGAATTTTTTACATAATAATAATCTATTACTAATAATACCGAAAATAATAATAATAATAATAATAATAATAATAATAATTAAATAAATATAATGTATATCATAGAACATGGGTGTCTAAACTATGACCATTCGAGGGCCACATTGCAAAAAAAAAAAAAAAAAAAATGCTGGGCCGCACATAAATATTTTTTTTTCAACAAATGGAAATAAAATTAACTATAGTAAAATCCCTCTAATAGTTACTTCATTGATTTTAATTTACAATAAACATTGTTTAGAGAATGTCCTTTTAGTGAGCTTTTACTGTATATATAGTTTTATTAAAATAAAATAACTTCTTTTTATTATAATTTTTTTTATTTGAATTAAATATATGATATGTATAAAATTATAAATGATCATGAAAAATATTGTAAACATGAATTTTTTTTTTTTGTAGAAATGAGCAAATTTATATATTTTCATAATTTGCGAATGGGCCGCATCTCAAAGGGCTTTGGGCCGCATACGGCCCGTGGGCCGCACTTTAGATAAGCATGCCATAGAATGAAGAGTAGAGTAGGAAATTATGGGGATATCACACACAATGCCTTCCATTTTAAAGTAAACTCTAAATATTTTAATTTATACCTGATATCTTTTCTTGTTTACATATTTTCCAAAATACCTGATATCTGGTTCATTATCTTTAAGTGGTTCATATTCTTTGATTAATTTATTATGTATTAAATTAAATTTCAAAACAAAGTTGCTGCAAAGGTACTATCGTTTAATTTACAATTAACAAACTAGAAAATGAAAAGAAAATATTTAGTAAAAATGATGAATAACCCATGTAAAAATTAAAAAAAAAATGAAAGATTTTCTAACTACTGCTCATCGATTGAAATAAGTAAAATATTCATTTATTTACTTATTTTAAATCTCAACTTAAAAAAAATGTGATGAATTTATTATTTAAAGGTGAAATATATTTATATCGGTTCAAGATCATCCAAAATTTGCATTGTAAATTGGATACATTTAAAATGAAATGTTTCTTTATATATCAATATCAGTTATAAAATAATAACAATAATATAAGGGAATTTTGTAAATAAAACCACATATTGATATTTGTTATTGTAAATTTATTCAAAAAATACTAAAAATATACATACATTTGTGTATATTATTCAAAAAATACAAAAAATATACACAAATGTATATGTATGTATATTTTTAGTATTTTTTGAATAAATTTACAATAACAAATATCAATATGTGATTTTATTTACAAAATTCCCTTATAAATAAAAACAACCACCAAAGCTTTAATAATTTAATAATAACAATAATAATAATTCAAAAAGAGAAAATAGTTAAATTATTTAAATCAATATTTCGAATCAATGAATTTAGGTATGTTTTTACCGACCGACGATAGTAAGGGAGGTATTGTTTTCACACCAAATTTCACATGTGGAGATTTTTACATATCTCCACGAATCATGCATTTTCTTAACAGAAAAAAGTATTTTTAGCATGATGTCTGTCCGTCCGTCCGTCCGTATAGATGTGTACAGCCTGAACGGCTCAACCGATTTTGATGAAATTTGGTATATTTACTTAATGCATCAGTGGGATGAATTGATCAACTTTTGGTACAAATCCGGAAACCGGAAGTGGTAGTATTAGCGATCGACGATAGGAAGGGAAGGGTTATTTTCACACCAAATTTCACATGAGGAGATTTTTTTACATATCTCCATGATTCATGCACTTTGTATTGGTTTTATCCTCGAGAAAAATCATCTTTATTAGTTTTTTCTTAATTTAAAATTATATGACGTCATCTAGCCATTAATGACGTCAGAGCCTCGGGTAACGCCGGGTAACGCCGGCTACTTCAGCTATATATTTTAAATAAAATAAAATTAAAAATATTTATGTTCTATCCATATCTGTTTTTATTACATTAATAGATATATTAAAATTATTTGAAATTGTTTCTGTAGCTGGAAATTAATTTACTTCAAACCGTCGGTCGGTTCGGACCTGGCCACAGGTCAACTTATTTTAAATGAAGTCTGAGTGGGGAATTTTAGAAACAATTCAAAAATTCCATAAATACTTATATATTTGATTCATCTTTAAGAGATTTATATTATTTTATAGAAAGGGAATAATAATATTAATAGTAATAACAATAATAACAATAATAAAAGATTATATATTAATAGGACCATATTGTCTAATGAAAAAACGGGACGGTGTTATAAAATGAAGAATTGAGAATTAAAAAAAAAAAACGAAAAACTTACATCAAAATTAGAAAAAAAAAAATTGCTAAAAATTATAAAAAATTGAAAAAAAAAAATTACAAATTCTCAACCCATCATACATTATAAATTCATAAAAAATTAAGATAATAAAAATAAAATTATTATATAAACTTATTAATTTTCCATATACTGACAGAACCGATACAAAAATCTACTTATGTAGACGTAGAGGGATATTTTCTCCGATAAAGTAATCTTACACAGAAAATGTCAATTTTTCAACAACTTATGATAAAATTTCTTCCACTCCATAATACAATTTTAGTTTTTACTATAATTTGTTAAGAACGGGACAAAATTAATATTTTTATTAAAAGGTTTTATTAAAACGGTCGCAAAAAATAAGAAAAAAACGGTATGTATGATTAGATTACTCTTTTATATATTCTAACCTACATATACTTACAAAAACTAACCATATATATATATATATTTATATATATTTATAAGATTTTTAACTAATCAATCTAATTGGATAAAATAAAAATATATAATTAATTAGAAAAATGAAACAACGTCTGTAAAATATTAAAAGCACACGACGTTTGAAAATTACATTTGTTGTATTTGTTTTTAAATATGAATTGGTATTTATAATGAGTACACAGCCCTTTATAATTTGTCAAAGATAATCTCTAAAATTATACTCTGGCTTATCAAGTCGGTTATATTAATTATGTGTCTTATGATCAGTAGAGCGGGTCCTATCAACCTTTACCTTGATTTTCTTGATCGGAGGCGCTACTTTTTATTAAGTAGCTTCCCAAGGATGGGTTGACTCCGTCCCATAGACCCCAGCTAGAAAAAATCCATGGCTAAGCTCGGGACCACGAGAATGTGTGCTAACACAGTTAACCAACATCCTACGGGGTGACATAAAATTATACAAATCGACAACAATTTCCTCTACTAAAAATCGATTAATTATTTTATTTAAATATAGTAGGTATATAAATTTATAAATTGAGGCAAATAGAGTATAATTTTTGAAATAAGTGTAAAAATGGGAAGAGTTTGAGTTCCTTTTAAGATTTAAGTTCTCCTCTTCATGATATCTTCGAGATGGACAAATTATTATTATATTACAAATAGTTTTAAAAAAATATTTTCATTTTCTAGTAGATCCTCTGAAATTTTAAATTCTTAAGTTATTAATATCAATTTAATATTCAATTTGATTATTTATTTTTTATCGGAAAGTAGGATCTTTTTTTTAATTTATATCCACCTGTGTAATTTTGAAAAAAACTAATTAAATCTGCGTAAAGTTTTTATACCGATTACCTTGTTAGAATATATATATATATAGATAACATGTTTTCAAAGTCCTTGATCTAAATAAAATGTAAAGTTTTTATTTTAAATTAATCTAAAACAAACTTTTATGAAAATAAAATAAATGTATTTAAATAATTTAATTTAATTTAATGTTGAATTAAAATTATTCCTTATTTTATAATTCTAAATAATCTAAATAATACATGTGCATATTTTTTCTATTGAAGTCATTCAATTGATTCAATATTTCAATGATCAAAAGGCCTTTTTTACTATCTCGCCAGAGATAGTATTGCGATCACGAAAATTTTCGATGTCGAGATTTTGATGTTTTTATACGTTTTGAAGGTTCCTGAATCGTTTTCACTAAAGTTGAGAAAAATGTCTGTATATATATATATATATATATATATATATATATATATATGTGTGTGTGTGTGTGTGTGTGTGTCTATAGACAAGATTACGCAAAAACGATTTGAGCTATAATCATGAAATTTGGTATACGGGCATTATTCAAAATTCGTAGTTTTCTATCAACTTTTGAGAAATGTAGCTCAACCGGAAGAGGGCCATTACCTACAACGTTTTGATATTTTTTTCCTCTAAAGTGACAGTAAAAAAAATATATGTTTGATAATTTTTCATATGATTAATGATTGTGTAAAACTACTATATATAGAATTTCAGCTTGATTGAATCGCTGAAAGTATCAGAATTAATTTTTTAACACTGCAAATCACGCGCCAATACGTGACGTGGTGCCATCAACAAAGAGCCAAACATGCACTGGTTTAATAAATATTATTTATTAATTTTAATTTATAATTTATAATTAATTAAATTTAATTTAAATATAATATATTATGTTATTTAATCCAATTCAAATTGCGAGATAGTCGAGTGGAGACACTCCAGCTTATTATAATTTTTCCTCACTTTTTCCAGTATTAATATTATATATTTAATTTACATTTAATTGATTATTTGTATTAAAATTTATACATACCTGTTAGATAAATAAATTTCTTCATTTAATAGTTTAATATAAATTTGTTTATGAACATAAAGAAAATATAGATAGAAATAAACCGGCTTTGCTAACCTTTACTATTAATTATTTCTATGATTAAATGTTTACCGATTTGGCCAGAATAAACAGTTATTCTCATAATATTAGACATAACATCCCTCTACCAACACCGTGGGAACATGAAACTTTAATGAACTTGATATAAATTTAAAAAAAATTAATTTCTGTGCCTTTTTGATTATATATTGGTAAAATTTATAGCCTGTTTATTTAATTGTAACCGGCCTAGATAATTTTGAATTTCTGGGTCAGACATATATGACTAATTTTCAGTATTTGTGGTTCTCCATGTCATGAAACAAGAAGATATGAACTCTGAACAATGTGCAGACAAAAATCTTTTATTATATTTTATATATATAGATAAATATGATATTAAACAATTTTCTATCTATATCTATCTTTGTGGCTCTACGGAACTCGAAAGTTCTTGGCCGCAAGAACCACATTTCTCCAAGAGTCCCTATCTTGAGACACATCCATCCAACTCCTACCCTCTCCCATCTCTCTCACGTCCATTCCCCCATTATCTACCCACCCCGTACTTGATCTTCCAACTGGACGTTACCCATTCGGTCTCCCTACCAATATATTTTTCGCCATTCTATCTTCTCCCATTCTAGCTACGTGTCCTGCCCTCCGCAACCTTACCGATTTTATAATTCTAACTATATCTGGAGATGCATAGAGATCATGCAATTCCTCGTTATGCAATCTTCGCCATTCCCCGGTGTCCTCATCTTTCTTTGGCCCTTTGCAGAATCCTATTCTCAAATACT
The DNA here is from genome assembly GCA_963082975.1 of Labia minor. Taxonomy (NCBI): domain Eukaryota; kingdom Metazoa; phylum Arthropoda; class Insecta; order Dermaptera; family Spongiphoridae; genus Labia; species Labia minor. Next base: position 71,476,160 of record OY720348.1, read on the forward strand.
CTTCACCTAAAGTCATAGACCATGCCTCACACCCATAAAATACAACAGATAAAATTATTGATTTATATATTTTAATTTTTATCCCCTTTGATAATAATTTTGACGCGATAAGCCCCTTTATTCCTTTATTATTTTGTCTCTTGTAATTTTGAAATTGTAAACACGTTCAGAGCGCCATCTGGTTGGTGACTTTGGTCTTATATTAATGATCATTGGTCACTTGTCACTGGACGCTCGAACAGTGCAGTCGCTTGATAACGATTGCAGAAGTAGCAATCGAAACGTTGTGTATATGTTTGTATTTTTTTTTTTTTTTGAATAAATTTACAATAACAAATATCAATATGTGGTTTAATTTACAAAATTCCGTTATATATGAATCTATTTATTGAACTAAAAATAAAAAGGTTGAAAATTTTTTTCTAATTCTACAATTATAAGCTTAATTAATAATTGATTCAACCTAAATAATAAAAACTTAATAAAAATAATACCTAATACATTAAATATTTCGAAAAGAATATAAAAAGCTAAAGAAATCGCGATATTCTATTATTTGTTATTTAATACATAATTAAATAAAAAATAATTGAATATTGAATATTTACCGGGACAAACGGTTTTTTTTTTAAAGCTTAGTCCAGAAAACGCTTGAGCTTTTTTTTAGAACCAAAAAATTACATTTACATTAAATTTTTCGAAAAGAATATAAAAAGCTAAAAAAATCGCGATATTCAATTAGTTTTTATTTAATAAATTAAAAAATAATTGAATATTTAAAAGGGCCTCCTCCTTTCCCCATAAATTAGCCCTTCCAAGCCTCGCCATACGGAATTTGGAAAAAGTAATGCAAAAGAAAGTTCGCCTTATTAAAAAGTAATAATAAGGCGTTTGGTGTTTATAAGTTTCTTTGTATCAACTGAGAGTGTGTTTGAATTTTTCGGAGCAACCTGAAATAGAAACTACAGTAGAACCTCGATAACTCAAACCTCAGTAACTTAAAAACCTCTATAACTTCAACTAATAATATGTGCCCTTCCCATCTGAGCACTTAACCTCAATAACTTAAAATACGCAACTTCTATATAACTTAAATAAGTAATCTCTGCATTGGCCCTCAGAAGCTGAAATCTTCAATTAACAAGAAACAGGAAGTCTTCCATGTAAAAGACGAAAAATTGCCGAATTCCCTAATTTAGAACAATTTGTTTGCTTACGTGGTTCAAACAGTGTCGAAACAAAACCTTCAGTGTTAGTGGACCCATACTGAAAGAAAAAGGTGAAGAGTTCCCTAATTCGCTGCAAATCAAAAATTTTAAAGCCAGCCATGGCTGGTTTGAGAATTTTAAGAAACGACATGATTTAGCCTTTAAAAAAATGTTATTAACCTATACGCCTATCCCTAACATAGACCCTTGATAACTTAAAACCAAACATAACTTAAAATATTTTCTGTTTCCCTTGGACTTTAACTTATAGAGGTTCTGCTGTACCTACCTAAGAGGTTGCATGGTCACCACCAATGTGGGCGGATCGCCCATGCTAATCAAAAAGAATCTACCCTCAAAAGATAAATAACAATTCGTTCCCGTTCAGAATATTCCCAATTTTGGAACTCTTCTGAATTACCTTCCCGAATGTCTGTTTATTCGTTCCACTTCAACTACCCTCTCAGCAATTCAAAAAGACAGAATTCAGACCCTCCCTAACAACAAATCCAAATATTAGCCACCCTCCTCGTGTAACGCATCAAAACCTACCAATTCTAAATACCTTCCTCTCTTCTGCCTCCTTATCAATACTTCTCCTTGAAAGGTGTGCTCTGAAATTGCCTAATCTCATAATTTCACTATAATCTCTTAAATGAATATTAATTAAATTAAAAAAATAAATTATATATAATTTTTATGATGTTAAATTATTTTTCAAATATTACATTAATTAATTTATTAATTAAATTTTACCTATTGTAAAATATGCCAAGCCAAATATATATCGACCATTACTTACATTTGGTGAGATTATTTCTTTATCATCAGAGATGGAGAAGATATTCAAGAACTCAAATCTACCTCCAGTAGCAGGAACGAAGATTTAAACATGAAAAGAAGTAAAAATATTTTAGTGTGTGTGTGTGTATGTCATATATTAGTTTATAAAATTTGAATAGAAATCATTTAAATTGAATTAAAAATCAAACAATGATGATAAATACTGACCTCGTAGCCAATAAAGGGTTGATAATCTTGCAGATTAGACTCAAAGACCAACTCAAAGACTTGGATTGTTGGCTCGTCTCTCTCACCTGGATAAATAAGAAATTAAGTAAGATTAGATAAAATTTATATCAACTAAATGAAAAAAATAGAATAAATAAATAAATAACATGATTCAAATGGTGGATATATAGATTTTTCAAAATATAATTTTATTTCCAATTACTAAAATACTTTGAAATTTAAAAATATTGCGCCAAATAATACTAACATTTTAAAGATGGTTTTCATTTACAAAAACAATATTTAAATAAATCTATTTAAAGAAATTTAAATTTTATTTTAACTTTTAATAAAATTGAAGTAATGAAAATAATTTTTTTTTTAAAGTTGTTTGTTGAAATGATTATATTTTTTAAATAAAAACGTAGGGGTGGAATGAAAACTGTTCAATTTTAAATTATTAAATTGTTTGGCAAGTGTGATTTAACTATAAATTAAATATAAATACAAAAGAGGGTAAAAAGTCTTACTTTGGTTGAGACGTACAATCCGACATCTCATTTTGAAGATATCGTTGCTTCTTGCTGCTTTCTGTATGTTCACTCCACTTTACTTACATAAAACTAATAATAGAGAAAATTGTATTACTCACCTCTCTAATAGTTCTGACTAACAAAATATATTTCTTTTCCATTTCAATAATAGGGTCGATAATTCCTTCTTAGAAAAAATATTTTTTTTTCTATTCGGATTATCTTTTTTTTAAAAAAAAATAATGAATCTAAATAAAATATATATAAAATACCAGTCAATTTTAATTGTTACTTGTTACGCTCCTCGCACCTAAACAATGGACTCCGCCCCCCTCTGCTTTAATTTATAATGTATGTATAATAATATAATAGATGTGCATTTTAATTTTTTCAAAAAAGTGATAATTGGAAACTGTACTTCTAATGCTGTTATGTTTCATCTTTCAACTAGAACTGAGTTTATTTATTACTGAATTTATTTGGCTTACCATTCCCTTTTCATAAAAAATATTATTCAGCACCCTCTGAACTCAGAATAGAAAGAGGATACAATTTTTCTCAAATGCACCTGTGACTATGACCGCCCCCCTGGATCGATACATCTACCTGGGGCGGTAGCCTCTCTTTGAGAATCGCTGCTTTATATCAATATTTAAAATCAGAAATATATTTCTGAATGCAAATATAGTACTAGCCACATAATTGATTAGGAGCCAAGGAAATTAAAACCTAAAATGGAAGAATAATTATTTATAAAATAAATAATAAAATGTAGATAATAGAACACTGAATGTAGTTGATTTCTTAAAGTAAAAAATAGATATCACATATGAACCTTGACAAAATAATAACAAAAAAAATAATTGGAAATAATTTAAAATTATAGAAAGATATCAAATAGTTTTTACCTTTAAATCAGTGATTCCCAAAGTGGGCGCTGCAGCGATCCAGAGGGGCGGTGATGACTACAGGTGCATTTAGGGAAAATTACTTGTATATTACTTTTCTATTCTGAAATCAATAAATAGATACATAAATTCAATGTTTCTAATTTACACCTTTATTTATAATATTTTGCAAATAGATATATTTATCTTTCTGTTTAATTGTTATTAAAATTAAAAAAAGTTTATTTCCAAGGGGGCGGCTGAGTAAATTTTTATCTATAAATGGGGCGCTTGGCCAAATAAGTTTGGAAACCACTGCTTTAAATGAACTTTCAATATAAAAATATTTCAAAGAGAAATGATAAATCTCAGGCTCAATATATCTTTCTTTCAGAGATGCTCTAAAACAGCTGTAAAGTAATGTAAATAAAGTAAATTACCCAAAATAGGATAACAATGAAACTTTCATAAGTAATAAGGATGTTTTTCAAATTTTCAATTTTATATAAATTATTATATATTACAATATTATTATAAATGTAATGAATTAACTTGATAGCTTTTTTCAGGAATTCAAAATCCATTTCATTATATGATATTATATAATATTCCAAATCATTATTATTGATTTAACTTATCTTTCAAGTTCGGCAGGGCCACTGAGATAGAGAATTAGATAGCTTTCATGAATATTTAAACTGATTTTCGCACAAGCATTGATATTTAATATATTTATAATTTTCTTAATTTAATTATATATAATTTATAATTATCTTAATTTAAATCCATATTATATAATAACAATATTTATGAAAATCGAAACTAAACATAAATTAATTATATGTACAGAGAATACAATTAATACAAAGAATATACGATATAGTGATTTTGAATTAACTTTCATTATTCAAAATTCAAATTATTGATTTCTTATATAAATAAAATATAGAATGAATATTTTATTAAATAGAATTCTAATTTAAATATAATTTACTATAATTTTAGTAACAATTAAAAAAATATTTTAAGATAACTATTTTAATTCTCTAAAGATTTTATTTAAATTTTATTGAATATAACTTTAGAAATTTAGATATTTTCACTAATTTTTCTAATAATTTACAAATAAATAGAAATATTTAATAAATCTTTAATAATAATTTTATATATACATATTATATTTATATTATAATACCATATATTAGTTAAAACCACTCAAAATTAAATCTTTTTACCGACCAACGATAGTAAGAGAGGTATTGTTTTCGCACCAAATTTCACATGAGAAGATTTTTTACATATCTCCATTGTATTGGTTTTATCCCCGGGAAAAATCATCTTCATTCGTTTTTTCTTAATTTAAAATGATGTGACGTCACCCAGCCCTTCATGACGTCACAACCAGCGCCTCCTTATATATTATAAATAAAATAAAATTAATAATATTTATGTTATATCGATATCTGTTTTTTATTGCATTAATAGATACATTTAAATTATATGAAATTGTTTCTGTAGCTAGAAATTAATTTATTTCAAACCGTCGGTCGGTTCTGTGCCTGGCCACAGGTTAACTTTTTTTTTTAATCTCTTATTTCTTATTCCATCTCGCTCTCTCTTTCTCTCTCTCCCTATGAAGATAGGAAGTTTGTTCAAAAGAAAAGGTGAATTTTTAATTATTTCGAAAAGTATTTATTTATTTATTAATATCCATTTTGTCTACTTCAAAGTAATTCCCATCAGATATAATAGCCCTTATGCCAGCGCTTCTTCCAAATGTCGAAGCACTTCTGAAATGCGCTTTTCGGTATGTCCATCATCAAAATTCAAAATTCACCTTTTCTTTTGAACAGACCTCGTGTATATGTATATAATATTATATATATATATATATATATATATATAATTAATAATTAGGTATATAATTATTTTTACCGTTTAATTCTTGTAAAATCCTATGCAAAATCATAATTCACCTTTTCTTTTGAACAGACCTCGTGTATATGTATATAATATTATTTATATATATATATAATTAATTAATTAGGTATATAATTATTTTTATCGTTTAATTCTTGTAAAATCCTATTTTATTTCTAATAAAATATTTAAGTATTTTCATTAATGAGGAATAAACAGTTTTATTATTGAATTTAATGAATCTCTCGTTATAGATGTGTTATTAATCCTTTCATAATTTAAAATAATAATCACCAAGAAGAAATCCCCTGAATTTTGTGTGTCGATAGGATCAAATGACCTGACGAGTGTTCGTTTTTTTGTGTTGATGACCTGAAAATGCAGATTCGTTCGATTGGACCTCTGCATTCACTTTTATGGAGGAGTTTGTTGGTTCGTGTGCCAATCTAGCGGCACATACTTAACGTAGGTCTTGTAATGTCACGATGCAGCCAAACTTGAATAGACAGGCTTTCTTAAGATGAGCGGTTTTCATGGTGGCCTTACCTGGACGTGTATGAGCTGACCAGTTTCAACTCCGAACGAGACAGGCATCCAACTCGCTTACTTCACCAAGGACTTGGCGTTGTCTGCCAAGCGCATACCTGCATTTCAATTGCTATTTGAAACCAATTTAATCCAAGGTACACTTTATTAGTACACAAGTCAAGTAGATATTTAGGAATTATTGAGGATGGTTCATTCACTTGTTCATGGGATTATTAAATTATTGGTAAAAGAGATAGTATTGCGATCACGTAAAATTTTCGATGTTGAGATTTTGATGTTTTTAAAACAAACTTTTATGAAAATAAAATAAATGTATTTAAATAATTTAATTTAATTTAATGTTGAATTAAAATTATTCCTTATTTTATAATTCTAAATAATCTAAATAATACATGTGCATATTTTTACTATCTCGCCAGAGATAGTATTGCGATCATGAAAATTTTCGATGTTGAGATTTTGATGTTTTTATACGTTTTGAAGGTTCCTGAATCATTTTCACTAAGGTTGAGAAAAATGTCTGTGTGTGTGTATGTGTGTGTGTATGTGTGTATGTGTGTATGTGTGTATGTATGTAGGCAAGATTACGCAAAAACGGTTTGAGCTAGAATGATGAAATTTGGTACATGGACATTATTCAAAATTCATAGTTTTCTATCAACTTTTGAGAAATGTAGCTCAACCGGAAGAGGGTCATTACCTACAACGTTTTGATTTTTTTTCCTCTAAAGTGACCGTAAAAATAAAGATATATGTTTGATAATTTTTCACATGATTAATAATTATATAAAACTGCTATATATAGAATTTCAGCTTGATTGATTCGCTGAAATTACCAGAATTAATTTTTTAACACTGAAAATCTCACGCGTCAACACGTGACGTGGTGCCATCAACAAAAAGCCAAACATGCGCTGGTTTAATATTTATTATTTATTATTTATAATTTATAATTAATTAAATTTAATTTAAATATAATATATTATGTTATTTAATCCAATTCAAATTGCGAGATAGTCGAGTGGAGACACTCCAGCTAATTTTTTCTATTGAAGTCATTCAATTGATTCAATATTTCAATGATCAAAAGGCCTTTTTTACTATCTCGCCAGAGATAGTATTGCGATCACGAAAATTTTCGATGTCGAGATTTTGATGTTTTTATACGTTTTGAAGGTTCCTGAATCATTTTCACTAAGGTTGAGAAAAATGTCTGTGTGTGTGTGTGTGTGTGTGTATGTATGTAAACAAGATTACGCAAAAACGGTTTGAGCTAGAATCATGAAATTTGGTATACGGGCATTATTCAAAATTCGTAGTTTTCTATCAACTTATGAAAAATGTAGCTCATTCGGAAGAGAATCATTAACTACCACGTTTTCATTTTTTTTCCTCTAAACTGATTAAAAATTGTATAAAAACTGCTATATAAAGATTTTATTAAAATTATTAAAATTTTAAGTTTAAATTAAATTTTACTTTTCTAATTCAATAAATAAAATTGTTATTACAAATTTTATATATAAAAAATACAATTTTTAACAATTCCAATAAAGATATAAAATATTAAAATATTAATATAAAAATGATAAATAATTAATCTTTTTACTATCTCGCCAGAGAGTATTGCGATCATGAAAATTTTCGATGTTGAGATTTTGATGTTTTTATACGTTTTCAAGGTCCCTGAGTCATTTTCACTAAGGTTGAGAAAAATGTCTGTGTGCGTATGTGTGTGTATGAAGACAAGCTTACTCAAAAATGGTTTGAGCTAGAATCATGAAATTTGGTATACGGGCAATATTCAAAATTCGTAGTTTTCTATCAACTTTTGAGAAATGTAGCCAACCGGAAGAGGGCCAACGTTTTGATATTTTTTTCCTCTAAAGTGACAGTAAAAAAAATATATGTTTGATAATTTTTCATATGATTAATGATTTATAAAACTGCTATATATAGAATTTCAGCTTGATTGAATCGCTGAAAGTATCAGAATTAATTTTTTAACACTGCAAATCTCACGCGCCAACACGTGACGTGGTGCCATCAACAAAGAGCCAAACATGCGCTGGTCTAATTAATATTATCTATTAATTTTAATATATAATTTCTAATTAATTAAATTTAATTTATATATAATATATGTGTTAATTAATTCACTTCAAATTGCGAGATAGTCGAGTGGAGACACTCCAGCTAATTTTTTATTCTTACTATACAAAATATTAACGAACACAAAAAAAGAAATTTTAACAGTAGATTGAAGTGAGAGTTGTTGGGAGATGAAAAAGTACTGGAACGCGTTCCGGTTCTGAAAAAAGGTAAGGGAACGTCGTTCCCCCGCGTCCCCCTCCCAATACACCACTGATAATAAGATTCTTTCTTTTTTTTTTATTAATACGTCCTATTTCTGTTCACCTCATTGAAGATTGATTTAAAATCCATAGGATATCCGATATAGTTTTACAATTTAATTAATTATTTCCGGCCTTTCCAATTTCAATTATGGTCAGTGTTGTATTGGATTTGATTGGAATGGATTAAGAAAAAGTGTAACAATTCAAGGTGTTGGAAGAAGGAATATTTATACAACTAAAAAATTGATCATATTTTATAGATGAGTTTAGTAATTGGGTAAATTGGATTAAATTTGTCACCTTTTGAACGTCTTATTTATTAATTATTTTTGAATGGAGTGTGTGTGTATGGTTGTTCCTTTATAATAATACAATTAAGTATATATCCAACTCATTAATTATTTACATACGTAGGAGGTTTGTTTAAAACAAAAGGTGATTATTTAATTATTTTTAAAAGTGTTTATTTATACACCAATATCCATTTTGTCCCCTTCAAAGTAATCCCTCTCAGATATAATGAAATTATAACAGCGCTTTTTTCGGTATGGCCATCAGCTCGTTCTTCGATTCCGACTTTATCTCAACAATTGTGGCAAAACGCTTTCCTTTCATTGGTCTCTTCAGTTTTGGGTATAAAAAAAGTCGCAGGGAGTAAAATCTGGTGAATACGGTGGTTGAGGCAGATTACGGTGTAGTTTTTGGCCAAAAAGAGTCGCGAACAAGCAATGCTATATGGGCTGGTGCATTATTGTGATGCAGAATCAATTATTTATTTTTCCACAATTCCGAGCCGTATTGCTTCACGCAAACATTACATAACTTCCTTGTAATATTCCTTATTTTGTTTTTAAGTATAAAATAGAAGAACACACAAAATCGTGACTATCTTTTTTAGTTGTCAAAAACAAACTACTAATCCAAAATTGCTGATAATGTCAACATGTGAGAATCATATGTGTACCAACATAACAAAAAAAACAATTTCGATAATCGAATCTAAACAGCCCGCGAAAATTCAAAATTCATCCTTTTTTCTTTTGAACAGACTTCGTTTATATAACTTTAATCAATTACATACATACATACAAAATATTGCATTGGACGGTCATTCATGCCCGAAACTTCAAAACGCCTCTAATCACACCTGTTACCGCGGCTAACATCCTCTCATTACGAGTAACAAATTAACAGATGAAATAAAAATGATTATCAATATGAAAATTGATATTTTTCTTTGTATCTATTTACTTTCTGTCAATTTTTGCTTTTGAATAAAATCAATCATAATAAAAAAATTTATTTTTTAATTTCTTTTTCATTATAATTTAATAAAATATTGCTTTCATAGTGAAAGAAAATATAATATAATATTATATTATTAAAGTAATATTATTCAAATGAAGAGGGAGTGGTGGGATCATGGTGGGAAAGGGGAGGGGGGTGTTTGAAGGAGCGTTTCTTCTCATAATAACAAAATTGGTATCTAAGAACATTGACTTCACTTGAAAATATTAATATAGATAAGGTGAAAGATAAAATATAGCTTTTTAATTCAAAAAATTTCTCCATTAACCCGAAACATTAAGAAAGCTTTATTAATAACAACACTTAAAATTATTGATATTCACTGTAAAAGGTAAAATTTTATTTATCTTAAATTCTATACTCACTTTCTAATTTTAAAAAATATTTCTCACAATCTGCTTTTATCTTCTTTTTGAAATTAACATAAAAGGAAATTAGCAACACAAACGAGAAACCATAACTCAATTTCAGTATTTCATTAAATGTGTAGGATCATTACGGATGTAATATACGCAAAATTGTATAATAAATGTTGTAAATGTAAACGTTTCTTTCTTAATGGATTGATTGAGGTGATGATGACTGAAATTATCTGATATTTTTATTTTTCTTCGCCTACAATCATTCAAAAGAATAGTGAACGATGCTTTTATGTTTTGTTCATTTTATGGATAATACAATGGTAACATTATTTTGGTTATTCATTAATTTACCTAAAAACAGATATTGAAAAGGATGGGAAATAAATTTAGGATATTTTAGAAAACTTGATTTAATAAAATAAATAAAATATGCGTGTGTTCTGTGCCAAGGCCAGCTGATTAAATGAGAGAAAAAAAAAGAAAGTTGTCTAGGAGAAAGTGAAATTATGGAATTATTAGTTGGACGTGAATAATATAAATTCGATTGAGTTTTACTTAACATATCGATTATTTTCTCATTGAAACTAATAAAAAAGAAAATATTAAATCGATTCCATGTAATTTTATATTATCTCTTAAATTTATATTTATAAATCGCATACAAAAAATACATTATTAAAGCATAACTATTTTCACTATAAATTTTATATGTTTAGTATCTTATCTTATTATACTAGCAAAAATTGTATATATATATATATATGTATTTTTGAAATATTAAAACAACTCGAAGGATTTTTTGAAATTCACACCATAGAGAATTTTTATAAAGAAAAATCGATCTGTATTGGTTTCAGCCTCGGGAAAAATCATCTTTGTTAGTTTTTTCTTAATTTAAATTAGGAATTTTAATAAAAAAAAAATGGCGCCGAGCAACCTTAAATACAAAATATTATAAATAATATAAAATTAAAAGTTATTTATTATTTTAGTGATATTTTGTAATCAAATTACGAAATATATATTATATTACTTCCACAGACCATACTTTTCTGTCTTTCGGTGTATTAATACGTACGCTTAAGGACTGTATGTCTTATGACTATTTTTTTTTAATTTATGTTCTTTTAACTTATTTGAAATTGTTTCCTTTTTTTTGTTGTTTATTTTTTTTAAATAATAATCTTAATATTAAATAAGGCTCGGTGAACCAGGTATATTTATTTATTCAAGGAATATTTCTACATTAATTTATTTATATTATATCTTTCCCCTTTTATTGTCAGGCTTCAATTACATATTGAATTGAATATACAAATGTCTTTGAGTATATCAAACTCCTTAATTATTAATATATGTATATACAACTTTAATCAGTTCCATACATACACCCATTGAAAAATAGAAAAAAATACCTTCGACGCTAATTCCTACCCGAAGCATCAAAACGCTTCCAATCACACGCGTTACCGGGGCCAACCCTGTCAGTACGAGAATTTCACTATATATATAGATGTATTATATTTACCTTGAATAAATTTATTTAAAAATATATATCAAATTAAATAATTAATAGAATATATGGACTAGTGACGGAAAAATGTTATCGCCATGGTGAACTTTTTGGTGGGCAATGGCAATGGGGTTTCGCAAAATGGCAATAACATTTTTCCGTCACTATACATTAACTCTTTTATATTTGTTTATATTTGTTTTTTTTATTTTTATTTTTATTAACTAATAGGGTAAAGTATACAGTCGTTGGCCCCGAGGAAGTCATTGGCCCCCTATCACTAAAAAACAAATAAAAGAGATTTTTATTTTAAAAATTGCGTTATTAACTATGGTTATGTAATCGTTGGTTGTATGGTTGTGTAATACCTAGGCCAATAACTATAACAGGGGGCCAATAACTGTATTTTTTAGGATTTTTTTTAAAGGTGTTAATTGAAAATGTCATGAGAAAATGATATTTTATTTATTCATCAAAATGCTCATAGTATCTATGTTCTGCAAACCTAATTTGACACAGATTGCTCCGCAATTTGCCCAGATATGCATTAAAGACTGCTATGAATTGCTTAAGGGGGCCAACGACTGTATGCTTTACCCTAACTGATCTTTTAACAGGAGGCTCTGTATAGAATTTTGGTGAAAATCTGTACGCAATAACTCTTCATTTTTTTTTTATTTCAATCAATATATATACTTCTTTTATATATGTATATAGATATATGGATAAGGTAACCAAACGTCCCGTTTTTAGGTGCTCTGTCTCGGCGTCCCCAAAAATGTCTTCGGGACAGCCTATTGTCCCGTTTTTGAGATATTTAGGACATTTCGTACTTTTTATCAAAATTTTCAACGAGGATGAAAAAGGAAACAATTCGAATTTGGTTCTAAAAAAAAGGGAAACCGTTTGTCCCGGTTTGGTGTTTTCGAAATATGGTCATATAGAGATAATTTGTTTAGTATTTCTGAAATATATCATCAATTATTTTATAAAAATATTTTCCATGAAAAAAAGGCATAACTGAATTTATAAACAAAAAGGAAAAAATACAAATTAATAAAAAAAAGATATGTATAAGGAATTTGAAAAATGTTGAAAATTGGAAATGACGTTGGATAAATCGAAGATGGTTGCTGTGTTAACAAATTATTTTTTTCAGTTAATAAATCCATATAGATATAGATAACCACAGATGTATAAATATATAAATATACATTATTTTTATTTTATTTATTTTTTTCAGAAATCATTAGACGAGACCCTTGAAGTTGCTGTCGAGGAAGAAGACCTGTACTGGAGGGAGGCACTCGCCGCTCAGCTTCGGGCGGCTCATGTGCTTCGATGGCATTTCGACGAAGAAGCTAATGACAACGAGTATGTTTGTTTTGAAGACTAAACTAAAGAAACGAGTATTTCTACCAAAAAATATTAATCAATCAAATAAAGCTTTTTAAATTTAAACAATGGAAATAGTAGTCATGAAAGTTCTAACATATCTAAAGTTTAAGTAAATATTGTTGATCTTCATCTAAAATCTCATTATTAATTTTGACTCCACCCAGTCTACGTGATCAAAATTGGTGAGCTATTATTAATAGTTGAAATGAAAAAGTAGCGCCTCCGATTAAGAAAATCAAGATAAAGGTTGAAAGATATATTATATTGATCATACAACACCTTTACCCAATTTAGGCCTTATCCAACTAAATATTCTATAAAATGTACAAATGTCAGAAGTTATTTTTAATGAAAATAATAAATATAATTATTTTATAACTATAATTAATTTAATTTTCAATATTATATATCTATAACAATATATTTATATTTATTAAAAAAATAATTCATTTTATATCATTTTTCAATTTTATTAATCCTTTAAATCCTATCAAAAAAAAAGTATAATCGAATTTTACTGTTTCAGCGAGGATGAAAAAGGAAACCATTCGAAATCTACAATCACTAAAAAACAATTATCAAAGCGACCAAATTCATTGAACCTAGAACCTCCTGTGGACGTGTTTCTTGGACTTGCTGGTGGACCAGAACCTATAAGCCCTGACAATAATATCTACGAGGTAATTATTATTAAAATAATATAATATTAAATAATGTAGTCCATTATATTTATAAGAATCACACCCTTATCTATTCAACATGAAGCTGAAATTTTTTGAAATTTATCTTACATTATTATTTTTATTAGTATTTTCTTAATTTAAAATAGTAAATTAAAATACGTCACAAATTACGTCATCCATATTGAAATTTGCCATTCTTTTTTAATTGATATTGTATTCATATTTTTTTATATTTGAAATATTTTAATTAATTTCGAAATAAAATTAATTATTAATAATTTATTTTAATAATATTTTAGAATAAAATTACAAAATATATTTATCATCAAATAAATTCGAATATATTTTTAATCTTGAAATGAAAATCAAGTTATTTTAAAAATAAATTGTATAAATTTGTTAGAGTCGAGCAATAGCTCGGTGTTCCATGTACTTATATATTATGGCCAGCGTGTTATATATATTTATATATATATTCTCTATCTCTCTTTATTTTTTTTATTTTAAGAAATATGGGAATTTTGGCTATTTTATTTTGATTATTTAAAGTCTGACAAAATTTTTCATTAAAGATGAAATTTACAGAATAAAATTCTGTATAAATTGTTTCCATATAAAATTTTCTATATGTTTTGTAATTTAGAAAATATGGTAATTTTAATTTTTCAATATTTATTTATTTATTTATGGATTGAAGTGAATGTTATCACCTCAATAGAATTTTAAATATAAATTTGGTTATGATATCCGATTTATCGTTTGACCGAATTTTTGTTCACACATACAAAAACACATACGTCAACGGAAAAACTACATTTTTGGAATCAGAACGACTTGAAACGTGGTCTTCTGTGAAAAATCGCATAGTTGACTCTTGAATTCTGATTGAAAAGTAAAAAATTATTTACAACAGTGTTTCTCAACCTTTTAGTATTCACGGTCCAATTTTCAATCATAATTTTCATCGCCCCCCCTCCCCACCGCATACAATAAAATGAAAACAGTTTTTTTTTAGAACCATAGTGAAAAAAAAGTTGGAAATGTTGTTTGAGAGCCTCTTTACATTCACTAACTTAATCAATTTTTATTAAATCGAAAATGTTTCAAAGCATCGCAAAATCATCTGACCTTTTTTTTAAAAAAATCAAAAATGTTCAAAAGTTTTCGGGCACTTGCTCACGCCACCCCATTAGTGTACTCGCGCCCCCCTAGGAGGGTGCGCCCCACAGGTTGACAATCACTGATTTACAAGATTAGTATCACATAAAATAATAAACAACAGATGTATATAATATATATGTATGTAAATTATAATTGCTTAATCTGTGTGGCATCCAGAGAGGAGCATTTAAAATCAGCGTTAATCCATACAAATGGAAATTTTTTTTATGGAATCAAAAATTTCTTGTGGGCGTTAATATTTTTTATGTGCGTTATATTTATTTAGTTATTTGAGAATATTCGCTTAAATTTTACTTTTTATAATTAAAAAAATATCGTTCTTTTTATATAAATATCAATTTATATTATATTTATCTTTATTTGTATATAAGATTATAAAGTTAATAAAACTAATGATAAGGTAAATTAAATAATTATTATATATTATTTACATTTGTTAATCAATGTTATATTAAAATGATTAAATTATAAAAATAATGTTAATCAATAAAACTAATAATTTTAAAGATTTTCGATTTGAAAAAATTTAGTAACAATCAAAATAATTTATTTATTTTAAAAAAACGAAAGATTTTATTTAAATTTTAATGAAAATAACTTACAAATTTAATTATTTTCCCTAAATTTTAATTAAATCTTTTGAAAAAATTATAGAATCTATTTATCTAACCCTGTGGCTTTATGAAACTGGAAAGTTCTTGGCTTCAGCAACCACATTCCTCCAAGCGTCCCTATCCTGAGCCATAACCATCCAACTCATAGAACAATTAAACATGTAGAAAAATTCACTAATATTTTAATAATTATTTCATTAGACTTTTTATTATATAGTTTAACCCCCTCATATATACTATAATTACTTACAACAGTTTTATAATTATTTTATCTCTTATATCCAATTCTATTTCACTCTCTTTCTATAAATATATATTTATTAAAATTCCATTAATTAGGTATATCTTCCTTAAATTAAATTAATAATTGTATATCTATTTTTATAAAATTCTTTTGAAAATAATTTTCAACCTTGAAATAAATATTTTATTCACTTAATCGATCATTTTTAACATACAAACTTAATTAATTTTTTTTTATAATTCCTTATCAAGTCTACTTATCATTTAAATATTTTAATTATCTTCCAAAGATTGATAAAAAAGCTCTCCTATTTAATTTCCGGTTCTTTTAATATTATAAAATCATGTAAGGCTAATTGTTTTCATTTTTCGATTGTAACTTTATGATTTCTCTTGAAGCTAATCGAGTATTCTGTTTTTAGGTCCCACCTGGTGCGATTGAATTGTCTTTAATAGAATCGAGCCAAAAGAATTTTTCGGGAACCTTGTCCAAAAACTCTTCAGCTGGAATTAATTTGGAACCACCAGCAGGATTTGGAGATTATCATCAGACGATAAAACCTGCTGTCTATGCTACTGTTATTAAACGCTGTCGCCGTGTTAGACCCTCATTAGCTGTGATGCTTCCATGTGAAGCACCAGTATATGCAAATCTTGATGATAACGAAATTTTCCCTTCCACCAAAATGTCTTCTGCTACCTCTTCAACACTATACGCCAATTTGGAACCTACAGATGGCACGATTTATGAAAATATACCTGAAGTTTGGATAGATAAATCTGAAATAACTAATGAGAAAAACGAGTCCAATGAAGAATGTTTGCAAAAACAAAATGAAGAAGAAGAAGAAGAAGAAATTTTAATTAATATTCCTCAGTCTGAGAATATTCCATCAGAGAATTTAAATACAAAAATAACCGATAATAACAAAAACGAGTTATTAGAATCAAAAAAAGAAACGAGTGTAGAAAATAATGACGATCCAATTGAAAAACAAGAAGATAATTCAGATCCAAGTTTAGAGGAAGCATTAGCTGCATGTATACAAATATCAGATGATGGAACTTGGACAGCAATGGAATTGCCAGCTGAAGAAGTAGAAGAGAAACGGAAAGAAGTTGAAAATGATGAGAATGAAAATGACAAATCAACATTTTTATTATCAAATAATTCGGAGAAAATAAAAATGCGACAACTTGAAAAAAATTATGGTGGTCAATTTTATGTCCCAATTTTAAATTCAGATGATGAAGAAACGGATCCACAAGAAGCAGCAAGAGTACGAAGACAAGTGATTGATAGCCAAGCTGTTCGTGCCAAACGTATCAATTCTTGGGTTAAAGGTGATGATATGTTCCATTTTGAAGAAGGACAAGAAGTGAATGAAGAATTATTACAAGAACTTCAAGCTGAATTTGGTGGTAAGTCTTTATATATATATATATATATATTATCAATTTATAATAGACAATTTAGACATTATCTTTCTACTCAATAATATTATAATATACTATATATACATATACATATATATGTATATATATATAATTATTATTTGCGGATAGACCCTGAGGTTCCCGCAGAGCTTTAAAGAGAAATTATTAATTTAATGAATTTCCCTAGGCCCGAACTCTAGTTCAGTGTGGTAGACTCTAGTGCTAACCAATATATATATATATGTTGGTTTAGATTTCCGTGAATGTTATTATTATTATCAGATTTATCAGGGATATAATCACGTATTTTTGTGAGATTGTTTTCTCGACGTTTCGGAACCCATTTTGGCGCCATTTTCAAGAGATTATTTAGGTGGGAATATTTTTGGGATTCTGGGTCTTAGTCTGTGTGACCAAGGGTTAATATCGGGATTTTGGGTTGATAGGTTGGGTGGTTTTTTTCCTATCAACCCAAAATCCCGATATTAGGTTGGGTGATTTTTGTCCTATCAACCTAAAATCCCGATATTAACCCTCGGTCACACAGACTAAGATCCAGAATCCCAAAATTTTAAATTGAATAAATAACTAACACTATTTTCTTAAATTCTTTTAATATCAAATTCGATTGTATTCAAGTTATGAAATTAAATTGAATGAATTATGCATGACGCGATGTATTCTTGTATTGCGGGTTATCTATTTTCAGGAGTAATATTAAAAAGAATATAGAAAATAAAAAGAATAAATGTATAATAAATTTCAATAATGAATGATTATGTTTAAATTTTTAAAAATATTTACAACATATTCTCTTCTGTACTCTTAGATCGTTCTAAATGTTTTTTTTTTTATTATTATTTTTTCATATAATTTTATTTTATCACAGTATGGATATTATTTTGTTTAACTGATATGAAAAAATGATTAAATTCGTTTTGATTAATGGATTGCTATTATCTTTCTTGTTCTAATAAAATTCAATTTGTTTATTTGATATCTAAATAGCATTTATCTAGTACATAAAATAAATACATTTTTTTTTTAAAAAAAATTCCATTTTGGTTAAATTATCTTTATTATATATTTTTAATATTAAATTCCTTTCTTTTTATGTTATATATTTATTTAACATTGAAACCTCTGGACTAAAAAAGTATTGTAAAGCCAAAAATATTTTATCCTTTAAGTAGTCTTTTTTAGATATTTACATATTTACAAATATGTATTAATTAATTTTTTAATTTTATTATTATAATTTTAATTAATATATCACATTAGTATTCTTCAATAAGATGTTCCTATATACAATTTTATATCATATTGTTAATTTGCTTTTTTTTTCAATTATAGTTTAAGATGAAAAATTATTTTCGAATCTTAAGAAAAAAAGTTTAATTCAAATAATTTAAAATATTTTCATAGGAATAAATAGAATATTTTCTAAAGAGTTCTTTAATTGATTATTTTTACTTTTTTTCATTTTTTAATTAAGAATATATTTATTTTTGTTTAATGATCGTGAAGAAATAATGAAATGCATATAATATACAAATTTGTGGAAATCTTTTAATATGATAAGTTATATAGAATTTATCATGGCTTTTTTTATTGTTTTTAATTAAATATAAAAAAATTAAATAAATTATTATTTTTCTATATTAATCATGATTAATATAATGTATAAATAAATATCAATTAAAAAAATATATTATATATAAAATTAGTAAGTTTTATAAAATTTTAATAATAAGTAGTTTTTGAGGTTAAGTTGAATTTTAGATGGCGCTGTTTAACTAAGAAAATATTCTTAAGGGTTCTTAGATTCAATGAAAATTCGGTATAACAAATTGATAACTATTTATAAACTTTACTTATTATTATTTATAATAGACAATAAGAATTAATTAATATTTATCATATTTTAATATTATTATTAGTACCCAATGCAACAAATTTGTATTATTTCATCTTAATTCAATAGTGGATATTAATGCAATAATTAAATACTCATAAGTAGTTATATTTAAATAGAATATTTATCTAACTAATTTTATTATTTTTGCAAGAATTATATATATATATGCCGCGAGATTTTCAAAATTTTACAAATGTAAAGTTCAAATTAAGAAAAAGTACTTATTTATTTTATATGTATGTAAAAAAAGGTTTTTGTGATCAGGCTCTTAAACATTTGGTTGAGGTTGAGAATCACTGCCCTAATCCATAGGCCTTTAGATAATAATTTTTTATTTCTAAATGTGGAACTTCATAACATTATTAAATAATTAATATTATTATTATTATTTTCTACACATATTAATTTTTTAATTTATTTTGTTTAATTTATATTTATTTAAAATGATAGTAAAAGTTGATCTTAATTCAACTATCATGTTCAAAAAAATATGATTTAATAATATTAAATTGTATTAATTAAAATTAGAAATTTTGTAAAATAAATTAAATGATTTAAATAGTTAATTATTAGAAATTAAAATAATAATATAAATAAATAAATACATATATGTAGTAGGTGTAAATAGGAATTATTGTTTTTTTAAAATTATGAAATTATTTATTGAACTAAAAATAAAAATTAATTCTACCTAAATAAAAAAACCCTTAAAAAATTAAAAAAAAATACATTATACATTAAATATTTCGAAAAGAATATAAAAAGCTAAAAAAAAATCGCGATATTCAATTAGTTTTTATTTAATAAATTAAAAAATAATTGAATATTTAAAAGGGCCTCCTCCTTTCCCCATAAATTAGCCCTTCCAAGCCTCGCCTTACGGAATTTGGAAAAAGTAATGAAAAAGAAAGTTCGCCTTATTAAAAAAATAATAATAAGGCGTTTGGTGTCTGTAAGCCTGTTTGTATCAGCTGAGAGTGTGTTTGAATTTTTTGGGGCAACCTAAAATAGAAATTACCTACCTAAGGGGTTGCATGTTCACCACCAATGCCCATGCTAATCAAAAAGAATCTACCCTCAAAAGATAAATAACAATTCGTTCCCGTTCAGAATATTCCCAATTTTGGAACTCTTCTGAATTACCTTCCCGAAAGTCTGTTTATTTGTTCCACTTCAACTACCCTCTCAGCAATTCAAAAAGGCAGAATTCAGACCCTCCCTAACAACAAAATAATCGAATTATTAGCCACCCTCCTCGTGTAACAAAGCAAAGTCTACTAATTCTAAATACCTTCCTCTCTTCTGCCTCCTTATCAATACTTCTTCTTGAAAGGTATGCTCTCAAATTGCCTAATCTCATAATTTCTCTATAATCTCTTAAATGAATATTAATTAAATTAAAAAAATAAATTATATATAATTTTTATGATGTTAAATTATTCTTCAAATATTACATTAATTAATTTATTAATTAAATTTTACTTATTTTAAAATATGCCAAGCCAAATATCAAAAAGAATCTACCCTCAAAAGGCACAAATCAGATCTTTACTCATGCAATTTACTCAATTCATGCAACCCTTTCCTTAAATATTGGCATGACACTTGCTTTATCGACCCACACTTTTATGATTATTAATTCTAATCTAATCTCTGAGTTAATAGGATGAGAACGTGCATCCCTCACTGAAATTTGAAGGCACCTCCTGAAAAAAGATAAAATGTTTTAATAAAAAATAATTATAAATCTATCTGTTTCAATGTAGAATATCTTTTTATTAAATGCCCTACACCACCTTCATTTGACTCTATTCATAATTTCTTGAAAATGTAGAATAATAAGCTGGAGTGTCTCCACTCGACTATCTCGCAATTTGAATTGGATTAAATAATATATATTATATTTAAATTAAATTTAATTAATTATAAATTATAAATTAAAATTAATAAATAATATTTATTAAACCAGCGCATGTTTGGCTCTTTGTTGATGGCACAACGTCACGTGTTGGCGCGTGATTTGCAGTGTTAAAAAATTAATTCTGATACTTTCAGCGATTCAATCAAGCTGAAATTCTATATATAGCAGTTTTATACAATCTTTAATCATATGAAATATTATCAAACATATAGCTTTTTTTTTACGGTGACTTTAAAGGAAAGAAAATCAAAACGTTGTAGGTAATGACCCTCTTCCGGTTGAGCTGCATTTCTCAAAAGTTGATAGAAAACTACGAACTTTGAATAATGCCCGTGTACCAAATTTCATGATTCTAGTCCAAACTGATTTTGTGTAATCTTGTCTACATACACACACATTTTTCTCAACCTTAGTGGAAATGATTCAGGTACCTTCAAAACGTATAAAAACACTAAAATCTCTACATCGAAAATTTTCGTGATCGCAATACTATCTCTGGCGAGATAGTAAAAAACAGAAACGGGATGTATTTACACTTTCATTAGTCATGCATTTAAGTTTTGTTTAACAAACCAAATTATGAATTGTCGTAGGTCAGAAACTTAGTTCAAAACCCTTTTACAATTCTTCTTTTGATCTGAACATCAAGATCAATTATTTATTAATGAAAGTAAATACTCAACTAATTTTAATTCAATAATCCTCATTAAATTGACAAGAAATATACAATTTGCAGATAATAATATAATTATTATTATTGAAGGTCCCTGGACCTTCAAAACATATAAAAACATCAATATCTCGACATCGAAAATTTTTGAATAATGCCCGTGTACCAAATTTCATGATTCTAGTCCAAACTGTTTTTGCGTAATCTTGTCTAATATACATACACGCACATTCTTCTCAACCTTAGTGAAAATGATTCAGGAACCTTCAAAACGTATAAAAACATCAAAATCTCGAAATTGAAAATTTTCGTGAGAGTAAACATTGAAAAAAAATTTATTTCTATGAGTTCAAAACATTTTCAGAAGATGGCATAACATAATACAATCGAATGTATAGTATATGTTATTTTTCGTTTACGTCCTTGAGCCTATTTATATATTAGATTATTTATTTTTCATTTAAATGTATATAAATGTGCTATACTAGTTCAAGACAACACTATTAATAATATTAAATTGAGGTAAATTGATATGGTATGTAAACCTAATAATTATTATATACAATTTATCTAGGCTTGTTTCCATGTTTTATTTGAAAGTTAAGATAAAGTAGAATTTTTTAATTAGAGCTTCAAACTGAATACATCTGAAAAAGGAGAAAGTTCAAACATATTTAGATTGGAAAATAACCAAAAGATGCTTCCACATGGAGAGTTTCTGTTTATTCTATGCTTTTACTGTGGACATCAAATAAAAGTTCAAAAAAAAAAAAACAATTTATACATTTTTTCATGATTAACATCAAGTTTTGAATTTTTTTTTAAATCATTATTCCGGTTATACTTACAATTTATACGAATTTTAAAATTTTTTATATACATTTTATAAATAATATAGAAAAAAGTTTTTAACATTTATTTAATGACTTTGGAATAAACTATCCCATAGGTGTTGTATATGCCTATATTATATATATATATATATATATGTATGTATATATACATCCTCATTAATTGATTAATAAATTATATTTCTATATTTCATTCGTTCCGGTTAAAAACGAGGGTTGAAATCAAATGATAAATACTTATCTTATCTTATTAAACTAGCAAAAATTGTATATATATTTGTATTTTTGAGTTATTATTTTGTTGAAATTCACACCATAGATAATATTTATATAGAAAAATGGAACTGTATTGGTTTCAAACTCGGGAAAAATCATCTTTGTTAGTTTTTTCTTAATTTAAAATAGTAAATTTAAATGACGTCGGCAACTACGTCAGACAGCGCTTCCTTAAATACAAAATATTATAAATATAAATAAAATAAAATTAAAAATATTTATTTTAATAATATTTTGTAATCCAATTACGAAATATGTATTATGTTATATCCACAGGCCTTACTTTTCTGTCTTTCAGTGCATTAATACGTACGTTTAAGGGCTGTATGTTTTATGACTATTTTTTTTTTAAATTTATGTTCTTTTAAATTATTTGAAATTCTCTCATATATTTTATCGTTTATATATTTTAAATAATTATCTTAATCTTAAATATTCATATTTCATAAGAAATATTTTTTTTAAAGTACCTTGCCGTGGCTCGGTGAACCAGGTACTTTATTCTTAGAATAAAAAATTTTTATTAAATTTTAATATTAAACTATCCTTTAGTTAAAATGTATATATAATATATATTGGAATAGTTGCAAAATTAGATTATTTCTTCGATTATCTTTGCCAAACATCTTATTAACAAGCTTTGCCTGTGATGTTGCTGATAAGAAGTTAGTAAATATTTATCCTCTCAATTATTTTCATATATTCTCACATTCAGAGCTATACTATAATTATACTATAATTATATGTAACTGTAAAACTGAAAAACTGAAAATGTATTGATAATTTTTTTTTTTCGTTTTATAATTACAAATTTTCAAAAAATAAGCTGTAGTGTCTCCACTCGACTATCTCGCAATTTGAATTGGATTAAATAATATATATTATATGTAAATTAAATTTATTTAATTATAAATTAAAATTAATAAATAATATTTATTAAACCAGCGCAAGTTTGGCTCTTTGTTGATGGCACCAAGTCACGTGTTGGCGCGAGATTTGCAGTGTTAAAAAATTAATTCCGGTACTTTCAGTGATTCAATCAAGCTGAAATTCTATATATAGCAGTTTTATACAATTTTTAATCATATGAAAAATTATCAAACATATATCTTTATTTTTACGGTCACTTTAGAGGAAAAAAAATCTAAACGTTGTAGGTAATGACCCTCTTCCGGTTGAGCTACATTTCTCAAAAGTTGAGAGAAAATGAATAATGCCCTTATACCAAATTTCATATTTCTAGCTCAAACTGTTTTTGTGTAATCTTGTCTACATACATTTACACATACACACACACACACACATACTCACACACAGACAGATATTTTTCTCAACCTTAGTGAAAATCATTCAGGAACCTTTAAAACGTATAAAATCATCAAAATCGGCAATACTATCTCTGGCGAGATAGTAAAAAAGAAACAAAAAACAAATACTACTCAAAAATTGTTCATTTAAACAATTTCAATAAAAATAAATAAAATTTTATAACTTTATCCAAGTATTATTAGTAAAATTACTTGATAATTTTATCAATTTATATAGGCTAATCACTCGCAAGGTGGATTCAAGGTGAAAAGTCATCGAATAGATAATATATAATTATTTATTTATTTATCTTTTTTCGTTAATTGAAATTATTTCTAAATTTTTTTTTTTTTAATAGAATATCGGATATTATATTGATAATATTAATAAATTTCTATTTCAATATTCTGTTATTATTTACTTCTATTAATAAAATTTTTGTTGGGTTAATTTGTTGGTTTGTTTTTTTTTTTTTTTTTTTAGATTTTAATTTTAATTAAAATTTTGATTGTTTTAATTCTCTTTCTATAAAAAAGTTTTTGAATGTAAGAAAATTAATATAATTGAGTACAATTTCCGGTATGCAAATTTTAACGGATCACTGATTTTGAAATCGTGCCTATATATATTTATATATAAATATATATATATATATATATATGTAGACTAATACCAATCAAATAGTAATACATTTTTAACCAAATTCATATTATTTTGATTTTATAAAATTTTATTATATTCTTCTTTTAATAAATTATTTATCTGAAACGCTCATTCTTTCAAAACAAATGCCCAAAGCTTCAAAATTCCATCCATCAAACGCGTTACTGCGGCCAAGGATGGCTATCATTACTTATTATTTAGGATGTGTGAAAAAATTATTTATATATGATTCATTCATAACTAATGAATTGAAATATTTAGTTTTTTGGATCGTTTTTACTATCTCGAACGTATTGCGATCATGAAAATTTTCGATGTTGAGATTTTGATGTTTTTATACGTTTCGAAGGTTCCTGAATCATTTTCACTAAGGTTGAGAAAAATATCTGTGTGTGTGTATGTATGTAAACAAGATTACGCAAAAATGGTTTGAGCTAGAATCATGAAATTTGGTATACGGGCATTATTCAAAATTCGTAGTTTTTTATCAACTTATGAAAAATGTTGCTCATTCGGAAGAGAACCATTAACTACCACGTTTTCATTTTTTTCCTCTAAACTGATTAAAAATTGTATAAAAACTGCTAAAAAAGATTTTCTTAAAATTATTAAAATTTTAAGTTTAAATTAAATTTTTTAATTTTCTAATTCAATAAATAAAATTGTTAATACAAATTTTATATATAAAAATACAATTTTCAACAATTCCAATAAAGATATAAAATATTAATATAAAAATGATAAATAATCTTTTTACTATCTCGCTAGAGATAGTATTGCGATCATGAAAATTTTCGATGTCGAGATTTTGATGTTTTTATACGTTTTAAAGGTCCCTGAGTCATTTTCACTAAGGTTGAGAAAAATGTGTGTGTATGAAGACAAGATTACTCAAAAATGGTTTGAGCTAGAAGCATCAAATTTGGTATACGTGCATTATACAAAATTTGTAGTTTTGTATCAACTTTTGAGAAATGTAGCTTAATCGGAAGAGGGTCATTATCTACAACGTTTTGATTTTTTTTCTCTAAAGTGACCGTAAAAATAAAAATATATGTTTGATAATTTTTCACATGATTAAAAATTGTATAAAACTGCTATATATAGAATTTCAGCTTGATTGAATTGCTGAAAGTACCGGAATTATTTTTTTAAATTTTTTAACGCGTTATCTGGCAATCACGCCCGAGCATTCTCAATCTAAACATAATATCGGGTCATCTAAGTCGCCCCATCGGTGGTTTTATCCTTATTATTATTATTATTTATTAATATAAAAAATTAATTTTTTTTAATGTGTCTTTTAATTACTGGAAAATTTGAATTACATATAAAAAAAAATTTCGATCGAATCATCTCAAAATAAAGATCTAATTATACAAATGGATAAAAATATTCGAAGTACCTTAAATAGACAAATGACCTAAATTTTTAGAAAAAAACAAAATTTGACTCCCTTCAAAATATCAAATAATTTATCTATTAATGGTTACGTCCCTATTTAGGAGTAAATCGATAATTTCTTAAAATCGAGGCCGTGGTTATTTTCTTATATAATTAGTATATTTTTAATTTTTTTTTTTTTTAAATACAAGTAGTATCCGGCTTATTATATTATAGAATCATATAAAAAGATGATTGAATAATCCTATGAATATTTATTAGTACTTAATATTCAATCGGGAGTAGTTATTTTCTTATTAATTGAAATGAGTTATTCAACTTAAGAAAGGGTTCAGAAGGGCGAGATACCTTTAAAGATTACCTATGATTCTTCTAATAGAATTATGAATAATGATGAATTCTTGTTTATAGGAATGAATGAATATTTATATGGCCTATATAATGTTTACATTAAAATGAACAATACAAATTTATCAATATAATTATTATTAGTATGTGAAAACATTGGGATATTTTTTTATTTTTAATAGTTAAGTGTTGTTTTGAAATTTTGAAAAGGTGCTGCCAAGGGAAGGATGGTCACGTTGACAAATATTGAAATGAAAATAAAATATTTTGGGGTTTTTTTATTAAAATAATAATTTATTTTTGTATTATATTAATTATAAGAAAGACGCCACGCAACTTGGGGCTTATCGACATTAAGACACATCCCCGGTGTCCCAGCAAGGGAATTTCTCTAGGTGGGGTCTATGGGATGGAGTCACCCCCCAGTTTCCGGGATCAAAATTGGGAAAAGTAGAGCCTCCGTACAAGAAAATCAAGGTAAAGGTTGATAGATATCGTTCTACTGATCATAGGCCACCTCATTAATATAACCGCCTTGTGCAAGATGTACAAAACGACGGAGGTTTTTTTAATATTAAGACACCACACAGTCTGAGGGAAACCCGCTTGACACTCATCCTAGTGGACTTTTATTCATGTCTCAGGTGTAGGAAGGAAATCTTTTTCCAACTAAGGTCTATGGGAAGGATATATACCCAGCCTATCTGATTAAAATTGTGAAGCTACATGAAATGAGAAATAGCTACCACCGATCATGAAAATCAAGATAAAGGTTAAAAGAATCTGTAATAAGAATCATATAACACCTCTACCCCCTTTAAGCGGTAATTGACTTTCATAGAATATCTAAAAGCCAAATTTTTTTTATTATCTTCCCAATAATAATGTAAATTTTATAAATATCAAATTGAGTGAGAGTGAATTACATTACTAGATTTGAAATAAAGATAAAATTTGTTAAATGGATTATAAAATTTTGGATGTCACAACACCCGTCTTTTTATGTATATTATTGTATATATATATATATATATATATATATATATATAATATAGAAAACGAATATGTTCAATACGTCGTTGAAGTAAGAAAAATAGAAAAATTGCACCGTCCTCGTTCTCGAAGAGACTGAGAACAGGACCGTGAGAGCTGGGTCACTCACTGACGGAGAAATGCTTCCCAACACAATCATTTTGCCGTTGCTTTCTTTTGGTAGTATTTTGTTCCATTTGTTATAGGATATCCCTGGTAATTCAATCCCTGATTATTCATAAATATATGTACAATGCTATATTCTCGATCATTATACTCCTATTTTTACAAAAATCTTCAAATATTTTTTCATCTATTAAATTAATGATGACCGGGAGCTTAGCCGCGAGGTTATAGTGACTGGTCCGCAGACTCGAGTTCGAGGGTTCAAACATCGCCGAGTGCATCGATATATATATAAAAATAAAAATAAAAATAAGAATAATAAACAAATCGGACAAAGCTGGCTAAATGGAGATATATTCCGAAAAAGCAAAAAAAAAAAAAAAAAAAAAAAAAAAAAAATTAATGATAATAATAATAATGTCTATCCAGTTTAAAAATTGTATGGTAATTATTCAAACCAGGCTTTGTGTCATGGATTTGGATAAAACTTTACCAGTGGATTCCTTATTTAATTCCATATAAACTTTTCTTATGTAATTTTTGCGGGTCACTTCTAGTTTACGAGTTAAAAATATTAAAATGTGCTTATTATATTTATAATGGTTTATTGATTTCGCTACAAAAAGACTTCGATATAGAAAAATTATTTAATTAATTCTTTTTTTATTTTTTCGATATCCAAACCTAATGGCTGCACAATCTACGTTCATAACCAGTTAATCTGTCAAACTTTAATAACAACGAAAAAATTGCATAAGAGTTTCTTTGGAATTAAAAAAAGGAACTCATTGGTAAAGTTTTATACAAATCCATGACATAAAGCCTGGTTTGAATAATTACCATAAAATTTTATTTTCTGTATTAGGTTTCGATTAAATGTGCCATGAAAAATTTTTTTTTATATAAATTACTTTTTAAATACAATAAATCATTACTTAGAAATAGGTTATAGGATAATAATAAATATTATTGATTTAAACGCAGTAGTTTTTATCCTAATCAGAGCTAAAATAGGCCGTTATTTACAAACAATTGACATAGAAATTAATTTTAAGATGAATAATCGATGTACAGAAGAAGATGAATTTCTCCCTCTTCAGAATTTTTTAAGCATCCATATACATCGTCTATTGTCCTAAATATTATACTAAATAATAAACATTGAATAAATATTTTTAACGAAAAATATTTATATAAATAAATAAGTGAAATATATTGACATAAATATTTGCTTATTTTAAAAAATCTGAAGTGTTTCCACGCAACCATCTCATAAATTTGAATTGGATAATCAAGTTTTTTTCTATATTTGAAATTTAAGGTTTTTAACAAAATATTCACAGATAATATTTTATTAAAATAAGAAGACTTTGACTTAATACAATAATTTTTTGCGCCAATTTATGAAATAGCAGTTGTTTTCGACCGTTTTTAGCTGCATTTAACTTTTATCATATTTGTGATAAAAATTAAAAATATTACCAGGTACTCGACCGGGACGTAGCAATTGATGTACCCATTACATCTTTTATATGGGATGTTCAATGGGTATACAATTACATATATTTAGATGGATTATGTAATTTGAATATGGATATTATTATAATCGTATATACACATTTATATTACCATTATTAGATTATCACTTAAATGAAGATGCTTCAGACACCCAGTAGGTTGTTGGTTAACAATGTTAGCTCACATTCTCGTGGTCCCGGGTTGAAATTCCGGGCTTGGCAAGGAAATTTCTCTAGCCTAGGTCAACCCAGCCTCTGGGTTCAAAACTGGGAAGCTGCTTGATAAAAAGTAGCGCTTCCGGTCAAGAAAATCAAGGTAAAGGTTGAAAGGACCCGTTGTACTGATCATAGGACACATAATTAATAGAATTGATTTGATAGGCACTGTCCTTGAGTAGGATGTACAAAAATCAGAGATTTTTTTTTTATAAAGATGCTTCAATTTAATATCCATCAAGAGATTTCTAAAAAAACGGAATCAATTAGATTTGATTAAGTAATTAACTGCATTTTGCTTGAGAAATATAAAATTCATAATTTAAAAAAAAAAAAAAATTTTGCTCAAAATGCAATGTTAATTAATACTAAATTATATATACATAGGTGATATAAAAAAGTGTTTAATCTACCAAGAGATACATAGGTATTATATTATATAACTTTTTTTTATGATAAATTGTAATTTTAGATATTGAGATTTATTATACTTTATAATTTTATATAATTATGTATTTATTGAATTTGTTAAAATCCTTCTACAGAAAAAAATAATAATTTAGAAAAGTTTCTTAAAATAATTAAATAAATTATTATTTAAAATATTTATACTAAAAAAAATAATATATATATAATAATGAATGAAATTTTATATATTTTAATAGGTAAAATTTTCACCATTTAGGCAGGAATTGATATTTCACTCGAGAAATCCGTATATACTCGTATATATGTATATATGTCTTGTTTCATAATTTCAAGTGAAACTCCCCTTAATAAGTTCCAATTTAAAGGGGAAGTCTTTGACTAAGAAGGTCAGTGCGAAAGTGTGTGAAGTATTGTTCAAGTTTTCGGAAGGAGGTGAGGAACAGAGAATAGTATAGTACGGTACTCGAGCAAGTAGCGGGGCGGTCTCTCACGGCAGAGTACGAAGTGGCCTCAGTACCGTTGGAGCTGTTACTGGTTGCTCTGGACAGTGGACCAAGTGCCAGGATGGCATCCTATATCAGCCGATGTCAACTTTATTTGACCAGGGTGTCATCCACCATGGATCGCAGTAAGTCACCATCTCCCCTCTCTCTTGAAAGAGTAATAGTACCTGAGACGCCCTTCGATACCTTAAAAATTAATTCATTGCGATTTGAGAAATTTGTTATAGGAATATTGTAGTTCGATCCGAAGGTAATAATAAATTAGTTGAACCGATTATTATGGATATTTTCCATCCTACTATCCATATATTTATCATTTTTTTTATTTTTGTAGATAACTCATAGATTATTAATCCATTATTTTGTCAAAAAGGTAGAATTTATTTTATTTTATTTTTTTTTATTTTTTTTTTTTGTGATATTAAACCCCCAATAAAAATTTATGTAAAGTCCCGAGCTGTCTAACCGATGTTAACTTCAGTGTAAAGAACCAGTCCATGTTCAACAATGAATATATAAAAATAAAAATATTAATATTAATTCTGATAATTCTTCTATTAAATTATATTAAGATACAATATAAATATTATTATTTGTATTTCTAATATATAAATATCGTTTCAAATTATATTTAATTTATTTTAAATATTGTAATTTTTATATATAATGAATAAAGATGCTAACTTCAGTGTAAAGAATCAGTCCATGTTCAACAATGAATATATAAAAATAAAAATATTGTTATTAATTCTGATAATTTTCTATTAAATTATATTAAAATACAATATAAAAATTATTATTTTTATTACTAATATATAAATATCGTTCAAATTATATTTAATTTATTTTAAAAATTGTAATTTTTATATAATGAATTTAATAAAACTATTAGATCGCATTTATTTAATATTTTAAGTGAAAAAGGTATTCTTTAATTATCACATTTCAAATGAATATTAATTAAACAAATAGATTGTTTTTTTTTAAAAAAAAAAACAACTAATATATAATATAAAATATATATGTTAATAATAATAATAATAGAAATATAATGTTTTTTAAAGACACTATGTTTTAATTTGCATATATATTGAAACCTGTTATTAATTACATTTATTAATTACATTAATTTAAAAAAAAAAACAATTAAAAATATTTTTCCTGTAAATCAGACCAATAGAGAACGATTCTTTACCTCAAAAACCCCCCAAAATGAGGTGGATTTCATAACAATTTTTAACATCAGAAGGACACATGATATATAATATACACAATTTTTGTTAGTATAATAAGATTAGATAAAATAGAACAGAAAATTCAACTCAAATTATACGTTTACAAATAAAAACAAAATTAAAATGAAGTTGGATTTTGTTTTTAGAGATGGGGTCGGATATTCAAAAATAAAATTCAAAATCGATGAATTTAAAATAATATTATTATTATTTTTAAATTTATACCAAAGATTTTTTTAATCATTAAAGCATAATAAATTAAACCAATTAAATTGTACAATTTTAATGACTTGAATGGGTGGAAAGATTTAAGTCTCTTGAATGATTTTTTTTTTTTTTTGAATTTGATGAAAATTTAAATATATTTTATGATATTTTTTAATTCTATAAGATTTTGTATTTAATAGTTTCTTCTAATTAAAAAAAGTGATGTTTTTCTTATAATAAAGAAGAAAATTTTATTTTTGTGATATTTTTTATTTTTTTGTGATTCTTTAGGAAAAACGTGTCAAAACTAGAAATTAATTCGGGTGCTTAACAGTATTTAATGTTTGGTAAATTAGAAAACGAATATTTATATTTTGATTCTATTTAAAATAATATATATATATATATATATATTATTATTATTATTATTTTAAACCTTTTTTTGTTATATGTTGGGATAAAAAATTGTATGTATCACTTTTATGTATTGGCTAATAAACATACTTTTTTAAACTAAACTAAAGTAACGGCGGAATCCACATCCTCGTGGTCCCGGTTTCAAGTCCCGGACCTGGCAAGAGAATTTCTCTAAATGGGGTCTATGAGACCCAGTCTCCGGGGTCAAAATTGGGAAACTACTTGATAAAATGTAGCGCCTCCGATCATGATAATCAAGGCAACGGTTGATAGGACTTACTGATCGTAAGACACCTAATTGATATAACCAACTTGATAGGCGATATCCTTGCGTAGGACATACAAAAGTCAGAGATTATTTTTATTTATTATTATTATTATTATAATTATTATATATATATATTTTTCCGATTTCATTCAGATTGGATGAAAATTTTTACAAAATATCTTTGAAAATATCATTTGATGTTTTCATTTATCTTTAATGGAATATGGAATTTTTTTTATTCTCGCATTCCCCCTCCCCAACTCTCTCACGATATTTTCTCTATTTTGACATTATAATATATTTTCATTTATTCACAGAAATTAATCTTAAATAATCTTTGAAAAATCATCCCATATATAAGAAATAACCACTTTCTATATTATATCAAAACTGATTTTTTTTTTAATTCAATTTCCCCCCTGTAGCTCTTATTTTATAATCATTGACATTAAATAATATGATTTTTAATTATTATTTCGACATTTATCCTATAATTATTGATATTCTATTTTTTTATCATTTAATTCGAAACTTTCGATGAATCACTTGGAAAATACAAGTTAATGTTTTATCAATCAATATTCTAGATGTGTTTATCTATCAAATTAATATTATATTCTAGATTAAATCATTTTAATACTTCTAATAAATAAATATTAATATTTAATCTTCTAAATAGCAACAATATTCATTTAATAATATTATAATAATAAATTTATAAAAAATAATTCTTGTGTATAGTCAAAAAAACAATCAACCAAACGCCCATTAATATATATATATATATATAATAATTTATATTCATTTTTATTCTTTTATATTAACATTCAATTTTATATATTTTATATATTAATTCTTTTAGAGAAGGAAATATTCTGCCCCTCCGAAAATTTATAAAATAAATTTTATTTAATTATTATATTATATATATATATATATATATATATAAATAATTTGTTGATAATATTTGATGATTTAATTATTAATTAAGATAATTGTTTACAAAGCGGGAAGCTTCAGGGGTTTTAATGAAACTTTGCCAGTGGATTCCATTTTTAATTTGAAAGAAACAATTTCCTTATGCTATAATTCTCGGCCTCTTCTAGTTTGCAAGATAAAATATATTAAAGTTTGCATATAAACTAAATAGTTATTAATGAGCAGCCATTTAATAATATTTTATTGACTAATTCACTAATTATTTACATATTCACTAATTTTCGTTTTTTTTTTGGTTCGGTTTGGATAGCGAAAAAATAAAAAAATAACTAATTAAATAATTTTCATATATCCACAAACGGAACTAAAAAAAAAACCCCGAAAACTAGTGAAGCCTTCAACTGGCCAAATGAATAAAATATGGTAGCTAAATTGAATATCAATGGATTTATATGCAATTGTAATAATTTTTATCTCTTAAACTACAAGAGACCGAATAATATTGTATAAGGGAAGTTTCTTTGAAATTAAAAAAGGAATCCTCTGGCAAAGTTTCATCCAAATCCCTAAAGCTTCCCGTTTTATAAACAATTATCTTAATTTAATTTTACTTTCATTCATCAAAAAAAAAAAAAATAATATTATCTTTAAAATGTATTAAAAAAAAAATTATTTATTTATTTTATTAATTTTAACTACATCTTTTTTTTATAAAAATAAATAATAAAAAAAAAAAAACACCAAATTTTTAAAATTTAAAAAAAAGTAAAATAAAAAATAATATGTAAATAAAATTAATTAAATAATTTATATATTTAATATATTATATTTTATAATATAATTTTTTTTTTCTTAAAATGCAGACAAATTAGAAATTTAAATATTAATTTTTTAAACTGTTTCTATTAAAATTAAATATAAAATCAATTTTTATTTTTAATTTCACGTTCTTATTTATCTCTCTACGAACATCGTTGTTTTTATGGATGATGAGGACTGCTCCCCGTTATTTTGCAAATATTTTTTACTTTCTCAGAATCTCTTCATACACTTTTATGCAAATTTGATTTTTTTTTTTTTTTATAAATATAATAAAACAATTTTATCTCGAATCATATTTCATCTGATAAATGATGAGCACTTTACTTATCTGTTTAATTTTTAGTTTGTTTTTTTTTATGAGATTTATTTTAGATGTATGTGATATCAAAAAAAAAAACACACATAAAAATAAATAATTTTTTCAATAAATTTAAAAAAAAAAATAATTTTTGCAAAGTCAAAATATTTCTAATTGAATGAATATGACTTGATTTTGAGTGAAATGAATGAAATGGAATGATCTTGGATTTTTTATTTTGTTGACATTACCTAAGAAGCCGGCAACACCGTTTCAATGATTTCATTAGACAGATGATTGACGGTGTAGTCGGAAGCTAATTGCAGTTATATGGCAATCTGCTTAACTGTTCCGCGGTCATCGAACCTCCTCCCGTCTTGGCTGGGTACCATCCAATTAGACAATCATTCTGGTCCAGCAATGCTCTCATCATCTACTCTTCCATTTCTCTAAAATCAACTTAATATAATGAAGAAAATTGTTTTCATATATTAACAACTCCTCTTGTATTTAGGTTTAATGACGGAAAAATGTCGCCATGCCCCCCCATGAGAGGGGCAATGACAACCTCAACCGGTTGATTGTCCGACAACAGCGCCCTCATGGCGATAACATTTTTCACTATAAACAAATCTAAATATTATATTAATATGAAATTTTAATATATATAGTAGCGTTTCTCAACCTTTTTTGACCAAACGCCCACTTCGTAAGGTCGGCTTCATAATTCGCCCCCCTATAAATTTTAACAGATAAAAATTCAAAATCATCTTAACTTTTTTTTATTTTTAGAACCATATTGAAAAAAGCGGAAAAAGCCTGTTCGCAAAATCATCTTACCTTTTTTTTAAAGAGTTGAAAATGATTTCGGCCCCCAAAAATACTATCGCCCCCAAAAATAACTTATCGCCCCCTTTAAGATGTCGATCGTCCCCCAGAGGGCGATATCGTCCAGCTTGAGAATCACTAATATAAAGGAACCGAATTTACTTGAACCAAGTATTTTAGTGCATTATGATAAAGAGAATATAAAATTAGTTTGACAATATTTTTAATATAGCTTTAATGAAAAGAAAATGAATAATTTTAATTAATGAATCGATTATTAAAAAAAAATTTGAACTAATTGTCAGGTATGTGAATTTATATTTAATTGGACACATACTTGGAATTGTATAAAAATAAAAGAATTTAATTTAATTAGTTGAGTAATTAAAATATTAATTAGTAAAGACCTAAAATAAAAAATAGAATAAAATTAATATATACGAGGTAAATTCAATAAGGAAAGAGGCAAATAGCTTTAGCTCAAAAATGGTTTATTTGATTTTTACAAAATTCAGGCTATTTTTCAACATAATCATCCCACACAGTTATGCTTGTCCCACCTTTCTGGCAGCTTCCTAAGTCGACCCGTAATAAGCTTCAAATATTGAGTTGGCATTTCTTACCTCATCCTGCCTACATTCCCGACCTCGCTCCATCTGATTATTACCTGATTGGACCACCCAAAGACCCCACTAAGTGAAATGAAAGATTTGCTAACCATGAGGAAGTTAAGGAAGCGGTGCCAAAGTGGCTTCGGGGTAAATCGAAAGTATTCTTCGCCAAGGGAATTAGGATGAGGGAAAAGATGGGATATTGTACATAACTGTGGGAGTGATTTTGTTAAAAAATAGTCTGAATTTTGTTGCCTGTTTGTTTAGTTCTATATAATTTATATATTAAAAAATAAAAGAAACAAAAATATATTATTTAGATTATTGAGCCTTCCCTGGACCCCCGTAATGTGAATAATCTAAAATTTTTGCAATATTACTATAATTTTTTTTTAATGTTTTTTACTAACTAAAAAAAGAACGAATGATATCCTTCTCGAATCACCGATGCTAATTAGAACGGATCGTTTTGCTATTCTCTTAACTGCATTAATCTTTCTCATTATTTCTTAATTAATTAAAACTTTAATCATTATATCGCAAAAAAACTAATTAAGTATTAACTATTTATATCATTATCTTGATCCGAAAGGAAAAAGAATTAATTCCACAAAGGTTTTTCTTTTCATTATTTTTTTTTTTTTTTTTATAATAGTTGAAATAATTGAGAATTTATTTAGGGTGGTGTATTATAAAATTAGTTTTTTTTTTTTTTGTCTTTTAAAGGAAATAAGCATTTGTTGAAAAAAGAGTCAAAAATTTATAAGAAAATTGTGAAATTTGGTTGCATAATCGTCAGGAAATGAACATCGTCCTTGTAATTAAATGCAACAAAAAAAAACATCAGAAATTTAAATAATTAGGGAATAAGGTCATATATGAAGAAAAACATTCAGAGAGGGAGTTTCAAAGAAAAAATTTATATATTTTTATTCGTTGATGTTTTGTTTATGAGTAGTTAATTGAGCTTTTTTTTCATCTACGTTAATATCAAGTACCCCCACCATTGCGATATCTCTGTCTGAGATCAACTGTTTTTACTCAATCCAATCAGGAACAAACAATGATTCCTGGTCTTACAAATTAAGCCCCAATATCCCAGACAAATTTGGAAATTAACGCCAAAATGGACACAAAAATAACTGCTAAAATGACAAGATTCAAATTTCCAAAGTTGACAAAACTCTAAAACTTATATATATATATTGTCGTATATTGAGGACTTAGTATGGGTTGGGTTATTAAAAAAAGGATTTAAAATTAATAAAATTGATCTTTAATTTAATTGATAGCACTCTGTTAATTATTAATAGAAAATAGTAGGGTGAATCCAGCGAAGTTTGAAACTTGATATTTGGCGCCCATTTTGATGATAATTTTGAGATTCTAGGTATTTTGCTTTGAATGAGTGAATACTAACAAGTGGAAACCTAATTGAATATAGATATATATACCTAGAACCCCAAAATTCCACTTTCTTCTTCTTGAAAATTCCCCCAAAATGGGCGCCAAAACATCAAGAATCAAATTTCATAAAAACATGGGAAACTCTTTCGGAAATAACTTTTCATAATACTCTAGGTATTTTGGGTTTGGCTATTCATATGCTACTTTTCATATATATATATACATCTATTATTTGGTTTCACTTTTCTAAATGAATTCTAAATTTAAAATATGTAGATATTCATTTTATAAACTGATTGCTATTCTTCTAGTGATCTTTCTCTCTACGCTCTCCTCTTTTCTTACTATTTTGATTTCATTATTATTATACCAAAAATCTTCGTCTTTTATTTTCCTCAAATAACCATTACAATTCGAATAAGATTAATTCTTATTTGTGATTAATTCTTTAATTCTGTTAATTCAAATTATTATTCAATTAATTCATAATTTCATTTCATTTGTTATATATTTATATGTGATATGTGTGTGATATAAAAAGTGAATAATAATTTAATTAACCAAATTTAGTTTATTAATTTGAATCGAATTAAAAAAATATTAATTTAATATTTATCAAAATTATTGAAATATTTTTTTTTTTTAAGGGAACTATTTTAAGGGATTTATAAATATTTTAAAACCAGAACAAAACAATTAATTTTTTGATAATTGTTTAGTCCAACCAATTTATCATGGATTTGGATAAAACTTTACCAATGGATTCCTTTTTTTGATTCAAAACAAACTTCTCTTAAGGAGTATATGGCGGTCACTTCTAGTTTATGAGATAAAATTTATTAAAGTTCGCATATAAACCATTGATATTCTATTTAGCTACCATGTTTTATTATTTGATCAGCCGAGGGCTCCACTAATTTTTACTGGTTTTTATAAGAAATCTAAAAAATTAATTAATTAAATAATTTTCCTATATCCATTCCGAACTTATAAAAACCAAAAATTAGTGAATAAGTGAATAATTAGTGAATTAGTCAATAAAACATTATTAAATGGCTGCTTATTCATAACTAGTTTATATGCAAACTAAAATATTTTTTTTCTCGTAAACTAGAAGCGACCGCCACATAATGCTTAAGAAAAGTTTGTTTGGAATCAAAAAAGGAATTCACTGGTAAAGTTTTATCTAAATCCATCATACATCGGTTAGACTAAACAATTACTAATTTTTTAAATCAAGATCGCATTAAATAAATATTATAATAGTTTTACTTCATGAAGGTAGATTATTATTAATCAATTAATATTAATAATTAAGTAAATTAAGTAGAGATTGATCACGATTGATTTTGGATATATATATAAAATGTTGGCGGTATACAAAATCAAAGAAATCTTAAATGATTACATTACATATCTAAATTCTTGTACCATTTTTGTTCTCTCAATCTTTTTAAAATCATTAATTTAACTAAATCAATATTGATTTAATTATTTTTATCAATGAGATAATTCAATTGTTTTTAAATTTTGTGTGTGATTCATTTTTTTTTTTTTTGTTTTTTTTTTAGAAGATATCAATTATGACTCGATAGTGCAGAATAAATTGAAGACGAAGACGTACTGGGAGCAATTAATGGCCGCAGCAGCTGCCAAAAATTCTCCCGTCAAAGGATACCACACCGCCCCAGGAACTTCGATAGATACACCGAAGGTAAAACTTGAGACCAATCTTCTACCTACTACCACACAGGAATTTCTATTATTTTACTTTATAACTATAACTATATAACTATTAATTTCTTTATAACTATATATTATATTACTAAAAATTTAAGTACATATTATGTACTTTCTATCTATCTCTATAGTGTTAATAAACTCGAAGAAAACTTTTCTCCAGCCTTTCCTATTGTCAACCACCTCCATCCAATTTCTATTCTCTTCTAATTCCCTAATATATATTTGTTTGTTTTTTATATAATCCAGTTCTTGATCTATCTAACGGTAGCTTTCCAATTGGTTTCCCTATAAACAAATTTTCATATAATATATAAAAACGTTTTCTTATATTAGGAAGTCGAAACACTTCAATAGAATTTATCCCATCTAATTAAATAATATATCTCTCATTATTCTTTTCATTTATTCTTTTGTAAATAACCCTCCATCCACACTATCTCTTTATGAAAATTTCTGTAAGATGTCCTCAGAAAAATGTACATGGTTTAATAAACCAATGTTTAATTTAAATCATCATAGGACATCTTAGTTAAAAAAAATAATAAATAAATAATTAAATAAAATGGGCTACCTTATAAATAGTATCAATAAAATTAAAAAAAATACTTTTTAGTGATATTTACAACGAATACAAAGTAACAAAATATGTTTCAAATAAGAAAATATTAATTAATTAATATTTAATTTAATTGAAATTAATTTAAAAGTAATAATAACAATATTAAGAAAAAAAATATTTAAAAGGTTCAATACAATTTGAAATCATTTGTTTTTTATTTTTAATCTGTCATGGTGGCGTTGACAAATGAATGACAAATTTAGTTATATTAAAAATTTAAATATAAAAAATATTATACTTACTTATTTTAGAAAATATTAAACAGAATTTAGGAAAAATATTTAATTTAATTTAATTGAAATTGATTTTACTTTTAATATTATTAAATATTAGAAATTTTAATAAAAATTTAAATATTATAAACATTCTTTATATGAAAATGTTTGGAAATTTCTAGAATTATTAATTTTATATTGAGAGTTAATTTCTTAACTGAGCCACCAGAGGCACTACATAAAGCGTTTATTATACATATATAGAGCGATCTAGTCTGTTACATTAATTCTTGTATTATAGTTTAGTCAAATACGCCTCGTAAGGTTAACTGTTAACTAACATTCTCGTGGTCCCGAGTTCAAGACCCGGGCCTGGCAGGAGGATTTCTCTAGTAGAGGTCTATGGGACGGAGTAAACCCAGCCTCATCACCATTGGGAAGCTACTTGATAAAAATGTAACGCCTCTGATTTAAAAAACCAAAGTATAGGTTGATAGGACCCGTTCCACTGATCATAGGACAGCTAATTGATAGGCACTGTCCTTGCGGTGGATGTACAAAAAAGTCAGAGGTTTTTTTTTATTATAGTTTAGTCAGGTGCTAAGCTTATTGTAGAGGCCAATGTACGGTTAATGACATTAGTTATTATTATTATTATTATTATTAAATTAAACATTTCTTTATCATTTCGTCTTTTCCCAGCTTTCCTTGTCCCACCATCATATGTCTTCATCATCAACAATTTATTTTATTTATTTCTTTATTTTAATATTTATCTTTTCAGGTGGTAGATGCCACTTCCAAATCGACACCCGAATCATTGATTGTCCGTGAGATACGTCAACAACGCGAACGAGAACTTGCTGTCGCACGAGAAAGAGAGGCGGCAGCAAAAAAAGCGTGTATCAGTAGCGAATCCACTCCATCAGAAGATCTCCAACTACCTAGCATAAATAATACAGACGAAGGAAATTGTTCTGAATACGGAAGTGAAGGAAAGGAACTCAGCTTGGATGGCACTGGAAGGTAAGAATAAACAAACAAAAAAATATTTTGCTAATTAATAATAAAAACCATTTTAGTCAATGAGAATTTT
This sequence comes from Labia minor, assembly GCA_963082975.1. Classification (NCBI taxonomy): domain Eukaryota; kingdom Metazoa; phylum Arthropoda; class Insecta; order Dermaptera; family Spongiphoridae; genus Labia; species Labia minor. The sequence continues at coordinate 71,517,252 of OY720348.1, forward strand.
ACTAAATATAATGGACACCCATTTATATATATATATATATATATATCATTAAGAACTCAATTAAGATTTATATCTCTCTAAAACAAAAAAAATAAACTAATTTTGTTTGGAAAAGTCAAAAATTAGTTTCAGATAAATTTTGATTGGATGGATGAATGGATGATAATGAATAGAAATTTTATATTATTTTATTATTAATTAAAAATATATTTTTATGGGAGAAGGGGTGGGGGGAGGGAAATTAAAAACGTAGTGGCGTAATGAGGGCGTGGCTAAAGAGGCGCCAATCGAAGATTGATGAACCGATGAATGTTCAAGTTCTATCTCTATTTTCCTGTGATTTAGTCAGGCAAATCAGTTAGGATCGATAAGTGGAGTGTGAATGTGATAAGACGCCACACCCAAGAGTCAGTCTGGCCAGACCAATTTCAGTAATTGTTGAGCATTTTACCTGGACAAGACAAGTGCAGGTGAGTTCTTGCAGAAATCGGAAATATTCCTCTCTCTCTTTCTGTTAGCAAAGAACCCTTCCAAATTGATCAAAGGGTATAAAATTGAAATTTTAGATCAATGGGGTGGGTGATATTTGATACTTATTTGATTTTTTTATTTTTTTTTTTTTGGTTTCCATTCAACTTTCCTATAATAATATTTTTATATTATTATTGAATAGGAAAGTATTTTAAAGAGAATTAATTTTGTTTCTATATATATAAGATATTTTAAGGTATATTGATTAGAAAAATTGGTAGTTATTTCTTGTTGGATCTTCATCATCATCAGCATCATTGTATGGAAGGGATTGTGTTAAACAATTAAGATCTCATTTCAAATCTTATTTTTGTTCCCACGGCAAAATTTCTTTCCATGGTAAGATTAAAGAGGATTTACTAAGAATTTCTTTTTACCAATAAATCGATCAAAAGTGTAAGTGTCATTGACGAGGAAGAAGTCCGGGTGGTTGTGTTTCTTCAGGACAAGAACTGCTTTGTCAGGCTTCTTTCGGGCACACTTTCACTTCATTTTTTGCTTTGTTGATTTTTTTATTTTATTTTATTTTATCATTATTTTTTTTTTTAATTTCAATGAACTGTACTTCCTTTCATCTAACTTTTTTTTGTTTTTTTTATTTTTCAATTTATTAACTTTTTGAACATGAAAATATTGAAAACATTTCCCAATAACCAATAATCAATTATGCGGTTGATTTATATCTCTCCATTAATATTTTAATTAAATTTACTTTTACTTTAAGATAAAAGACAGGAAAATATTTAAAAGAAAAAAAAATAGAATAAAATCTTTGATTGATTTTTTTTTAACATTACTTTCTTAAATTTTGAATAAATCAATTTTATATATAATCTATATATATAAAAAAAGGTTTTTGTCTGCACATTGCTCAGAATTTAAAAATTTTTGCATATCTTCGCGTTTCATGACCTCTAGAATCCAAAAGTGACTTTAGAATTTTTCACGTCTGTCTGTCTGTCTGTCTGTCTGTCTGTCTGTCTGTCTGTCTGTCTGTCTGTCTGTCTGTCTGTCCGGAAAATTACTATTTTATAGACTCAGAATTGGCTGAACCGATTTCTTTGAAATTACATCACAATATTCTTATATACCTCTAGAGTAACATAGGCTATACATTTTATTAATATCTTATCAATAACCGCAGAAATTAATTTTTTAAAGTTTATATAATTCTCCGTGTTGTTCATTCAAGAGCAGCTCGCGGCTCACTGTCGGCCTAGCGGAATCATTTCAAACAATGAATTATCATAGAGTTTCCCAATCGAAGAATTATTATAATATTTCCCTTTTTATTTTAAATTCTAATATACAAATATCAATTCAATTAAATAATTTATTCTAAAAGTTCTCAATTTAATTAAAATATTTATTAGATCATATTTTTATCTTAAATTATTTTTTATTTAATTGAATATTTCTTCTTTTCTATAATATATATATAATAATATATAAATTTTATCATTGAATAATAAAAAAAAATATTATTTAACCTGAATTAAAATGACTGAATTATATTATCTTTGTTTTTTATTTTAATTTAATTACTCTATTATTAATTACTAAATATATATATATATTATATATAAAATTAAAATATGATGATATAAAGTTGTTTTAAATTTTTGACATTTTTAAATTGGGTATATTTTTTAAATTTATTAAAATGTCTTTTTTATTTATTATGTTTAAAAGATTCATTTTTATTATGTGATATTAATAAAAAATAACGATGCTCTGTGCAAGTCGAATCATGTTGCACATAATTAAATAACAATTGCCAAACAAAGAATATAATATTTTTTTAAATTCTTATATTTAAATATCATTTCAATTAAATAATTTATTCTAAAAGGTCTCATTTTAATTAATTTAATAAAATATTTAAATCACCATTCAATTTTTTATTAATAGGCTTCTTTTTTTATTTTTAATTTTTAATAAATTCTCTTTTTTTGATATGATATTAATAAAAAATAATATTAAATTGTATATATAAATATAAAAATTAGAATATTTGAATTTTTTTAAATTTTAACACATGTAATCAATCATATGCATTAAGAATGGAAAATTTTTAAAATCAACTTGCTATTAAATTCAGAAAAAAAATACTGATATATAGAATATATAGACTATTCGAATATAATTTAAAACTCTTTCTCTCCTTCTATTTTAAATTAAAAAAACGGAGTTTTAAGAAATTTAGATGCCATATGCAACATGGGTGGGTAAATGAATTGGGCTGGAAGAGGAGGCAATTTATAATTTTCTTCTAATTCAGATTTAGGACAAATCGTACAACATTATATCAAATCTCGCTAAGAACATTCAATATTTTTGTACACAAAATATTCAGAGTATTGGCTAAGCGTATCACTCACAATCAGTTTATATTGAAATTTATATAAATTAACAAAGTAAAAATTTTTATTTTTTTAAATTTTATTATAATGAATCAAAAAAAATTAAATATATAGATCACATGATTAAGAGAAGCAAAAAACTTAACAGAAAATAACTGTTGGATGGAGGTCGGACATGACAGAAACTGTAAGCGAAATCTTCATATTGCGACGAATAATTTTCAAATCCCCTAGCACCACAGAATTTAAGTTTCTTTTAAGGAAAATAACTATGATCTAAAAAAATTAATAAATGAACTTAATAATAAAAAAAACAAATAAATCAATTAATTTAAATTAATACTATTAATGAATGTATATATTGGTCATTTATCTATAGTTTTATACCGTTAATTTTTATAAATTGTCTCAAGTCTCTATTTTTGCATTTTCTCAAGTTTCATTATAATTAAAAATATTCAATAATAATCTAGCAATGAAAATAAAATACCAAAATGTAATGATCAAGAAATATTATACTCTATTATAACATATACAATACTTATAAACTATAGGCGGAGGAAATATTAGGAGATATCATTGCGGGTTCAGGCCAAATCGACCAACATTAATTAAGATATTTTCATTATGACAGATATTAGGAACAAAACCGCGAATTCAATATTTCTGTTCACTAATTATTTGTAGACTTTAGTAAAACATACGCATAACTCAATAGATCCGGATAAACTTTTTCAAATTTTCAATCTTCAAATTTCTCTTGAAGGTAGTAAAGAAAGAATAAGATGCGGAAATCAATTGTAAAATATTAGGTTACTCAGACGACTTAAATATAATAGGAGATTCGGCAATTGCAATTACAGATAGCGAGGAAAATTTAATGGAGGTTTGAAATTAATAGTGATAAGAAAAAATATTTAGTAACAAAGAGGAAGAGTATTAACATACAAAATCTTAATATACAAAATGTAGAATTTGAATATGTAGAAAAATTGAATGTAATCACGAAGGATAATAATATTTGAGAAGAATTTAAATCGGGGTTGCAATCGGGAAACGCCTGTTATCTGCAATAAAGAGGCTTATCTCTTCAAAATTATTATCAAAGGGAATATATAAAAAGATTATTTTGCCTGTTGCATTATATGGGTGGGAGGCATGGTCTATGATCCTTGGAGATGAGAGTAGATTCAGAGTATTTGAGAATAGGATTCTTCCCTGCATTTATTGGCCAAAGAAAGATGAGGTCACCGGGTATGAGGGAGACTGTCTAACAAGAAATTGCATGGCCTCTCTGCATCTTCAGAAATAGTTAGGGTTATAAAAGGGAAAAAGCTGCGATAGGCAGGGCACGTGGCAAGAATGGGAGAGGAAAAAGATATTGGTGGGAAGACCGATTGGAAAACGTCCGCTTGGAAAACCAATGACGCGTAGGAAGGGACGTAAGAGAGATGGAATAAGGGCTCAGGATAGGGACACTTGGAGAAATGTGGTTGTTGCGGCTAAGAACTTTAGAGTATCTTTGAGCCACATAGGTAGATAGATATAACATATACAATAATAATATATATAATTAATATAGTGATTAAATTAAAATATATTTTTTAAATAAGAACACAAAAAGAAATGAATGTTTTATGTAATATACTGATTGAAACAAAATGGATGAAAACCTTTTAATACTTTCAACCACCAAATACTATGTACAACTCGGGGGTACAGGGGGCGGAGCCCCCGTCTAGGTGTGAAGAGCGCCGAAGGCGCTCTGAGCAGCTAGTACATAAATAAGGAAATAAAATAAATATACTTTTCTATAGGATTGTTGGTGTTATTGTATTGTATTGTATTTTTTTTTAATGAATTATTATAGTTAAATTTCCAAACTATTTTACTATAATTTATTTGTAGATTATTTATAGACTTGTGTTGATTAACATTGATATCTAATAGTAATTAAGAACAAGGTTAAATTTTTTTTTAAATTTTCCATAAATATTTTTAATAGAAAATTTATCATTTATTTAAAATATATTGCATAATAAATAAAATCAATTAATAAAATTCTAAAAATTGGTGAATGATATTCCATATTGTTAATTTTTGACTGCTATTAGTATAATTTTTAAATATTAGAATTTGCATTTTGAAATATTATTTTTTAGGTTATGTTTCTACATTTTATTAAGAGGGTAACTATAACTTTCAGGGAAGTGTAAATTTATAAACTATTAAGTATTTAAGGGATTCAATTTCATTTTTATTCCATTGGAGTAAAATAATAAAATAGATCAGAGCCCAGACCATCCAGAGGTTCTCAAACTGTTGTGCATGCACTGGTGGTACCTAATAACCTGAGTGTAGTACCTACAGTACAGTTACTTTTTTGTAACGAAATCATTTTTGTGGTACCTGAACTTTTTGACAGATGTTTCTGTGGTATTAACTTCAATATGAGAACCCCTGAAATAGACAATGTATAAATTGACAAAAAAAAATTACCTGATCTCTATGCATTTCAAGATTTCATTATTTTACAACTTATATCAATTAATTCTTATATATTTATCTGAAAAATAAACAAAGATGAAATAGTATCTGTTTATATATTAATTTTAGCTTAAATTAAGACATTCTGTTTAATTTATCATTATCATTTAAATATGTTTTCAATGATAGGCTTGATATTTATTTTTTTCCTAGAAATAATTTTTAATGGCACTACATTATTTTATCCTCGGCATTATATAATTATCTCATTTTTATTCTGAGATTAAAACAATTATTTTATCGTTATCAGATGTTAAACAACTTGATGGTTCAGATTAATCAATATCCTATGATGATGTAAAATATTTGATTAAAAAAAATATAATATAAATTGAAGAATGTGAATTGAAATATGCCATATAATAATATTTTGAGCTGAAAAAAAGTTAATTATATAGTGAAACAAAATTAAAAACAACAACAAATGATTAAAAAAAATGATTATTAGGAATTAAATAAAGAGATATGAAAAATATTATTTAATTATACTCAAAAATAATCTATGTAAATAAACACAATTCTTGTTTTTCATTTTTCAAAACACAGATTATTTATGTTTCTGATTATTTCAAAATTCTTTATAGTTTTATTTTTATTTTCTACTCATCAATAAAAAAAAACCTCTTACTTTTGTATATATCCTATGCAAGAACAGCGTCTATCAAGTCGGTTATATTAATTGGTTGTCCTATCAACCTTTACCTTGATTTTCTTGATCGGAGGCGCTACTTTTTATCAATTAGCTTCCTAATTTCGATCTCAGAGGTTGGGTTGACACCGTCCCATAGACCCCAGCTAGAAAAATTCCCTTGCCAGAGCTGGGACAACGGGGATATGACTTAATGCCGATAACCCCCAAGTTGCCTGGCGTCTTTCTTAATAATAATATAATACAAAAATTAATAATTATTTTTCTAAAAAAAAAAACAAAAATATTTTATTTTCATTTCAATATTTGTCAACGTAACCATCTTGGCAGCACCTTTTCAAAATTTGAAAACAAACCTGGATCACGAGAATGTGAGCTAACACTGTTAACCAATACCCTACGGGGGCGTCTTCTACTCAACATTAAATGAGAAAATATAAAATTGTATTTAATTTTAAAACATCAAATAATAAATAATAATTGGAAATATTTCCTGTAGAAAAATATGGTAATTAAATTCTTCAATAATTCAAAATTAAAATTAAGAACTATATACTGAAATTAATTATAATAATAATATAATTATATATTGTTTATTCATTTATATATATATATATATATATATATATTATAAGGATATATTGATCAAGAAAAATCCGAATCTTACCATTCTTCTACCTCTAAGCATTTTACTAAAAACTCATTGGTACTTGGTATTTTCTCAGTATTTTACAAGTCACAAATTGTTTATTGGTTTGATTCAATTTAATCCCTATATCTAATCTTTATGAATATCTTTATTACATATCTGGATCAGTCTTAATAACTCTTGAAATTCCTCAAATGGTTCAATGATATCTTAATCAATGGTTGATTTATTAGAATATTTTCTCCATATTTCTAAAATAAAACCATAATTCAAGTAAAAATCAAGCATAATTACAGGTAATATCACTTCTTCAATGAGAATCAATTTCCACAAAATATTTTGATTAAGTTTGTCATTGATTTTTATCATCTAATTCTGTTCTAATGAAGTGAACGATGATTGATTGATGTTTCAGTCGTGTGATGAGTCCCGAAGTGACTTCTCAGAATGGCCTGGCTGCTCATCAACGAACCCAATCGCTTGATTCGATGAGCAGTGGGCATAGTAGCGGTTCGGGTTCAGGTTCAGGAATCTCCCCTGCCCGACGAAGGAACACCGTCAAGCCTTATGAAGAAGTTCAAATGGACACCCTTCAAACTTACAGGTATTGAAATTATTTCATCAGAAACAATTCAACTAATAAAAGAGATCCACTATCTTTGTTGCTGATAGTGAATAATTAATGAAAAATTAATACTTCTTTGATAACGACTACATTCTTTCGTTTTTATATTAATTATGGATCCTTATAAGAAATAAATAACAATTAAAAAAAAAAATAATAAATTGGACCGATGAGGAAGATATTATTATACCAAATACTTTTTTTCATCGGAATATTATCTAAATAATCTTTTAATTAATTTATTTCTTATAGACAGACATTCACTCACTAGATAAACATTTTCATTTCTCCTCAATTTTTTTTTTTTTTTTATAATTTTATTAAAAATTTGATGATATTTTAATGAATTCTTGGATTAATATTCTACAAGCATGATTATTATTTTTATTTCATTCATTATCAGTGAATGGAAATAAAAATAAAAATAAAATTTAATTAATTAATTAATTAATTAATTTAAAAATAAAATAAATATTTACAACGAATTGATCTAATATATTCGAACAATATATAATATATTTGTTATTTATATTATAATAAGTTCAATAATTAAAGATAATCTGTTGATAATTTACTTTTTGTTATGTTTCATTCGTGCCTCATCTTCTTGATTTTATAATTCTAATGCCATCTTAATTTTTCTATTTTTGATATTCATTTAATGCAAAATTTATTTTATATACAAAAACAATAATTGTTATTCTTTATCACTTATTTATAAGTCAATCGTCAATATTATATGTATATTTTTCTTGTGGTATTTTTATATATTATAATTTTAATAAAATCTGCACAAAATTATATATATAATTATGTATAAGGTAAAACCGAAGGATTCGACAATCATTGGGGTATTTGCCAAATTGCGAATGCTTATACCTATTATGACATGATTATTGGGGTTAATGGTACCTAGAACTATTAGGTACTTATAGCATAAATTTGTTTTGTTCTTAAAATAAAAATTACTAAAATTTACAAAAATTAAACTTTTGCGCAATATCCCTAACAGGGGTGGAGATATTGTTTGGGAAATTATATTTAAAAAAAAACACTCATAAAGTTGAAATGTATAAATATTTAATTAAGTAAGTTTTAAGAATTAAAAAAAGTACATAACATAAATAATACATATATTTATACATGTCCCTGATTGTTTGTGTGAATATTTTCTTCGTCTTACTAAATTGTTTAGTAGGTTCAATTTTTCAATGTTAAACAGAGGTGAAACGCACGCTATATCCCTCGTACACACAATGCGTCATTTCACTCCCTCGACACAATTTTAGATAAAGATTTGTAAATAGTAAACAATGAGGGATATGTAAATAAATAAGTGTTAATATTAAAATTTTAAAGAATTTGCAAAAACGTAAAATACACTCTACTTACAAAGTTTGCAAAAGAAAACAGATTACTCGCCTTTGAAATAAAAATAATGAAATTTCGTTTGGCTTGATTTTCAAGATGGCGGACAAAACAAATCCACCTTACATGACGTTCGCTTATAACTAAGATAGACACACTCCATCAGCTCGTTTAAGTGGCTACTACCGTACAATCCCTTTCCCACACCAAAAGAGTTAGTTTTTGAAATATAAAAAAACACGTCCTATCCTCGGTTTTACCTTATATATGTATATATATATATAAAACTTTATAAATTAGCACCTAGAATCAAGAACGCTATGATGTTCACTCACATACAGATATAAAAGAATACCAGAAATACGAAAGGCCTTAGAATTTATCTTGAGAATCAAATAATTATAACAATTAATTATCATCTTTGACAATATGAAATTTAAATACTCCCAATTTTTAAAATATTAATAATAATTCTTTGATTATTAATTAAATGACCTATTGTTGACTTAGTGACCCGGCTGCGTTGCTCATGAGCCTCCAAGATGACCAAATTAACGAAGACTGCGTACCTCATATACATGAGGTGATGCATAAAATTCAAGAACTTCAAGAGAGCAGTGAAATTTCTACATCGAGGTGCTCTATTAACTCGTGACATGTTTTGACAGTTTAACACTTATGACACTTACATGCATTTGACATACTATTTAAAAAAATAGATAATAAGTTAATTTCATTACTAATGACCTATTGTCGACTTATGGAATATACCAGTCTTCAGAATTTCCAATTTTTCTCTGAACTCCATTTTATCACTAATTTCGTATATAAATTCTTGATTTAATTGTATTGAAGGTGTATTTTATTACTACTACTAATAATAATATATGTAACCAATAAGCTTATCAATGTTAACCAAAGGTATTTTGTTTCTCGATCAATCGGCAGAAGGGAAATAATCTATTAATAGAGGTTAAGGATATATATTATTTATTTTTATCATTAAAATTTTATATTTTATATTCTCTTTTAGAAATTTGAAAGAGACACCGATTGAACGAGAGATCCGACTGAGCCGGGAACGTGAAGAAGAACTTCGCCGAGAAAAGCTTGCACTTTCCAGAGACTCCTCGATGCCATCAGCCATACTCAATAACAATGATTCAATCACCCCTTCAAAATTACAAAATTTCCAAGGAATACCAGTAAAGAATGAGAGACGTACTATGCAACTTCGCTTAGCTACCAATCGTATTCAACAGGAAATTGACGAGGTAATCAAATATAGAAAACAAAATGACCATAGGGGTTCGAATTAAGGGGAAACTAGTTGATATGGTTTATATGTCAAATTTGGACAAAAAAACAAGTTCATAAAACAAACCAATTAATGGTTGATTTAAATTCGATATTATTCTTTTTTTTCAAAATGTTTATTTTCTTAAAGTTCATTTCAAAGTTATAGATGAAATAAAATGTTGCAATGCATACCATACTTGTGGTCCCTCTCAATTTTTACTATAATTTATTTATTTTTATTTTTATTTCAATGCATATAATATAAAATTATTTAACTACTTATTATTTATTTTATTAGCACCTTAACTTTCCATCTCTCTGGTATAGGATTTGTCGCCTATTAAAATATGGCGCCCAAGACGGCCACCCCCTATACCCATCCTTAACATGTATTTATTATTTATATAAGATTTAAAAGTAAGAAACTAAGATAATACGAATTTGGTATAGGCCCTCTTCCCTTTTATATTACTACATATTTAATTCATCACTGGTTTAGTGCTATTATTTATGTTCATTTTTGTTTTTTATATTTTTAGGCTACAGAACGGGAAAAAGAACTTCGTGAAGTGGGTAAAATTCAAACAATCTCGATAGACACGGTGGATGAAAAAGTACGACGAATCGGTGAATCTTTAGATTTTAACAGAGACGCCCAAGATTTTATTAAAGATACTCCTCCTTCGCCATCCCAAGCGGTGAAACCGAATCGTTTTACGGCCAACAAACCCATGCAACGTTCCGTTTCGATTTCTCAGCTTTTCTTTAAAGAAACCGCCAAAGATGCAGCAGCCACATGGATTAATCGAACATCATTAAACAACAATAAAAGATCATCAAGCGGCCAAAAAGGATTGATGCGCAAATTTATCGCCTCGCATGGTAAATTACCGGGCATGGTGACTGTAAATGGACCTAACGTTGTAAACCCCAACGGGGCAACGCCACCATCCCCACCATCCAATATTCATTTGGCTCAATTGGCGGTCGCTGTAAATGACGAGTCCGAAGAGACCAACACTCGAAGCACCTTTCAACGACGAGGCTATCGGCCTGCTGGAGAAATGATCAGTTCCGAATTAAAAGAAATGCAACGACGTGAAGAAGAATTACGGTGAGCATTTGTAACAAATAAATAAAACAAAAAAAAAACAATATAAAGTAATAAATTTTAAAGTTGTTTTAAATTTTTAAGCAAAATAGATGATTAATCTAAGAAAAAATTATTAATATTATTAGTATTAGTATTTCTAAGATCAATTTTTGCTTAGAAAAACAAATTCTAAATGAAAAAGTGTAAAAGAAATATTATAATATTTTTAAAATATTGTCACTTATATATATATAAGAGAAAATTATTATAATATTTATTATTAATATTATAAAATAATTGAATATGAATTTCAGACTTCAAAGAATGCATCAAATGGCTCGTTCTCAGCCCAATTTGTTGTTTTTGAGTGAGCCAGATGGCGAAATCCAAGAAGATAAAATAAAACCAGCAGAACTTGAATCTATGAAATCGCAATCTAATCAAGATTTATATGATGATTCGAGCGAGAAAGAATTTAGCGAAAATTTGAATAGTCGAGGAGAATCAGTAAGTGATTTAAAAATAAATAAATTAACAAAATAAAATGAAATAAAAATGTATTATTTTTTTTTTTTTGTTAATTTCAGATGCCACTACACAGCGCCTCTAAACTTATTGGAAAATTCGAAACACTGATAAAACAGAATAATGAAAATTAAATATATCAATATTTTTTTTTTTAAATTATTTTTTACGTGCAATAAGAAAATATAATAAATCGTGAAGATGTTTTTTTTTTTCATTTGTAAATATTATATTTTTTAATACTTGGGAAAAAAACAAACATACGATTTCATTTCCCATTTGTTTGTATAATATATAATACTTATATAAATATATAAAATTTTTTTCCATAACATTCCATTAAAACCTCCCAACTGGGCCCGCTTCACTTATTGATATTTTGATTCCTCTCTTCCTAATTTAAATGGTGATACAGGATACAGGTTATATATATATATCTATTCCTTGAATATTCCCTTATTTGGATTAATGTCTAAAATAATTGTAAATAATGTTGTAAATACATTTTTTTTTAAATAATAATAAATTCACTAAATTGGGTTTAATAGTTCTATATTTAATATAAAAAAACCTAATTCATTCATTAATTAAATATAATTAAAAAAAAACTCCCTCTATTTAGATTATCCATATTAATAATAATAATATAATTGAAATTGCCCAATGTACTGTATCAACATTCCAATTATAATGAGAAGAACAAAAGTTCATTCAAAACATTCTGAAGCGAATGGCCGCAGGGGATGAATTCAGATTTGTCTACATGTCTACAGCATTCGCTATTGGAAAATACTTGATCTCGTTATACAACTTAAAGCAGGCCTGGCCAACCCAAATGACTCCATGGGCCTCTTTGATTAGGAACAATGCTACAGGGGCCGCATTTTAGGGAAACGAATTTAAACTTTACAATGTATTAAAATTCTCTATTAATTACTATTATTTCTAACTTTTTTCTTCCTTTTTATCGAATGAAATTAAATAAAAAAAAATGAATTAATTATAATTATTTCAATTATATTCTCTGATTTTGAATATACAGACGAGAAATGAAAGTTACAAAAGAAATATAAAGTTAACTGGCGGGCCGTACAATTTTTCATGGTGGGCCGCGGGTTGGCCAGGCCTGACTTAAAGCAATAGAGAGCTGGTATAAGTTGAAACGGATAACCCTAAATTTGAGTCTTTTACTGTAGATTCTCGACATTTCCAGTCCCATTTGGGTCCAATGAATAAGGGGGAGGGGGGTGTCGATGGTGGTGAATGAAATTAGAAAAGGTTTCCTTTCTTATTAAAAATTGCATAAATCAATTCATTCAAATGGAATTCTTTGTTCAGATAGATACTGAATAATCGATTTTTTTAGTATAAAATACATATTAATTGATAACCTACATCAGTGGCGTCTAAACTATGACCATTCGAGGGCCACATTGCAAAAAAAAATGTGCTGGGCCGCACTTAAATATTATTTTACCTTTTTTTTAGAACCATATTGAAAAATTTTAAAAAGTCGTAAATATTTAAAAGTCTAATCCCAAAATCATTTTATCTCTTTTTTTTAGAACCATATTAGAAAATTTAAAAAAGTCTAATCCCAAAATCATTTTACCTTTGATTTTTTTTTTGAACTATATTGAACAAATTTAAATATTTTCATAATTTGCGTTTGGGTCGCAGTTTAGACACCCTGACCTACATGTTTTGGGGATTTCCTATTATAAAATAATAATTTTTCAGAAATTTTCCGAAATTTCTTGTATTTTTAATTTGAAATTTTGTTTAATCTAATAAAACCTCCCCCTCCCCAAATAATATTTTCATTAAAATCCAAAAACAGATGTTTACTTTAATGATTGTTTTAATTTTACTTTTTTATTTATTTTTTTAATCATTTTTAAATAAATTTTTAAATGAAAATTTTTATAATGAAGTTATCTTTTATATTCATTCATTTTTATCCAAAATTAACTAGTGAAAATGGAAATATATATTATTATTTTTTTAAAATTATACCTTTATATTAATAAATAATATAATTTTTTTTATTATTCTTTTTTTTTCTCATTATATATTATATTCATTGAACACTATTTATAGTTGTACAATTTCTCAATTATACAAAACTTCATTAAATTGTGTATTATCTAAGAAACTAATACATTTATATATATATATTTTTCTTTTTGACAATGTAACTTGAATACATTTTAAAATGGCATGCGTCTGATATATCTGTAAATATATGTATGAAAAATTTAATCAGATTATGAATAATTATAAAATAATGAATATATTTATAATGCCTATATAAATATATGTAGGAAAAGGAGAAATTTTCAATTAAAATATAATTTTGAAAATTAATTAATGATCTAAAAAAAAATTTATTTTTTGAATTTCTAATTTAATCTAATTTGTAAATGTATATTTGAATATTCTTATTATAATTAATTTCAAATATCCCATTGTTTAGAATTATTGTTTTTATAAGTAAAGGTTAGTGAATATAGGATTTATTAAAAATTAAGGTCATCCGTTCATATTGGATAGCAAAAAAAAAAAAAAATTTCTATGACAACGATAAAAGGTAAGCCGACCCTATTATATTGAAATAATAAATTAATATATACTATATATTATAAAATATAATATATTTATTTATTGATGTTTCATTAAGTCATTTGTTTTTGTTTATATTTTTTTTTCTGATAAAAAATATTAAAATTTTTAATTAATTGAACTTATTTCATTTCAAAATATTTTTTTAAATATATTATAATTATTATCATTAAAATGGTGTTTTATTATCCGATAAATGAGCAATTTATTTATTAGTTCTTTCAAGAATTACTGGATAAAGCAAATTTTTCAACGTTGGAATTTACATTCTAATAAGGTATTATATCTTTTTTTTATCAAATTATTATTAAAATTTTAAGTTTAAATTAAATTTTAAATTCAATAAATAAAATTGTTATACTTACAAATTTTATATATAAAAAATACAATTTTCAACAATTCCAATAAAGATATAAACTATAAATATTAATATAAAAATGATAAATAATTAATCTTTTTAGTATTTTAACACTGCAATCACGCGCCAACACGTGACGTGGTCCCATCAACAGCCAAACATGCGCTGGTTTAATAAATATTATTTATTAATTTTAGTTTATAATTAATTAAATTTAATTTAAATATAATAAATGTTATTTAATCCAATTCAAATTGCGAGATAGTCGAGTGGAGACTCTCCAGCTTATTTTTCAGATATATATAAGAATTAATTGATATAAGTTGTAAAATAACAAATAAGAAAATCTTGAAATGCATATTGATTAGGCAATTTTTTTTGTCAGGGTATTTAAACATTGTCTATTTCAGGGGTTCTCAAATTGAATTTGTTGTTACCACAGAAACATCAAAAAAAAGTTCAGGTACCACTAAAATGATTCATTTACTAAAAGTAACTGTGCTAGAGCACCGTCAGGTTATAAAGGTCTCACCAGTGGTACAAGTACCACAATTTAAGAAACTCTGGTTGAATAGAATCTTCTTTGTCTTTTTTTATCTTTAAACCTAATAAACTACTAAATGTATCCATATTTTTAACAAAATATAAAAATACTTAGAGGTTTAGTAATATTTTATTATGTGAGACCTGGTAAAAGGCATTGATCACAAGCTCATCTGGAAGTGGATCATTACCTACCACGTTTTCATTTTTTTTCCACTGAACTGGCCTTAAAAATGATCTAAATAAATATTATAATCTTAATTAATAAATTATTATATTCATAAAGAAAGATTATTAAACGAATAACTATGATTAATTAATATTTATAATTAAAAAGTGATTAATAGTGGGTATAAACAATATAATCGTTGTTAATTACCTGTTAGAAAAATCACTCAGATATTTTAGCGTCTTCACTTATTCACTGTTCAATGTATACTAAAAATTAAATTATTTTAATATTAGTTTTCAAAGAATTGGCCGAGTTGCTTATCGCTTTTCAATGAAATAATATAAACAATCGAATTATTCTGGCTGTGCCCGTTTGCCTCCTGCATTTATAAAATATAGAATATCTTTTATTTTTTATTTATTAATAATTAAATTGATAAAGAAAATTTTTTTTCATTAGAAAAAAATAATCTAGATATTTATATATAATTGATAAATATATAAATATTTTCTTTTACAATTCGATGAGAAACAATTTTTTATTTTATATTATTTTGTTATTTATTTTATATATTATGATATTTTATAGTCTAAGAGTGTTTAATTCTATATATTAATTTTAATTAATTATAAGTGGCAAAGAGTCATGACGGCCTCTCCGTATATATATATTTATATCTTATCTATCTTATTATACCAGCAAAAATAGTATTTGTATTTTTTAAATATTAAATTGCTCTAAGGATTTTTTTGAAATTCACACCATAGATAACTTTTCTGTCTTTGGGTGCAATAATATATACGTTGAAGGGTTGAGTGTGACTGACCTTAAAAATAAAGATATGTTTGATAATTTTTTACATGATTAAAAATTGTATAAAACTGCTATATATAGAATTTCAGCTTGATTGAATCGCTGTAAATACACGGCGAATCACGCCCCAGCACGTGACGTGGTGCCATCAACAAAGAGCCAAACACGCGCTGGTTTAATAAATATTATTTATTTATTTTAATTTACCATTTAATTTAAATATAATATATGTTATTTAATCCAATTCAAATTTGCGAGATAGTCGAGTGGAGACACTACAGATTTTTAGTTTTAGTGTAAATTTTTAGAAAAAATAATTAATATTAAAATGTATATCTACTAGATATACAATTTGTAACTAAATCGTTCAGATACTCACCATACTTTATTTCATATTTAAATTATTGAAAAAATATCTACAAAATAAAATAATTGCATTTAAAAAATTTTTGCGCATATGATTTTATTATATTAATGAAAAATATAGTTAAAAAAGGATGGTTATAATTAAGTTTTTTCATAATCAATCATAAAAATAAAATTTTTTAATTTAAAATTAATTATTCATTTAGAATTTAAACTTTTGAGTATTTAATTTGAAGACATGATTTATTTTTTATTTATTTATTTAATTTATCTTTGAATATTGTTTACTTTTCCCGAATCTCTAATCTGAATTAGAGAAAAGTTTCTTTTTATTAATTCGAATTCCTTATTGCCCTGTAATTAAAAGTAATAATTAATAAAGATTTTTTTATCAAACTAAAATATTTTTATAATTCTTAAATAAGTTTTTCTTACTTTAGTTGCCATTTGTTCATTATGATTTAAGACTCTCATTATTTTATGAAATGATGTTTTAGGAATTTTTTCCCATGTTGGATCTACACCAAATTCCTTTAATTCATTATTAAGTTGCTGTTGAATTTCATCTTTAATTATTTGATATTCATTTTCGAGGTCGTTTTCACTTTTATTTTCATCATGTTTAATTCTCAACTTATGATGATCCTCTTCCAACATAGTCTAAAAATAAAAATATTACATTATAAACATAAATTTAAAAAAATTTATAATTAAAGAAATCTTAATAAATATTCAAAATTACCTCCCCTCCTGAAGATGTTGATGTATCTGATAATTCACTCTGAGTACTTTCTTCAACAGAGTAATTTCTTGTAATTTCTGGATTCAAAATTTGTTTAATATCTAAATTTTTACCTACTCCCCTGTTATTTTCATCTGAATAAATAAATAAATATAAATTTAGGCAATTTTTGTGATTATAAATATTTAAAAAAAAAATTGAAGGGATACTTGATAAAATTTTATCCTCACTTCTACGAGGGTGGGGTGAAAAGTTTCCGGCCTGACCAAGAAAAACGATGTTTTTAAATTTTTTTTTGTTGCTTTATTTTTCAACATTCAAGATAGCTGAGACCTGTACGATGTCAGCTGAACGTGTGCGAAATATTTTGCACAAGCCTTTGAACATGGAAAGCTGTGTGCAACGTGGGTGCCGCGTTTGCTAACGTTAAACCAAAAACCGACAATTTGGCGCTGTAGACGTAATCTAAACGAATTTTTGCGTTGATTCATACCTGTTGATGAAACTTAAATTAAATTTAATTAATTAATTAAATTAATTAGAACACCGTTATGAGAAATGTATCAGTGTTGATGAAGATTATGTTGAAAAATATAGCAAAAAAAAAATTTAAAAACATCGTTTTTTTTGGTCATGCCGGAAACTTTTTACCCCATCCTCGTATATTACCTTAAAACTGACCACTTTTCACCCAACTCTTTTTGTTTTCTACCCCATAATCATTTATTTTATTTGATATTTATACTGAAATTAATTAGATCTTTAGCTTAATAAAAAATTCAATAAATGATAAATTCGAAATTAATTATAAATTTTTATTAAAGAAAATATTGTATTGACTGATTTGTTTAATTTAGAGGGAATGGTGTATTTAAAATATTTTAGTGCATTACCACTCAATCATTTATATATAAAATTAATAAAACTTTCTTAATAACTCCCTAGTATCATGTTTTTTATAATAGAATTTAATTTAAATTATTACCATGGATGCTCTCACTTTCGTCCATCGACGAATCAAAATTAGTTACTGAAATATAAAATATATATATGTATATATATATATATTAATTCAAAACAAATTCCTTCTAATAAATAATAAATTGATTTACCTTCATTTCGATTTGGAGATTGAATTTTTTCTATATCAGAAGTTATTCTTGAAGATTCTTTAGATCCTTTAACATTGAATTGTAAAAATAATTAGGAATACAAAAGTATACATAATTAAATATCACATTAATTAGATTTTTAATAAATTAAAAATTGAAAAAGAAGAGAAAGTTTACCTTCAAATTCTTGAATAATATTTGAGACCAATTCTTTATTAACGTTATGATAAGGTAATGTATTGTTTGTAGATTGATGATGAACCTAAAAATAATAAATTGATCAAGTATTAATACTATATTAATTAGAAATAAAAATAGGTATTTGAATAATATCTTGAATAAGGCTGTTGGCAAGCATCTATAAATGTATTCCATATTGATATTTTAGTAATTTTAATTAATAACTAAGTTTAGGTTATTCTAGAAGACTAATTGAGTTTAATGGAAATAATGATTAAAATAATAATGAATGTATCTTGTTCTAATTCCATGAATCTCAAATTTTAATATTACTCATCTAAATTTCTATAATTGTTTTATGAACTATCATCTTTCCTTTTTTATGTATATGACATATAGATAATAAATATAGATAATTTGCCATCTGAATACTATAGTTTGTATTTTCATAATTGAATTAAATTTAATTTTATCTTACAAAATAATTTAAAGTATCTAGATGTCTTCTCTGGAAATGTTTTTTTAGAAAACCATTTGCTTTAAATATTTTTCCACAACAACACTAAAACATATAAGAAATATGAAATATATGCAATATATGTCAAAAAATTAATAATAATTCAAGATAATAATTCAAGGTATATACCTGATAAAGGGATTTTCCATAAAATAAGTTTTCCTCTTTAACACTATCATTTTCCAGTTGAAGTTGAGTCTAAACATTATAAAAATATTCAAGTTCGTGTGTAAATAAAGAATTTATCAAAAAATATAAAATGTGATTTTATTAATACAATAAATGATTAAATGTAAATAATAACTCACATTTTCTATAATATTCTGTAACAGTCGTTGTGTGTTTTGTTTGTCATTAATAAGAAGTGAAATTAATTTTTCATAAATTCCGAAAGTTTTTTTTAATAATGCAACATCCCCCAAAGCAATTATCTCATCTATATTAATATGTTGTATATATTTACTTAATTTTTCAATATTATCCATAGAATTAATGTCTACAATAATTAAATTTATTAAAAAAAGTAAAATTAAAATCAAAAATATAAATAAGAGTTCAATACCTATACAATTTAATTCACTCATTTTTGTTTTTAATGAATCTATAAAATTAATGAAACTTAAATATTAATTTAAAAAAAAAATTATAAATTAGTTTAAATTGTTCATTTAAAAAAATATTTATTTATACATTTTAAATTTAAAATATTTTAAATAAATACAACAAAAGATAGTCACGATTGAACGAATGACAGTTGGGTGGTCAACAGAACAACAATAAAAAATATACAATAAACAATTTAATATTAAAATTACTTAATACTACTGTTTATTTTGATTAATATTTATATTAATTTTAAATCTGTTTTTTATGTAAAATAATTTTAAATTTTAAATTATGAATTTTAGTTTCTCATGGTTGACACTTGTAAACCTAAAAAGGCGCTAATTTTAATATATTTCTTTTGAGATATATATATATATATCTAAATATATATAT
Organism: Labia minor; assembly: GCA_963082975.1. Classification (NCBI taxonomy): domain Eukaryota; kingdom Metazoa; phylum Arthropoda; class Insecta; order Dermaptera; family Spongiphoridae; genus Labia; species Labia minor. The sequence goes on from OY720348.1 coordinate 71,537,325, forward strand.
ATATATAACTTATAGTGAATATTATTAAGTAAATACTTAAATAATAAGGAACTGATGCCGACACCGAAACATTATCATAAGTTAAACATTTAATTATTATTTTTATATTATTTATTTGAATCAATTTGCATTAATACTCGTTTAATGAAAATTTGATATATATAAGGTAAAAATTAAATATTTTATTAATACATAGTTTAATTGTTATAGTTTAAAAACTATTTATGGATAAAGTAAAAAAACTATATAGAATCATATTTTTTTTGTATTTTTAATTGTTTCTTTTATTTAAATTCTCTTTATAATTGGGAAAAACCCATATTGGTATAATTGAGGACATTGAAATATCTTTCTGTATCCTTAATTTATGCAACTAAGTATTCTGCTCTTAAAGAGATCTACAACAAAGAGGAAGATTCGTTTGCATAAACTAACAACCCAGAGGGGATATTTCAATTTAACTGAGTATACCTCCTCGTAGTAGTGTTTCCCACTGTAAGTCCCAAGAGGACAATTTAATTGTTAAAGGGTGGATTTCAAAACTTATATATTTTATTGGTGATGATTAGGATTTTATAAAAACATTATTATAAATTTTAAAATATTACCTATAGTCATAATGTGAAAGTAAATTAAAATTTTTTGTTAATTATTGAAAAAATATTCAGCTGTTAAAAATAATAAAACGTTTCTTTTAAATCAATATATACTTGAGGGATTAGTATTTTATGTATTTATCTTTATAATAAGCGCATTCGCTTATGAATTTATTATCATTAATAATATCCTCCACTCATTATGAACAATTAATAAATAATATCGAATAATTGTATTTATATTAATAAGATGTATATTCATTTGTTAAATATTACTATTATTAAAAATGATTAAACATTCTCTCGACCCTTTCAAAGATTGTTATCGATTTTTGGAGGTTTAGTGAAATATGAAATAATTTGACAGGTAGATATCGCTATCACTTTTTTTTTTTATTTTATTTGAAGAGTAGATCTCGAATACAAACAAGTTGGCCACCCCTGTCAAGTGGGATATGATATATATAAAGTAAATATAAGTATTGTCCGAAAAAATAAAAATAAATTGATAATTTGAGATTTTAATATGTTTTGAGATCCTCTGAATTTAAAAAGAGCATTTTTCTATAGTAATATATTATTTTTTATTTTTGTCTATTCTTTGGTTGTTTGGGTCTAGAAAACTAGTAGGTTGATGCAATTATCCGAGGTTTATACTGAAGCGTTTTTCATCAATGAAAAGTAGGGTTTCGTTTATTATTTTTGTATGAAAATAATCTTTTCTTTTTCGTCATATTATGCTCTACCACTTGGGGAACGGATGGAGAGTAGCACAGTCATTTCTCGATCTCAACGAACTTTTTCGCAAAGGCAGTGTAGGGAGTGGTTTGCCTCTTTCAAATCAGGTGATACCAGCTTGGAGGATAAGCCAGGATGAGGTTGGCTATTGAATTTCGACGATCAGGCTATGTCGTATGTATGGTGGAACAGAAGAGAAATTATCCATTAAAAAGTTCGTTGAGATCGCGAAATGATTGCTGCTTTCCATCTTTTTTGAAGTTATAGAGCATTATATAGCAAATAATAATAAAAAAACAATAGTAAAGATTATTTTCATACAAAAATAATAAACGAAACCAAAAACGATCCAATAAAAACTCAGGATAATTATACATCAACCAAATATTTATCTAATCTTTCACATGTTGGTGTTACTTTTTTTAATTTTTTAATTTTACCAGAGTAATTATTTAAATTCAATTATATTTATTAGTTATTAATTCACAGGATGGGAGGTAGCGTAGCTGGCTCCCATTCTCGTGGTGCCGGATCTGGCAATGGAATTTCTCTAGCTGGAGTCTATGGGACGGAGTCAACCCAGCCTCCAGGAACAACATTGAGAAGCTACTTGATAAATAGTAGCGCCTTCGATCAAGAAAATCAACCAGGTTGGTTGGACCCGTTGTACTGTAGGACACCTCATTTATATAACCGACTTGATAGGCGACGTACAAAAGTCTGAGATATTTTTTTCTTAATTCACATATTATTATTATTTATATAATTAATTAATACTCTTATTATTCATTTTTTATTTTATTTATTTATCTTTTAATCAAGTTCAATGAATGTATATATAATTTTCGTCGACCGCTTAATAATTAATATAGAATCTATTTTCTTTAACAATTATAAATTATTTATTGTACAGCTTTTTTATATATGACAATAAAAAATATCTAGCGATGAAAGGCAGCCAAGGAAGATGAATTTTGATAAAATGATATCAGTCAGGATGCTATTTACTGCTGTGCCCCGGGGCGTATTACTCTATGCTGCATGATGAGAGAAAAATCGTTAAAAGACAATTTATGATGGATAATAAATGATAATACTAATGGTCCTTGCACATGGTGTCCATTTTAAATAATAATAATAATTATTATTATTGTAATAGAATTCAATTTCAGTAGTTGAAAATGTTTTCATTATTATAGGTTATGAAAACAGTGTGATGCGATTATTTATGATTTTTTTTTTGCTGTCCGATTAAATAATGAAACTTAATTTTTCAACAAGCAAATATTTATATATATTTTTTTTATTTTCATATTTGAAATATAATTATAACATTTGCATTAAAAATTTCCTTTTTTTTATTTAATTTAAAAAGTGGAATGGTATATGATGCCAATAAATATTTATTTTTCTTTGATCCATTAATATTACGAAACCTACCAGTTTTTTATTTTATAAAAATAATAAGTGAATTATTTATTGAAGGTGATTATTAATTCATTGATAAAACAGGTGAAAAAAAAAAATAAAAGTTTACTTCTTAATCATGCAATGGAGCTTGATAGAAAATTATTTATTTATTTCTCTCTCCGTTTCTGTCGTAAATAAATATCGTAGAAATGGATGTGTTAGTGCTAGTGTTAGTGTGTGTGTGTGTTAGTGTGTGTGTGTGTGTGTGTGTGTGTGTGTGTACATTTGATAGGTTTGGTGTCTTTGAATCTATGTTCAATTGGCATCGATCGAGAATAAATCCAGATGCACATTCTGTGACAGACAACCACTTGGGTTAAGCACATATTTTATATTACTCTTTACGTGTAGCAGTGTGTGTGCATGGTTGTTTCCGTGTGGGTGAGTGCGGCTAATTGCCATGTCGGCGGTCTCCCTTCCTGTTAATTGCTTGTTTACTGCACTCCCAACCTACCCTTATCGTAGAAACATTCATCCCTTGGGTCATGGGCAAACTCACAGTGCATTAACCATTTTCACACTCTGTTTCAAAATACCTATTCTATTTTGAAGAAAAGAAATTATACCATTTCATTCATTTCTTTATCATCGGTACATTTTAATTTCAGTAAAGAATTTTTGATTTTCAAATGAAAATAGAAAAATACGATAAAATAAAGATTTTTTTTTTTAAAGTTATTTGACAAAAGCCAAAAAAATAAAAAAAAATAAATAAATAAATTTCAGAAATAGCAAATGTATTAGAAAATAAACTTTTGAAATTTTTTTAAATATGAATCTTAATTAAAAATAAATAGATAAATAAATAATTTGATTAATTAATTTAATTATACTGTCTTTAAGTGGCGTAGTATGGTTTCTAAATTCCCCTCCCTCCATTAAACTACATACATACATAAATTGAAAATACTGAAAAGATTAACACAAAGACAAACACTTAAAGGATTTTTCCATCAAAAATACATTTTTGAAGTGAAAACTTCTTTAGCGGCGTTGAGCACTTTTGCGGGATGGGGAAAAAGTATAGAACTCGCGTGAGATTCCAAAACGACCGACCGACCGACCCGACCGATATACGCATGCGCAATACGCCAGAATGTTAGACACTAAACTTCTGATACATTCTTTACAAAATTTTACATATTTGCCATATTAAATATTATTATTTATATTTACATTAATAATCAGTATTACTAAATTATGTATATATAAAATAAAATATTTTAATATATTATTATGTGTTAAATTATATTAAATTAATTTCTAATATATTTATATAATTTAAAATTAATTTCAGAATATATATATATATATTAAATTATATACTATATATAATATATTATATAATATATATTTTAATAAATTAATTTTTAAATATGTGTGTGTGTGTGTGTGTGACCGTAAAAATAAAGATATATGTTTGATAATTTTTCACAGGATTAATAATTGTATAAAACTGCTATATATAGAATTTCAGCTTGATAGAATCGCTGAAAGTACCAGAATTAATTTTTTAACACTGGAAATCTCACGCGCCAACACGTGACGTGGTGCCATCAACAAAGAGCCAAACACTCCACTATCCACTCGACTATCTCGCAAATTTGAATTTGATTAAATAATATTTATTAATATTAATATTTAATAAATATTATTTATAAATATTATTTATAACATCAAAAACATCAAAATCTCAACATCGAAAATTGAATTGCTGAAAGTACCAGAATTAATTTTTTAACACTGGAAATCTCACGCGCCAACACGTGACGTGGTGCCATCAAAAAAGAGCCAAACTTTCCCTGGTTTAATAAATATTATTTATTAATTTTAATTTATAATTGAATTAATTTAATTTAATTTAAATTAATATATGTTATTTAATCCAATTCAAATTTGCGAGATATGCTGAATATGCTTTTAAATAAAAAAAAATTTCAAGAAAGTAATTGGAATTATTAATATTAAGAATCAATAAATAAATTTATTAAATATACATTTAAACATGTAAATTAATTTATATATAAATTTAATAAATATTCAAACAATAATTGAAACAATATAAATAAAACGATTCAATATTTTACTTACATTGTGATTTATATTTTTATTTTTATTACAACTATTATTATGGGTATGTTATTTTTGGCAGTTTAAAAAAAATTAAAAATATTAATAAAATTTATCAAAATAATAAGTTGAAAAGATTTCCAATTATTTTTATTTATTTATTGTAAATTTTTCAATGTAACCATGGTAACCATAAATAGACTTTTACCAAAATATTACTAATTAAATTAATTTTGGATAAATTAATTTTGGATTTAACTACACTAAAACCTTTCCTGGGACGCCCACAACAATCCCTGAAAGTTTCATCGCAATCGGTCGGGTAGTTTTTGAGTATTTGACAGACACACACACAGACAGACAGACAGACAGACATATATATATATATTCATACACATCGTATTTTTAATATTTTTGTAATAATAATCAGTTTGCTGAAAAAAATAATTATGAATTTTATATATATATATATATATATACGTATATAAATTTCATTTTTCTCGTGAAGCTGGTGCGCATTCCGTCTGCTTTCAAATTTCTTACGCACAAGTTTTCACTTCTGTCGGCCAGTCCCACGACTGCCAATTTTTTTTATTGTATAGTGCAGTGTTTCTCAACCTTTTAGTATTCACGGCCCAATTTTCAATCATAATTTTCACCTCACCCCATCGGAAATGTTTCAGAGCATCGTAAACTCATCTGACCTTTTTTTTAGAACCATAATCGAAAATGTTCAAAAGTTTGCCTACAAAATCATCTTACCTTTTTTTTTAGAACTATATTGAAAAAAAGTCGGGAATTTTCTCTTGGATATGCTCGCCCCCCCCCCCCCCCCCAGGTTGAGAATCGCTGGTATAGTGTACAGGGTACAAATAAAGATGGCATATATATATAAATATTATTTATTGTGAAATTTTGCCACCCTTAAAAAGTGCCGCGCCCAGGAAGGGCTACGCACTTCACCACTGACGTCTCTTTTTGTATAATAATAGTAAAAATAATATTGTTATTATATAAATATTATAAGAATATTTTAAAATGTATTTTTCTATTTTTATTTTTAAAGAGTTGGTAATTTTTTCTATTTATTTTTGTAGTTGTCGCATCGGTTGTCATTCAAACGAGAGAAATAGAATATTTTAGTTGCATAACTTCCAGGCGTGTCCATAGATATATTTACCACATCACATCTGTCAAACAAGAAAACATCCCGATTACAGTTTCTTTTTATTTATTCAAGTAATACATAATTTTTATATTTCATTTCAATTTCTCGGAAAAATTTAAAACATTCCTAATTAAAACCAATCATTTTTTTCTTTGTATTAATATTATATAATATATTATATATTATCATAATATATAATAATTATACAAATGTTTTTGTTTATTTTTTGTTTGTTTTTTTTTCTTTTTGTTCTCATAGGAATTTTATCATTTCAATCTAATCTAACATTCCATAAAGTCTCGTCAATGTAAATTTTTTCTGATGTATTTACTTAATAATGAATTTCTATAACATATTTTTACTATTCTATGATTAATCAATTTCATTCTTTATTTTTCAAATTTATTTTCTTAAAAAATATTTATTTTTAAATTTAAATTTTTATAAAAATGATTTTATGATTTTTAAAAATACACCTTCTGACAAAGTCCAAGTTTTATATTACATGAAATTGCAATAATTAATTGCACTATCTATGTAATCAATTATTTTTTTAATTTTAATGATTAGACAATAAATAGATATTAATTAATCAAAAAAAAATTGAGTAAATAAATTGTTATTTTTTTATATATATTATCTTCCTGTTTATATCTTTTAGACTTATATTTTTAATTCCTCAATATTCATTATTTTTTCAAAAATCATAATAATAAAAATTAATTTTAATTATAAATTTAAAATATAAAAAAAATTTCAGCGCGTGATATATAATATTAAATTCTTCTAATAGTAATCTTAATTAAAAATTTATAGTTTCTGATGGGAGGTGGTGCTTTAAAATATTTTTAAATATCTATAAAATATATATTGGATGAAAAATCGCGTCCTTAAGCGGTATGACATTTTAGAATTTTTTCTATCCAAATTTATATCAAATTTAATATACTATAGATATACTATCATATATTATAATTATAGTATAATATTCAGGGCCGTGACAAGAGCAAAAAACAGAATGAGCACTCCCATCTTGTCAATTTTTATTAGAATTGCTATGGATTTCGCGCCCACTAAAATATGGCGCCCGGGGCGGCCGTCTCCTTCCCTCCCCGATTAAAACGGCCCTGATAATATTATATATATATATATATTCCTCAAGGTAAAATTTAGTTCCGTTATTGTCTGAGAAACATATTTTTATTATGTTTTCAGGAACTTTATTATAGCTTTTTTTGTAGCGTTTTAAAGTTTAAATATCCGGTAATTAATTAATTATTATAGTAAAATTATTTAATGACATAAAAAAATATAAAAAAGTAAAAGTATCTATTTAATAAATATATAAAGTGTTTTGTTATGTTCCATTCGGGTTGTATAAAATATAAATAGAATTATTTAAGAAGGTTGATTGAACACCTGGCTAGGAGGTGGTTTGAAAAAAGATTAACGGACCGGGATTATATAGATCGATTAAAATGATACAAAACGTTCAACTTGTTATTCGAATTTGTAGATGATTTGTTGAGCAATAGGATTTGTGGATGAATATAACCCATTCATTCACTGGTTAATTAGTAAAACACACAACAAATCTATATATATAAAAAAAGGTTTTTGTCTGCACATTGCTCAGAATTTAAAAATTTTTGCATATCTTCGCGTTTCATGACCTCTAGAATCCAAAAGTGACTTTAGAATTTTTCACGTCTGTCTGTCTGTCTGTCTGTCTGTCTGTCTGTCTGTCTGTCTGTCTGTCTGTCTGTCTGTCTGTCTGTCTGTCTGTCTGTCTGTCCGGAAAATTACTATTTTATAGACTCAGAATTGGCTGAACCGATTTCTTTGAAATTACATCACAATATTCTTATATACCTCTAGAGTAACATAGGCTATAAATTTTATTAATATCTTATCAATAACCGCAGAAATTAATTTTTTAAAGTTTATATAATTCTCCGTGTTGTTCATTCAAGAGCAGCTCGCAGCTCACTGTCGGCCTAGCGGAATCATTTCAAACAATGAATTATCATAGAGATTCCCAATCGAAGAATTATTATAATATTTCCCTTTTTATTTTAAATTCTAATATACAAATATCAATTCAATTAAATAATTTATTCTAAAAGTTCTCAATTTAATTAAAATATTTATTAGATCATATTTTATCTTAAATTATTTTTTATTTAATTGAATATTTCTTCTTTTCTATAATATATATATAATAATATATAAATTTTATCATTGAATAATAAAAAAAAATATTATTTAACCTGAATTAAAATGACTGAATTATATTATCTTTGTTTTTTATTTTAATTTAATTACTCTATTATTAATTAACTATATATATATATATATTATATAAAAATTAAAATATGATGATATAAAGTTGTTTTAAATTTTTGACATTTTTAAATTGGATATATTTTTTAAATTTATTAAAATGTCTTTTTTATTTATTATGTTTAAAAGATTCATTTTTATTATGTGATATTAATAAAAAATAACGATGCTCTGTGCAAGTCGAATCATGTTGCACATAATTAAATAACAATTGCCAAACAAAGAATATAATATTTTTTTAAATTCTTATATTTAAATATCATTTCAATTAAATAATTTATTCTAAAAGGTCTCATTTTAATGCAATTTATAATTTTCTTCTAATTCAGATTTAGGACAAATCGTACAACTTTATATCAAATCTCGCTAAGAACATTCAATATTTTTGTACACAAAATATTCAGAGTATTGGCTAAGCGTATCACTCACAATCAGTTTATATTGAAATTTATATAAATTAACAAAGTAAAAATTTTTATTTGTTTAAATTTTATTATAATGAATCAAAAAAAATTAAATATATAGATCACATGATTAAGAGAAGCAAAAAACTTAACAGAAAATAACTGTTGGATGGAGGTCGGACATGACAGAAACTGTAAGCGAAATCTTCATATTGCGACGAATAATTTTCAAATCCCCTAGCACCACAGAATTTAAGTTTCTTTTAAGGAAAATAACTATGATCTAAAAAAATTAATAAATGAACTTTATAATAAAAAAAACAAATAAATCAATTAATTTAAATTAATACTATTAATGAATGTATATATTGGTCATTTATCTATAGTTTTATACCGTTAATTTTTATAAATTGTCTCAAGTCTCTATTTTTGCATTTTCTCAAGTTTCATTATAATTAAAAATATTCAATAATAATCTAGCAATGAAAATAAAATACCAAAATGTAATGATCAAGAAATATTATACTCTATTATAACATATACAATACTTATAAACTATAGGAGGAGGAAATATTAGGAGATATCATTGCGGGTTCAGGCCAAATCGACCAACATTAATTAAGATATTTTCATTATGACAGATATTAGGAACAAAACCGCGAATTCAATATTTCTGTTCACTAATTATTTGTAGACTTTAGTAAAACATACGCATAACTCAATAGATCCGGATAAACTTTTTCAAATTTTCAATCTTCAAATTTCTCTTGAAGGTAGTAAAGAAAGAATAAGATGCGGAAATCAATTGTAAAATATTAGGTTACTCAGACGACTTAAATATAATAGGAGATTCGGCAATTGCGATTACAGATAGCGAGGAAAATTTAATGGAGGTTTGAAATTAATAGTGATAAGAAAAAATATTTAGTAACAAAGAGGAAGAGTATTAACATACAAAATCTTAAGATGCAAAATGTAGAATTTGAATATGTAGAAAAATTGAATGTAATCACGAAGGATAATAATATTTGAGGAGAATTTAAATCGGGGTTGCAATCGGGAAACGCCTGTTATCTGCAATAAAGAGGCTTATCTCTTCAAAATTATTATCAAAGGGAATATATAAAAAGATTATTTTGCCTGTTGCATTATATGGGTGGGAGGCATGGTCTATGACCCTTGGAGATGAGAGTAGATTCAGAGTATTTGAGAATAGGATTCTTCCCTGCATTTATTGGCCAAAGAAAGATGAGGTCACCGGGTATGAGGGAGACTGTATGACAAGAAATTGGCCTCTCTGCATCTTCAGAAATAGTTAGGGTTATAAAAGGGAAAAAGCTGCGATAGGCAGGGCACGTGGCAAGAATGGGAGAGGAAAAAGATATTGGTGGGAAGACCGATTGGAAAACGTCCGCTTGGAAAACCAATGACGCGTAGGAAGGGACGTAAGAGAGATGGAATAAGGGCTCAGGATAGGGACACTTGGAGAAATGTGGTTGTTGCGGCTAAGAACTTTAGAGTATCTTTGAGCCACATAGGTAGATAGATATAACATATACAATAATAATTTATTTATAATTAATATAGTGATTAAATTAAAATATATTTTTTAAATAAGAACACAAAAAGACATGAATGTTTTATGTAATATACTGATTGAAACAAAATGGATGAAAACCTTTTAATACTTTCAACCACCAAATACTATGTACAATTCGGGGGTACAGGGGGCGGAGCCCCCGTCTAGGTGTGAAGAGCGCCGAAGGCGCTCTGAGCAGCTAGTATCTAAAAATAAAATACAATCATTCTCATTGGATTTCAAATGACAATTAAGATATATTTGTGTATTTATTAAAATGTTTGGTGAATATGGAAAGCAGTATTGTCGATTTTTGTATTTTTATTGTAAAAGATTCAATCTAAGTGAATTTTATAAATATAATGTTAATTATAAATTTCGGAGGAAGAGGAGGAGGAGGGGGGGGGGGGTTGATGCTTTCAATTTTTTGTAAATATCTATGGAAAATCGCGTCCGTAAGCTGTATGACATTTTATAATTTTTTCTATCCAAATATATACAAAATTTAATAGCGATTTTGGTATCTATTAAATTAAATGTTATCTTATTATATTATTATACTATTATACTAAATAAAATAAAATTAATATTAATATATATATATATTTTGTAATCCAATTACGAAATATGTATTATGTTATATCCACAGGACATACTTTTTCTGTCATTCTGCATTAATACGTACGTTTAAATGTTATCTTATCTTATTATACTAGCAAAAATTGTATATATATATTTGTATTTTTGAAATATTAAACCCCTCGAAGGATTTGTTTAAAATTCACACTATAAATAAAATAAAATTAATATTAATATTTTGTAATCCAATTACGAAATATGTATTATGTTATATCCACAGGACATACTTTTCTGTCATTCGGTGCATTAATACGTACGTTTAAATGTTATCTTATCTTATTATACTAGCAAAAATTGTATATATATATTTGTATTTTTGAAATATTAAACCCCTCGAAGGATTTGTTTAAAATTCACACTATAAATAAAATAAAATTAATATTAATATTTTGTAATCCAATTACGAAATATGTATTATGTTATATCCACAGGTCATACTTTTCTGTCTTTCGGTGCATTAATACGTACGTTTAAAGGGGGTGTATGTTTTATGACTATTTTTTTTAAATTTATGTTCTTATAAATTATTTGAAATTGTTTCCTATATTTTGTCGTTTATTTATTTTAAATAATAATCTTAATCTTAATATTCATAGTTCATAAGGAATATTTTTTTTTAAAGTACCGATATTATATATCTAAATTTTAAAAATTCTACAAACAAAATATATACCATATATTTTTAGTAATCAAATTAATAAATTAAAAATAAAATAAATGCACATATTAGAAAATTATATATTAGACTGTGTGATAATATATTACTAAACTGAAATAATGATGTGACTAGGATTCTAACTTTCTATTGAAAATAAAAAGTAGATAGAATTATTAAAAAAAAAAATTATTGGATGAACCAAAGGGATGATGCTGATTAGCAGGACCATTGCCAACAAATAAAATAAAAAAATAAGAAAATATATGTGGATTGTAGGAATAGGTTGTCATTTTCAAAATGTCTTGTTTAACAAGACCCAGGCATACCTCGTTGGGAACAAACTTGAGGCGTTTCGTGGTAATCGATACTACAACCCCCTACCCTTAAAAACTTAATCCTCTAACAGGTATTCAGATAGTAAAAAAATAAATATAGTTTGTGAACATATTAAAAAAAAAATACTTATCACTATTCATCTCAATAGTATAATTTCAATCCTAATTCTTTTCAATGATTAAACAAAATTAAATTTAATTTAACAAAATCTAAATATAATAATTTATTAAATAAATAAATCAAGTTAACAAAAAAAAAAAAATAGTTAATACTATTCTAGTTTCATTTGTTTTCAACTTCGGATTGTCATTTATTTTAGATGGGATAGTATTACATTATCGTATCAAAAGAACTTTCGTTTGCAAAACATTTCCGATAAATTATCTGTAAAATCGTTTTACTAGGTCGTAAAAACAAGGAGAAAAATGAAGAATAAAAAACACCTTTCAGTTCAAGAAGACTTGCAAAAGACCTATTATTATCTTTTGTACCAAATAAGGATTAGAAAACAAAAAAACAAAACAGGAAATTACTCTAAAAATATACGGTTATTTTATCTGTATCCAAGGTACCTTTCAATAATTATAAAAAAAAAATACATCTTATATACAATGCGTTTAACAACAATCTCATTCCTACACTCATCCTAATCCCACGCCACATTAATACAATATCAACCCTCCTTGAACAACCAAATATTATCATTCTAAAACATGTACTCCATCATCACCACCAGACGTATGTCAATTAATTTCCTCGTATATATAAAATTCTCCCAACACTCCATCTCCTATTCGCGTGATTTGTTTTATCTCTCTCCTATTCTCCCATTAACTTTTTAATCTATCTATCTATCTCTGTGGCTCTACGGAAGTCGAAAGTCTTTGGCCGTAGCAAGCCCTTTTCTCCAAGCGTCCCTATCCTGTGCCATAACCATCCAACTCCTACCCTCTCCCACATCTCTCACACGTTCCTTCCTACATTATCCACTCACCGCGTCCTTGGTCTTCCAAGCGGACGTTTCCCAATTGGTCTCCCCACCAATATATTTTTGCCATTCTTTCTTCTCCAATTCTAGCCACGTGCCCTGCCCATCGCAGCCTTCTCGATTTTATAACCTTAACTATATCTGGAGATGCATAGAGGTCATGCAATTTCTCAGTATGCAGTCACCACCATTCCCCGGTGAATTAACTTTTTGAATGATTTGAAATTTCTAATATAAAAAAAACCTCTGACTTTTGTAAGTCCTAGGACAACGCCTATCAAACCGATTATATCAATGAGGTGTTCTATGATCCGTAGAACGGGTCCTCTCCACCTTTACCTTGATTTTCTTGATCGGAGGCGCTATCAAGTAGTTTTCCCCAATGTTGTTCCGGGAGGCTGGGTTGACTCCGTCCCATAGACCCCAGCTAGGGAAATTCCCTTGCCAGGTCTGGGACTTGAACTAGGGACCATGTGAATGTGAGGCAGGTTCGCTACCCACACACCCAATGGCGCCTTATTTTTAATATAATAGTCCTATATATAGGATTATTATAGGATATAATTATTATAGTCCAAAAGAAAAATTATACATCCGAGTTTTTGGATCCAAGTAATAAATGAATATAGTACTTGAAATTTTATATATATATATATATATATATATATATATATATACATTTCTACTTGAAATTCTATTTTTCTCTTAAGATTTTTTTTTTAATAGAAGATTTGAAGTGGTTTCGGGGTACACCATTGGGAACCACTGCTTTCAATGATAGAACAAATTTCATTTCAAACCTCTTGGTCAATTAAAATTGGAAAGAGATAATTAGAGAGCGTTAATCTGCCATAAACGCCCTAAGGGAGGTCGGTGAGCGAGCGAGCGCCTGAGGGAGGGAGGGTGGAGGTTGAGGGGGAGAGAGCTCTCCAAATATAAGGTCAGGTCTGCCGCTGCCCCTGTGCCCCCTGCTCCCCCCCCTTCATCCCACACCACCCCTCACCCTCAAGACTCCGGACGCTTTGATCCAATATAAATATTATTTCTTGGTCTTGCGATGAAGTCATCAATCGTTTTGCTTTTTCTCCAACGATCAGTTCGATTGTCGGTGGTTGTTTTATTTTTTGTTTTTTTTTTGTTTTTTAACCCCTCACACTGGGAGGGCGATAATGTAAAAAAAAAATAAATAAAAAAAATAAAAATAAAATAAAAATAAAAATTCATATTATCCAGCGAATTTTATTGGGATTCAATGTTTGATAGCCATTTCCGTGTTATTTTTTTTTCTTGTTGTTTTGATAGTTTCTAAAACAGTGGACAAAACAATTCTAATTAGTTGGAACTATTCTTAATGAATGGCCGTGGCTTGTAATGATGCGAACGACTGGGTTGGTTGCCTTCGTGAACGCGTTTGGTGTCAAGTGCGGCGGGAGAGGCGGAGTGGGGAGGGGGTGTGGAGGGGGGTGAGGTGGATGATGGGGTGTGGGAGAGGGTGAGGGGTTCCCTCGCGCCAAGCGATGTTGCCTGTTGGCTGCGTGTGATTCTCCACTCCGAGTGCGGGATGCCAGATAAACAGCGAACCTTCCAAGAAACGTCTCCCCTGCGCTTCATTCTCCGTCTTTCCCTTTCATAAAAAAAGGCGTGGCCTCTACGGGTGCGGTGGCTTCATGTTTTTCGATTGGCCGCCTGTCGCCGATGACACCCGTTTGTTCACTCCACGTGGATCGAGGGGGTTTAGTACGCAAAATAACCGCTTGGAGCGTTTGTAACACGCTTCACTGGCCGAAGTAGACTAGGAATGCATCGGGTAGGAGACATGAAGACTTTGAAATTCAACTCAACTTGTTAACTTGTGAAATCAAATTTCAATTAACTAGGTGACACCTGAATCATTCCTATAAAACGAACAAACACTCTTTCGCATTGTCTGAATCATGTTTTTTTTCTTCCGTGTTGAGACACGATTCCGTTGACATAGCACCAGCACCAACTCCATCCATCCATCCATCCATCCATTCTCCCACATTCATTCTCCCACATTAGGGTGATCATTCAAGGGAAACAAGATGTCCCAATTTTCATATAATATTGCCCCTTGGAACTTAGGAAACATGGTTTTATTTACATTTTTTTTTCTTGCAATAGAAATTGATAAACAATAAAATTATTTACTACTAAAATAGTAGAAATGCTTGTTGAAAGAATACAATCTTAGCTATTTTGTTTTTATGTGGAGAGGGGGGGGGGAGGGGAGAATTTGCCAATTCCAATTTCCAAACACGAATCAAATCAGGAATGAAACGACTTGGAAGGGCTGTTTTTTTTTTTTAAGGACGTTCTGATTTCCCGGGATGAACAACCAATCTTTTAAAATTATATACCTTACCATCACATTGCTAACCGGATTATATACTTTATATATATATATATATTCCTACAATTATATTGTTACAGGGAATAAACTAACTTTGATCAACAATTTTTTTTTTATATTATAACAAAATATAATACTTAGTAGAAGAAGAGGAATTAGGGCAATAAAACGTATCCACTTTCTGTTTTTCCTGAAACTCACCATGCCAAGTTCTGAAAAATCTGAAGTTGAATGCATTTTCTCGCCTACTGTGTCACTAGCTTAGGAGCAAGGTTATCTTTGTTTGAAAAAAATGCATACCTCCTTGATAAAAACAGCTTTTTTTTAACCTCAAAAAATACCTTAACTTAGTAAATTGTGTCCAATGGGGTCTTTGGACTAAGATAGAAGTAATGAAATCCAAAGGAAAAAGGTTCTAAATACAAATACAAGAGCATTGACTTTCTTCTATTAAATAAAATCACAAGAATGATATGTCAAGGACCTGTTGCGGCCATTTTTAAGTTTTTACTTAACTACAATAAGAATAATCATCATTTGATATTTGTATATTGTTTGAAAATAATTAATAATCCTATTGAATTTATATATATATATATATAAATGTTTTTATGGACCTGCAACACATATGATCTCCTTCTCCCCCATTCATTACTTTCCTTTTTCATACTTTTCCCCTGCTATAGTCCAAATAGTCCAGTGATAACATTAATCGCGCCCCTTCTATAAAACCAATGGAATGATTGATTGTCAATTATAATATAGAATTTTTGTTTATTTATTTATTTATTTTTGTTAATATAAGAACCCTATCCCAGAATTTACTTTGTAAGGCAGTTTAAAAAAAAATAATAATTTTAAAATCACATCACTTTCATTTTCTATTTCTGGTTAGTAATTTTAATATATATATATATATATAATTAAATAAAAAAGCAAGTATATATATATATATATATATATTTAAAACAATATTTAGATGATGATTTGTTAATTTTTTTTTTTTTTTGTTGACATCATAAAACGCTATAATACATACATTTACATATAGAATACCAGTAGCTAGAGATTTTAGCCCCTAACTAAGTCCCCTTTGTATATAGAAAGGGGAAAGTATTATTATATTCTAAATATTATGTATGTATTTTTTTTGTCGGGACCCTCCTCATTTCAATAACCCTTCCGCATTGCAAAACCCAATCGTATACACCAGAACGTTAAAAATATACAAATTTTTTTTTTATCCAATTTTTGAAATATCTTAAAATTACTTTACTCATGTTATGTGATTCTTTGCAATCTGCTATTCATAATATATAATAATAATAATAATAATAAGATATAACTTTCTATCTTTGTGGCTCTAAGGAAGTCGTAAGTTCTTGGCCGCAGCAACCACTCTTCTCCAAGCGTCCCTATCCTGAGCCATAACCATCCAACTTTTACCCTCTCCCATCTCTCACACGTCTCTTCCTATATTATCCACCCACCGCGTCCTTCCAAGCGGACGTTTCCCAATTGGTCTCCCTACCAATATATTTTTCGCATTTCTTTCCTCTCCCATTCTAGCCACATGCCCTAATAATAATAATAATATAAATATATAAAATACTATTATAAAATTACTTTATTATATATTTCATTTTAATCACTTATAATAGTTAACATGTGTTTCGATTATGTTGATATAATAATAATAAACAATATTTAATAACTGTTCGATAAAATGGATAGGTTCTATTATACTGGGTATAGCAATATGTGGGTATTATAAAAAAATAAAATAAATATTTAAAAATAATTAATTATTAATAATAATAAATTAATTAATTATTTTTAGAATAAAATTGTAATTAATATAAAATGAAATTAGATATATATATATATATATATATATATATATATATATATATATATATATATATATATATATATGAACTCTAATTTCAGAGAGAGAATATTATTTATTTATTTTTATCGTTATCCCAGTAAATGATATTTGAATGAAGGGCCAGTGGATGAATAATAATATTAAAATAAGCAATTGAATGTCAATCTTTTCCGTTTGCTCCTGGGTAGGCGGTCCCGCCCTTTGTGTTTTTCGTTGGTGTTTTGTAGAAGCCCCCTTTTCTCTCACTCTCTTCGTCGAGGGTTGTTGCTAGCGAAGGAAGGATACGGCTGGGGCAAAAAGAGTGGATGTTCACAGGCTTAAGCTAATTCCTGTTTGGGTTCTTCGTCTCTTTCTATCCTACAGTCGATTTGCTCTCCCGTTGTTACAGACTTAAGTTTGGGGAGAATGAGCTTTCCGCTTGAACGGGGAATCTGGCCCCGATGTCTAAATGGAGATCAGTTTGTGTGAGTAGAGCTCCTCTCTTTTTGGGGGAGGAGGAAGGGGAGGGGGATTCTTTCTGGTCGGTTGGCTCTTCGCTTGGCCATTTAGCCTCTGTTCGCCCTCTGCGTCGCACACGCTTCGTCATCTACTCTCGCTCGTTTTGTTCATCTCGCACTAGGAGGGTCCCCCCCCCCGCCCTCTTTTCCGCACCCCATGCTATCATCCAGTCGTTCGAGGTCGGTGCTATTTGTTCGGTAATGGGCCTCCCCTCGCAACTCTTGACTCGGTTTGCTGCTTGCTGCCTACGATCGATCCAAGCATTTATACAAAATACATATACATGCATACAACCATTTCACGTCTATATTAGTTTCGTGTTAATTGAAGGCTTTAGTATACAAGTATAATCATGAAATTTAATTGGATGGTTGTTCTCTTGGAAAGAAACAGCAACTACATGAAAGCCACCAACAATATTAAATTTGTGAGCTTTTACTAGTAGACTGCTTCTGGCTCACCAATGTTCACTATTTAATCACCATTATTTACATCGTTATTACAGCACGGTATTTTGATTTAGATGTCAAAGTAGAATGATGATAAAAGCTGGTGCGGTGGGGTCAATAGCAACTGAAACTTAGAAATTGAAACAAGTAAATCAATATTGGATCTCAACCATACCGTGTGAAAAATAATGGAAGAAGAAGTTTTTTGTTTTTTGTTTTTTTTTTTTGCTTTTTTTTAAATATATAGAAACACCGCTTTGATACAGATCGATCACATTGGAAGTGGAACGGTGATGAATTGGATGCTGATACTCTTCCAGGATTTTTCAAATATTATTGGGGATTTTTCATTATTTCTGAATGGAGAACCTGATAAAAATAGGAATAACCAACCAACTTCAAGATATAACCTAAAATAACCTAAAATAGATGGATCACATTGGAAGTGGAATAGTGATGAATTGGAGGCTGATACTCTTCCATGATTTTTCAAATATTGTTGGGGATTTCTCATAATTTCTAAATGGAGAACCTGATAAAAATAGGAATAACCAACCAACTTCAAGATATAACCTAAAATAAATAGTAGATCAGAAATTAGCTAATTTGATCAATGTCATTATTCGAGATTCTTGTTTCCAAGTCCTTGAAGTATTATGTGGACAATGTTTTTAAAAAATTATCTTTAAGAGATATAATATATCTAATAATTATTCATATACAATAAAATAGAAATATTCTTGTAATTATTACTAAGATGTTTCTGTATGTCCATTTGTATTATGTACAGATTTGGCACAAAATAATTTATAATAATTTACATAAATATACACCAAAAAATATTTTTATATTAAAAGTATCAGTAATTTTAAATCTAGAATAAAACCAAATTTTAGAAAAAGAGAAAATAAAAAAATAATTTATAATTTAATGTAATAGTTATGCAGTACAATTTTTTTTTAAATTCGATTCCATGAAATGGATTCGTTAAACTATTGCATAATTATCAATATTCAACTGTTTTTAATTTTTGGCCTAGATTTAGTATTTTATTAAAATATATTTATTAATAGCAATTATAACTAGCACCCGGGGCACTATGTCTATTTGGCGCCCCTCTTTAATTTCATAGCTGACCCACATGTTCTCCCCCTTTTGCTACGCCACTGATTACATTTATTGTATTTATGAAATAGACAGTTTACAATTGCTCTTAGATGTGAATGTACTCTTTAGCGTTAATCTCGCTTGGAAATTATAATACATTCAATTTTTTTTTTCTTTTTTTACTTTTATCAATTTTCTATTTTTATCCTAGCTTGTATATTCCGTGCGACATAACATACTTTACCTCATAAACCCTTTATTCTATTTGCTTATTTTTCCCCCCTTCATTAATACTATACTTATTTATTATCCTTAAAACATAATAATTTAAATGGTGAGCGATTCAATTGACCTTTTGATAGGCTCTTATCTATTAAAATGATTAATTTCCTATTTCAATGGAATATAAAAGGTATCTATCTATTCACTTCGAAATGAATAAAGCACTTGATTATATATTATACCTCTTCAATAATATATTTTGAGGAGTCATACTTAAGGCTTCATCTAATGTTGATTCAGAGGGGTTATGATATTTACAGGTGGAGTTAAATCTAAGATATAAATATATACATATATGGACTAACATTGAAGGGAATAACTAAATAATGTTTAATCAGATGAAGTATGAATTCTTGAAAATAACTCCAAACAAAATTCATGCCTTTAAAAACACCAGAAACTTGTGCAAATATACAGAAGCACATGATGAATATTATTTTTTGTGAGAATAGATTCATTTCATAAAATATTTTGAAAAATGTCAAAAACCCCAAATAAGTGTATTCAAAGCAAATTCTTAGATGTTTTTTAAAATACTTCATTGTTATTTTATTATACAAGGTTTAATAAAAAAACCTCTGAGTTTTGTTCATCCTACGCAAGGACCACGATAATGTGAGCCAACACTGTTGCCTCCCATCCTGTGGTGCCTTCAGAACAAGCTTTAACCGTCCCTCATTTCTATGAAGGAAATAATTTAACATTTGCAATAAATGCAGTGGAAAAAACTTTAAGAAGTGTTTGTGTTTTTTTATTTTGATCTATCTTCTGTAAACTTTATTAATTTTAAAAATAACGTACAAAATAAACAAGCAAATACATTTCTTAGGAGGGTTATATTTCACTAAGAACTCACTCAACAGTAAAAAAAATATACGAGATAAAATTAGGAAAATTCACGGGACATATACCTCGATAACATCATTATATTCTGAAAACATCTTAGTCATGAATCTTGATTCCTCTACCGAACATCTATTTTATGTGAATAGGGTCAAATGAAACTTATAATTTTTCTTTCTCACAAATTAAATAATACGCAGAACAAATTCCTAATATGATTCGTCTCAAGTAACAAAATTCTTTATAATCAACTGGTGGTGGGAATTTAATGAAGACTTCAAAAATGCTATACTCACACTATTTCAAGATCCTGATCCAATTCATAATACTGAAATGAAATGAAAATAATAATGATATAATCGTTATATAAAGTTGATAATTATTATTTTATAAAAGATAAATAGAATGAAAATAAAACCCAAGTTTTAACTGATAAATGAATAAATATTAAAATTTCCAAAAGGATTACCCTTCCCTTGAAAAATATTAACGAGAATAAATCCATTTTGTTTTTAAATAATGGTTTTTAGAGATTACCTACCTATCTAATTAGAAGAAAATCATTAAAATGTGAAATGAAAAATTAAAATATAGTCCTATTGACCCTCTATATATAGGAATTATTTTCAACAATTAAAATTAAAATCACCAAACTTAGATTTCTTAAAAAATTTAATTTATTTATTACTGTAATTAATATATATATTCAATTTTTTAAATTATAAAATTCTATTCACTCTGTGCATCTATGTTATTATTAATGTTAATCTGACATCAGGTCTTGTCATTATATTTAATTTTATTTAAAAAAAAATGAATATTCGTATTTATTTTGGAAAATACAAGGAATATTATATATAGATGATTAGTTGAACTAAATATATATATATATATATATTAGTTCGTTTAGGTTTCCGTGAAAGTTTTTATTATTATGAAAAATTATTTTAGGGCTATTTTCACGTTTAATTGTGAGATTAAAGTCTTGACTTTTCGGCGTCCATTTTGGCGCCATTTTCAATAAAATTTATTTCGGAGATAATTTTTTTGGGATTCTGGGGCGTAGTCTGTCTGGCCAAGAGTCGATATAGGGTTTTGGGTTGAATAAGTGGAAGATTTTTGACTTACTGTTCTCCGTTGCTCAGAAGAATCCTTGGTACTAACACTAACACTGACACACGTCTGCTCCTGACGACATCCCGAGACTAACTTTTCATAATATATACATAATTATAATATATATATAATTTTAAAATTATATTTCAATTAACTAATTGTATTTAATAATAAAAACATTCATTGATTTATATATATATATATATATATATTATTTTTTCAGTGATGAAGAGGGCACTGCTTCGACTAGAATTTTATATTGTTGAACATTATTTAAAGCTATTATACATGATTAACACTCAAATAATAATGATAATAATATTCTAAATATGTACTCTATTTTAAGTTAATACAATAAATTGACACACTAACAGATCAAAAAAGCTTCTCTACATATTTCGTCCACTTGAGTGCTTTTTATCTAAATTCAATGTTTTTATTCATCTGGGATGAATGGGATACAACTTCAAAGGTATTCGAGATAAACCCATCCAGAAATAATTCTTACTTTTGAAATTATAATCATTGTCATATCTTTGTTCTTTTTTCATAAATGTCATATATATATATATATATAAGCCAATCAAAATTATTTTTAAGTCTTCCAGTAGTACTCAAAAGGATGGAGAGTTTGCTTATTATATATGTTTTTACAAAGAAAAAGAGAAAGATAAAAAAATACATTTTTTTTATTTATTTATTTATTTATTTATTTATTTATTTTTTTTTTTGTAATATAAATTTCACGTCCCTTCTTTAAATTTTCAAATTTTATTGGTTTAAATAAATTCCAAGGTTTTTAGGGTTTTATTTTTTCATTAAAATATGTAAAAATAAAAAATATTCCCCTTAAGGGATCACAATGAAAGCCCCTTCTTTAGGATTTATATTACGGCATTTTATTATTTATTTTAGTATATTTATATATAGTAAGCAATTTTTTTTCTTACAAATCATGACTACCAGTAGATTAATTAATTAAATTAAAACCAACTATTATTATAAATGGTATTTATATAAACTGGTCATCCAGTCATGTATTTGGATAAATCTTTACCAGTGGGTTCCTTTTTTAATTCCAAATAAACTTTTCATATGCACAATTTTTGCGGGTCGCTTTTAGTTTATGAGATAAAAAGGATTAAAGTTTGCATATAAATCCATTGATATTCTATTTAGCTACCATGTTTTATTAATTTGACCATTAGAGGGCTCCACTGATAAAGTTTTATCCAAATCCATGACCAGTTTATATAATTATCTTATAATCTTTCATTATAATTATTTCCAATTTTCACCCCTTCCATTAAAGTAGGTAATTTAAATTTCATAAATTTTAGTTTACACCTCGTCAATATATATATTGTAGATACATACAATGTACATATTAAATATATTATATATGAATATATAGAGAGTATAGATTAGGCTGGTTAAAAGGATAATGAATAAAAAAGCGTAACACAAATAAAAATGTTTTTTTTTTGGGAGTTGCAAATAGAGAGAAAGAAAACAAATAATGCCAACAGTTCATCTAACGCATGCTGTGTTGAGCCAGAGGAAATGCCAATATTTCCCTCTGCTCCTCCTCGTTCGATTTTACAAATGTTGAATCTATCAAATGTTAAATTCAGTTTATAGTTTCCAATGTTCGATGTTTGTTTTTCAATTCTCATTTAATTTTATCAACAGAACGTGTCATTCATCATCATTTTAATGGCCGATGTTGCAATTGCATCACGCGACATTACCCCGGTTATACCAAAATCTCCCTAGACAAAAACCATGCTGGGGGTGCAACCCTCTAGGGAATCAATTAAACAAGTGTGAGCCAGCGATTGCTGTCAATGGGTCATTATTCAGAATCATCGGCGGATACTTGGAAAATGTTACTTTTATTTTGTAATCCATTTAAGAAGAAGTACCTGGGTTCACCGAGCCACGACTTGGTACTTTAAAAAAATTATTTCTTATAAACTATGAACATAAATTAGAAAAAAATAGTCATAAAACATACAGCACTTAAACGTAAGTATGAATGCACCGAAAGACAAAAAAGTATGGCCTGTGTATCAACATAAGATATATTTCATAATTTGATTACAAAATATTATTAAAATAAATATTTTTAATTTTATTTTATTTATAATATTTTGTATTTAAGGAAGCGCTGTCCGCTATTGCCCGGCGCCATTTTTTTTTATTATTAAAATTCCTATTTTAAATTAATAAAAACTAACAAAGAAGATTTTTCCCGAGGCTGAAACCTATACATATCGATTTTTCTTTATAAATATTATCTATGGTGTGAATTTCAAAAAATCCTTCAAGCAGCTTAATATTCCAAAAATACAAATATATATGTATATATACAATTTTTGCTAGTATAATAAGATAAGATATATTGGTGGAAAAGATGGAGATTTGAGTCTTTTTCTAAAGAAATGATTCATCTAGAGAAAGAAAAGATTGTGCTTTCATCTCAAATATTAAAAATTTATTCTTAAAAAAAATGAATATAATTGGTCTGATTTGTTTCTTGGAGACTTTTATTTTAAATACTGTATTTTAACTAAATATCTGAGCTCATCATTACTAGATATGTGTTAAAACATCTTATCAGATCGTTTCAAACTGAAAAGTGAGAGACAAGAAAGTATACTTTTTGACTCAATAAAAAAATTTATAGAGTAGAAACATTTCATTTTATTTTGTAAAATTAAATTTAAAAAAACATTCTCATTATATATTACTATGGTCAAAATGTAAGCTAACTTTTATTTTAAAAATCCGCGCGGTTTATGTTTCAATACAATCAATGTTTTTAAGTTGGCATGACTGTCCTTGAAATCTGACAGTTTCATATCATTTCGTTTATTAGGTTAGAAAATTTAAAATTGTTAAACATTTCTGTCGTTGATTTCATAAAATGGAAAAATTAATTGAGTAAGGAATTTGTATACAATTAAAAAGAAAAATATGATATATTTAAATCTTTATTTTACAAAACATAAAAAATCACTATGCACTGATTGATTTAAATTTGGCTTCTTCTTAAAATTTAAAAATTATAATTAGAACTATCAACTGAAAATTATTTGGATATTATCTAAAATCTATGTGAAGGGTTTTTTCAAACATAAATTTCTATATGTGTGTGTGTGATTTGATAATTGTGAACAGTTCGCACCCTATACCTCCCAAAAGAATAATGTTAAAGGATATACTTGTTCTGAGATCCCCCTAAATATATCCAATAATAGCATTATGAAAAATTGATTTCTGCGCGTGTGAGTTTATGTCTGTAAAAAGTTTTCCACCCTGCGCACCCCCCGAGTATTGCTGAAACCCATCATTTCACACCCTCTACCATATAATTTTGATGTGTATATAATCTGTACTTTGAAATATTTGATGGGGTTTTATTAAAAATAAAAGTATTGCGTTTTTTCTCCCTTGATTAAAAATAAAGTTTCACTCATGAAAATTGTTTTTAAATTTAATTTTTTTTTTTTTATTTTGAATTAATATCTAATTAAATAATTTTTTACTTTAAATATTGCATTCTCAAAATTTTCTTAAATAATTTCATATTTGTTTACAAAAATTATTTAAGGAGAAGAATATGTTTATATAATTTTGGTTGACAAGAAAAAGCATACTTCTGCATATAAAATCTGCATCTGTTCTAAGTAAAATTAGCTGGAGTGTCTCCACTCGACTATCTCGCAATTTGAATTGGGTTAAATAACATAATATATTATATTTAAATTAAATTTAATTAATTATAAATTATAAATTAAAATTAATAGATAATATTTATTAAATCAGCTCATGTTTGGCTCTTTGTTGATGGCACCACGTCACGTGTTGGCGCGTGAGATTTGCAGTGTTAAAAAATTAATCCTGGTACTTTCAGAGATTCAATCAAGCTGAAATTCTATATATAGCAGTTTATTTTTACGGTCAGTTTAGAGGGAAAAAAAATCAAAACGTTTTAGGTAATGACCCACTTCCGGCTGAGCTCCAATTCTCAAAAGTTGATAGAAAACTACGAATTTTGAATAATGCCCATGTACCAAATTTCATGATTCTAGCTCAAACCGTTTTTACATACACACACACACACACACACACACACACAGACACAGACATTTTTCTCAACCTTAGTGAAAATGATTCAGGAACTTTCAAAACGTATAAAAACATCAAAATCTCTACATCGAAAATTTTCGTGATCGCAATACTCTCTCTGGCGAGATAGTAAAAATACTTATGCAGAACTTTAGATAGTTCATTCTCAAAATTTTCTTAAATAATTTAATATTTGTTTACAAAAATTATTTAAAGAGTTATGTTTATATAATTTTGGTTGACAAGAAAATGCATAAAAAATCTGCATCCCTTCTATGTAAAAAAAGGACTTTATTAGATTAGTAAGATCTACACTAAAAAATGTCCACCAAACCTAATAAATAAGATTTGTATTTATTTATTATTTGCAAATGTATCTACAAATTGCTTTATCTGTAATATGACACGATTTGCAATATATATATATATATATATATATATGCTTAGTGGTGGAAGTGGGAGTCAGGTTTGGGGTTTTGCGGCTGCTGCGGCTAGCCACGGACCGGATGTCGGGGGGAAATACTGGTGTATGGTCAAATAGGAGGGTGTAGTATGTAGTGTGTAGAGTCCGATGAGAAGTTTGTAGCCACAACGGCGATTCGGTTGGCCAGAACTCACGAATTAATTAAACCCGAAGTAGAGAGAGAGAATGAGAAGGGTTGAATGAGCGACGAATCTTATTTGTTAAAGAACATAAACTTAGACTGATGATTGCTGACATTTTAATAAATCAATCCTTTTAAATAAAATTTAAACAAACATTGATTTAAAAATCATCGGGTGTGAATATATAGCAAACAATTTTCATGAATACTGGTTTTAATTAAAAGAGGAAAACTCTTTTTTTAATTATAAATATATGAATAGTGAGTGTGGATTGTGGGAAATAATAATAATTATAATATATATATATCTTGTTAGAAACTAGAGGTTGTTGATTAAACTGGCAATTAAATTTTGTATTTTATTCGTTATTTCAGTCAGTCATGCTGATTAAAGTACTGATTCATAGCTTACTGAAACAATGAGTATGTGTGGACATGACTGAGAAAAATTCAAAGTTTGGAGTAATTTTAATAAACAAATCTCTATTCATCTCTCTCTATCTTTGATACTGAAATTCAAAGTTCTTCGTAGTAACAATCACAAATAGATCTCCACAACCATCCAAATTTTATCCTCTCCCAACTCTTTTATATCCATTCATGAAATACTCACCATCGTAACCCAATTAATTTATATTTATCAATAAATCTTATCCTTTCTAAACTTATTTGAGGTATCATAACTTCCTCAATTTTATAACTCTAACTATGTCTGCATATGCAGATAAAAGGTTCTGCACAATCTAGCGGTTTACTTCTATAATCTCATCTTTTTTCTACAAATTCCCTGAAATTATTATATTTTCCTCATTCAATGTCTTGTCTCATATAATAAAATATTACTAAACCTCCTTAAGTAATTTTATATTTTGTTAAAAATATGGATACATTTAGTAGTTTATTAGGTTTAAAGATAAAAAAGATAAAGAAGATTGTATTCAACCAGTTTCTTAAATTGTGGTACTTGTACAACTGGCGATACCTTTATAACCTGACGGTGTTATGTCTAGCACAGTTACTTTTAGTAAATGAATCATTTTAGTGGTACTTAAACTGTTTTTTGGATGTTTCTGTGATAACAACTACAAATTGAGAACGCCTGAAATAGACAATGTTTAAATACGCTGACAAAAAAAATTGCCTAATGCATTTCAAGATTTTCTTATTTGTTATTTTACAACTTATATCAATTAATTCTTATATATATCTGAAAAATAAGCTGGAGTGTCTCCACTCGACTATCTCGCAATTTGAATTGGATTAAATATCATATATTATATTTAAATTATTTTTAATTAATTATAAATTATAAATTAAAATTAATAAATAATATTTATTAAATCAGCGCATCATGTTTGGCTCTTTGTTGATGGCACCACGTCACGTGTTGGCGCGTGAGATTTGCAGTGTTAAAAAATTAATCCTGGTACTTTCAGCGATGCAATCAAGCTGAACCTCTATATATAGCAGTTTTATACAATTTTTAATCATGTGAAAAATTATCTATTTTTATTTTTACGGTCACTTTAGAGGAAAAATAATCAAAACGTTGTAGGTAATGACTCTCTTCCGGTTGAGGTACATTTCTCTCAAAAGTTGATAGAAAACTACGAATTTTGAATAATGCCCGTATACCAAATTTCATTATTTCTAGCTCAAACCTTTTTTGCGTAATCTTGTCTACATACTCACACACACACACATACATTTTTCTCAACCTTAGTGAAAATGATTCAGGAACCTTCAAAACGTATAAAAACATCAAAATCTCGACATCGAAAATTTTCCTGATCGCAATACTATCTCTGGCGAGATTGTAAAAAAAGCCTTTTGATCATTGATAATTTATAATTATGAACATTAGTTTACATTATATACAGATAAATTTGCTATATATGGTTAATTGTATAAATATAAAAATAGTTTAAATACATATTAATAATATTTTTTAATAATCATTTAACTTTTTTCATATAAAATTTAATATTTCTAAAAAGGGATGAATTGAAATAATGAATCATGAAACATTTTTTTGTTAATTTTAATTTCCATCTCTATATTTACTATTATATATCAACTATTATAACTATATATATATATATTATTTCAAATCGTATGGATAATTATTATTATATTTAATTTTAAGAGAATAAATAAAATTTTTTAAAAATTCAATGAAAATAAAATTATTCTATAAATAAAATAAGTTGACCTGTGGCTAGGTCCGAACCGACCGACGGTTTGAAATAAATTAATTTCCAGCTACAGACACAATTTCAAATAATTTTAATATATCTATTAATGTAATAAAAAAACAGGTATGAATATAACATAAATATTTTTAATTTTATTTTATTTAGAATATATATAGCTGAAGTAGCCGGCGTTGTCTGTGATTATAATAAGGAGGCTGTGACGTCATGAAGGGCTGGGTGACGTCATATAATTTTAAATTAAGAAAAACATAATGAAGATGATTTTTCCCGAGGATAAAACCAATACATTCGTGGTGATATGTAAAAATATCTCCTCATGTTAAATTTGGTGTGAAAATAACCCTTCCCTTCCTATCGTCGATCGCTAATACTACCACTTCCGGTTTCCGGATTTGCACCAAAAGTTGATCAATTCATCCCACTGATGCATTAAGTAAATATACCAAATTTCATCAAAATCGGTTGAGCCGTTAAGGCTGTACACATCTATACGGACGGACGGACAGACGGACAGACATCATGCTAAAAATACTTTTTTCTGTTTAGAAAATGCATGATTCGTGGAGATATGTAAAAATCTCCACATGTGAAATTTGGTGTGAAAACAATACCTCCCTTACTATCGTCGGTCGGTAAAAATATGTTTAGTGTGTGTATATAATTTATAATCCTTGAGTTAGTTTCTTGAATCTTGCAAAGAATTTACAAGTTTTTGATTTAATACCGAATCAATTGAAAAAATATACACATGTATTATTTAGATTATTTAAAATTATAAAAAATAAGGAATAATTTTAATTCAACATTCAAATTTCATTATTCTAGCTCAAACCGTTTTTGCGTCATCTTGTCTACATACACAGAGACATTTTTCTCAATCTTAGTGAAAATGATTCAGGAACCTTCAAAACGTATAAAAACATCAAAATCTCGACATCGAAAATTTTCATGATCGCAATACTAGCGAGATCTGGCGAGATAGTAATAAGCAAGATGAAATAGTATCAGTTTATATATTAATTTTAGCTTAAATTAAGACATTCTGTTTAATTTATCATTATCATTAAAATATATTTTCAATGGAAGGCTTGATATTTATTTTTTTCATAGATATAATTTTTAAAGTCACTCCATTTGCGAACCCCTGAAATAGACAATTTCAAAAAGTTTGAGAACCCATGTTAACTATTACCTCCATGTAAAAATTCAATTTATTTGTTAAACTATAGTTATGTGACGTTCTAATTTAATTGCATAAAATTATGATTATTTTTTTTTTTTTTTAGAAAATAAATCAGAGGAGGGATACGGGCGAGGCTGATCAATCGTTAGGATACAATCAAAATGAGTGCTGATTGATCTGTTATAGTCAATTAAAATTTACATATCATCAAGCTCAAATATTCTTAACAAAACATTCGGGTTGTTATTATCATCGATGCATCCTTCTAATTCCCCGTTCCAGGTTAATTCCATGAAACCCTGAATCATTCCAATAGGCCTTAATGTCCCGTCAACTCTTCATCCGGGGATTATTTCTCAACGCTTTACTCCAAATTATTTATTGTCTCGTTTTTTATTATTTATTTATTTCTATTTTTATTTATTTATTTTTTTATTTTTTTTCATTTATTTTTTTTTTTTTTTAGAAATTTGCACCATTTTTTTTTAATTGTCATGTCTCTTTATTCAATTAAAACAAATAAAAAAAACGTCAAATATTTAATCATGATTGTGAATTGAAATTGGAATACATTTTTTTTTTTTTATTTTCAACTCGTCGTGAAAAAGAGATATTCTCTTATTAATTCATTTTAAATATTCATTAATCTTTTTTTTTTTTTAAAAAAAAAAAAAAAAAACTTTTCTTTTCGTTTATCTATTTTATAGTCTTTTAATCATGATTTGGAACAATTTTTTTTTTTCAGGAATTTTTATACCTACATATATAAATTTTGTTTAAGTTGAGATATTCCATGCATATAAAACCAAAAAATTTTTAATATTTTAATCCACAAATTTTAAATATAAATTATGGGGTAAGATAAGAATTGAATGGAATTGGATGTTCGTCTGTTCGAAAGAAATGATGAATTTTGAATTATTTCGAAAAGTATTTATTTATTCATCCATATCCATTTTGTCCCCTTCAAAGCAATTCCCCTCAGATATCATGCACTTATGCAAGTGCTTCTTCCAATCGTCGAAGCACTTCTGAAATGCGCTTTTCGGTATGGCCATCAGCCCGTTATTCGATTCCGATTTTATCTCATCAATGGCGGCAAAACGCTTTTCTTTCATCGGTCCCTTCAGTTGTGGGAATAGGAAAAAGTCGCAGGGAGCCAAATCTGGTGAATACGGTGATGAGGCATGATTACGGTGTTGTTTTTGGCCGAAAAATCACGAACAAGCATTGATGTGTGAGCTTGAGCATTATTGCGATGCAGAATCCATGAATTGTTTTTCCAAAATTTCGATCGTTTGTTTGAGCCTTATTGCTTCACGCAAACGTTGCATAACTTCCTTGTAGTATTCCTTATTTTTTCTTTAAGTAAAAAATCGAAGAACACACAAAACGTGACTAACTTTTTCAGTTGTCAAAAACAAACTACTAATCCAAAATATGAGAAACATGTGTATACCAACATAACAAAAAAATTTCGATAATCGAATCTACACAGCACTCGAAAATTCAAAATTCACCTAACTTCAAGAGCGACAGAGATAGAAACAGTGTGGCGTTGTATATATATTTATACTTAAGAAGGGTTGTTATTTCCTTTGACACCTGACAAATGGATTCAATTACAGTAAAAAAAGAGAGATAGAATTTACTAATCAAATTGAATATAATATATTTTGACCGGATTTATCTTCCCAGTTTTTTTTTCTTTTAAAAATAAGTTATTTAATAAATTTTGTTATTTCAATTATAACAAAAGAGAAGAAATAATTGACAAAGGGCCTTAAAATTGAAATAAGCTTAGTCTTTCCATATCTAAATCTAAATCAAGGGGATTGGAAGGGATACGAGCTGGCTCAGGTGGATGGATATCCAGGCTCAGTTCAGTAACAGAAGAACTGTAGAATTTCAATAACAAATGTAAATATTCGCATTGATCTGATTGAAGTATTAACAATTTGTATTTTAAATAATGAAATAATTTTTATTTTTCTCCTACTATCAAAATTCTGAATTTCAACGTTATTTATTTTATTTTAGAAGGCGCCATTGGGTGGGTAGCGAACCTGCCTCCCATTCACTTGGTCCCGGGTTCAAGTCCCGGGTCTGGCAAGGAAATTTCCCTAGCTGGGGTCTATGGGACGGAGTCAACCCAGCCTCCGGGAACAACATTGAAGAAAAGCTACTTGATAGCGCCTCCGATCAAGAAAATCAAGGTAAAGGTTGAGAGGACCCGTTCTACGGATCATAGGACACCTCATTGATATAACTGGATTGATAGGCGTTGTCCTTGCGTAGGACGTACAAAAGTCAGAAGTTTTTTTTTTTATTTTATTTTGATTTTGATTTATTTCGATTGATTGATTGATTTATTTATTTTCTACAGAAATTAGCCTTCTTTCTCTGTCTATCTGGTATGTCTTTTGTTGAATATTAGCGAACATTACGTTGTTGCCAATGTGGTTGAAGAAGAAACAAATAATTTTGCTGTGTCGGTGAGGAAACAAGTGAGCGTCCCTTGCCCCTACGCCGCCCCTAATCATGCGCAGGGTACCACCCCTTTAACACAACTCGGGGTCCTTACCACGGAGGGTGTTAGAACACTCACTCACATCCCCCAACGGCAAGCCTCTCACTCGACGACTCTCTCAGACTCTCCACACCCCTCTAATTATCTTGCAGATCTAAAGTGGAACAGATCCACACGCGCACAACCATCGATGGTTACTAATAGAAGAGAAATGAAATCCATTAAAGAGATAGTAGAACTTTTTCCAAATTAACTTCAAGAGCGAGAGAGACAGAAACAGTGGCGTTTCAAATATAAATTTATTTTTTTAAACAAAAATAAAGAAATATAATATTTATATATATATATTATTTATTGTATAATAATTTAGTTATATACAGTATTTAGTATATTTTTACTGACCGACAATAGTAAGGGAGGTATTGTTTTCACACCAAATTTCACATGTGGAGATTTTTACATATGTTCACGAATCATGCATTTTCTTAACAGAAAAAAGATTTTTAGCATGATGTCTCTCGGTGCGTCCGTCTGTCCGTTTGTCCATCCGTCCGTATAGATGCGAACGACTCAACGGATTTTGATAAAATTTGGTATATTTACTTAATGCATCAATATTATAAAATGATCAACTTTTGTTGTATATCCAGCAACCGGAAGTGGTATTATTATGGATCGACGATAGGAAGGGAAGGGTTATTTTCACAACAAATTTCACATGAGGAGATTTTTTTTACATATCTCCACGAATCATGAACTTTGTATTGGTTTTATCCGCGGGAAAAATCATCAAATTAGTTTTTTTCTTAATTTAAAATTATATGACGTCACCCAGCCCTTCATGATATCACAGCCAGCGCCTCCTTATATATTATAAATAAAATAAAATTAAAAATATTTATGTTCTAACCATATCTGTTCTTTTATTGCATAAATATATTAAAATTATTTGAAATTGTTTCTGTAGCTGGAAATTAATTTATTTCAAACCGTCGGTTGGTTCTGTGCCTGGTCACAGGTCAACTTATTTTTTTATAATTTTCAATAAATAATAAAATTGCATTAAAATTTATATTTAAAGTGAATATTATTAAATATCCTTAAAGTAATTATATCGTGGATAATGCTAATTAAATGAATATTGAATACTAAAACATGTTTTATCATATTGTCTAGTTTCTAAAAATTTTACGGTTTGGGATAAAATGAAATTTTATTGAAAATTTAATGTATGAATGGGTGAAAGGGCGCCAAATGTGGCATCTGCCCTGGGCAGTAGTAACCTACGCTACACCACTCTTTTAACTTTATAAATAATTAATAAATCGACTAAAGGCTAAGCCGTTTCGCCTAAATAAATTATAATATAAATAATTAAAAATTTCTTATTTCATTATTATTTACTTTTTAATTATAACATGAGCCTTCGGCCATAACCTAAAACAACAACAATTATTTACAATTAAATTTTTATAATAAAAAATATAATCCATCTCTTTAAATTTCATTTAGAAAACAAATATATTTATAAAAATCCCAAATATTGAAATAATATGAATATATTAATACAGAATTGTTTTGTTTTTTGTTTTTGTTTTTGTTTTTGTTTTTGTTTTTTTTTTTTGAGGAAAGCTCATAGCTTTAAGCTATAAAAAAATGCAACTTTGTATATATTCTATAATTTTTTCAAATAAAATAAAAATATACATATTTAAAAAATAATTATAAATAACTACACATTTTTAACTAAATAAAAAAATTATCTAATAGAGGTAGGGTTTAAATTAATAAAAAATATATATGAATATATAAAAATAGCATAATTTATTGTCCGCCATTTTATGAAAAATTTTCACCAAAAACAAAACAAGCAAAAAAAAAATATAAATGTGCAAAATTAAATCCGATCTTTGATCGTTAAACCCAAGTATAATCTTTCAGTAAATTAGTTAAGTCGTCATTCCTTCATTCCAGTCTTGTAATGGGTAGAGACCCCAAGATGGGGCAGAAAGCGATCTGATTGCCCTGGTTAGATCTTTTACGATTGTCAGCAATTTTCGGCTTGCCGACAATCTTTCAGTGACCATCTCCGAGTTAAGGAACACTCATCGGCCACCTGAGTGAATTTAAAGGACATCATCAAAACGAACAACCACCTGAAGAAACATTTAGCGCCACCTAAATCTCAATTTACCCCTGACATTTCTGCAACCAGGCCAGATCAACGCTGTATATAATTATGCCATCTTAATAAATAATAGAGAAATCAACTTAAAGTATTATTTCCACTCATCAAGCCATAAAATTTCTTCTCTCATAAATTAAACTAAAACATGAAAATAAATACTTTTTTTTATTTCAAAATAAACGAACATGAATTAAAAAAAAAAATAAATGAAACAAAAACAAAACAATAAATATTATTAAATTATATATATATAAGATTTGAATGGATTAATAAAAAAAATTGTTTGTTTAAATGTTTGGTAATTATATAAACTGGTCATGGATTTGGATCAAACTTTACCAGTGGGTTCCTTTATTAATTGATTAATTCCAAATAAACTTTTATTATGTAATTTTTGCGGGTCGCTTCCAGTTTACGAGATAAAGATTAAAGTTTGCCAGATTAGCTTATTATGAACTTCGAAAGATGATGTCATTAAGTAATGCATTATCGACTAATTCACTAATTATTCACTTTTTCGGTTTTTTTCGGTTCAGTTTGAATATAGGGAAATTTTTTAATATTTCCATATCCAATTCGACTGAAAAAACAACAAAAATTAGTGGAGCCCTCTGCTGGACAAATTAATAAAACATGATAAATAAATAGAATATCAATGGATTTATATCCAAACTTTAAATCTTTTTATCTCGTAAACTAGAAGCGACCCGCAAAAATTGCATAAGAAAAGTTTATTTGAAATTAAAAAAGGAACCCACTGGTAAAGTATGATCCAAATCCATGACATAAAGACTAATTTGAATAATTACCAAAAATTGTTTAAATGTTTTTTTTTAGGTTAGGATAAAAGTATATGGTATAATTTTATAATTTAATAGATAGGAATGTTCACTTATATATATAAACAAATGAATTAATTAACTGGTGCCAATGCATATTACATTTTTTCCTTTTCTGATAGTAAGGAAATGAAACTAATAATACAAGTAGTATAAAATGTTATCATAAATATTATCATAAGAATTATGTGAAAAAATTTTTTAATTAAGCATGATGAGTCTGAAATATATATATATATATATATATATATATATATATATAAACTAACTTAATCTGAATGTAAATCTAAATTTAATTGTGATTTTATTATTATATACTTAAGATACATACGATATCAATAAATAAATGATGAGAATATTTTTCGGCAGTAATAAAGTATATAATTAATTTTGAAAGACTTTGTCCTCTTTATCATTAAATCAATTGATAGTAATTCAAATATTGATTTAAGATTTTTTTTTTTACATTTATTTATAATTTGTACTTTTCTTCTTGTCTCGATAATATTTATTTATTTATGATTGATGTTCGTTGTAGAAATTTAGGAAAATTTGCTTGTTTTTTTTTTTTTTTTTTTTTTTTTTATTAAAAAATTCGTTATGCATTGGAATAATAGTTAAATATTAGTGAATGAGAAAAGAAAAAAAAAAGAAAAAAAAAAGATTAAAATGAAGGAGTATTGAATGAAAAATAAGTTTAAGCTCTTTATTAGACAACAAATGTAAATACATTCTATCTCTCTCTCTCCTATATACACATATACAAATAAACATATTCACAGACACACACATAATATATCATATGAAGAAACAAATGTGTGATGTTTAAACATGAGTTGATCGAATGTTGCGTGCCAGCAGCACGCGTGTTAATTGGCCCGAGCTTTGCGGGCAGAGCAGCCAGGGCCACCGCAGCCAGGGCCACCGCAGCCAACTTGCTAATGCATACACACACACACACACATACACACACAAATATATATCTATAGATATATATAGATATATATATATAAACACACACATACTTAGGCACATACACACACAACCACGTATTCACATACACAAAGCGCGCGCGAGAGAGTGGGAGAGAGAGAGAGAGAGAGAGAAAGAGCGACCGCAACATCGACACGAACTTAGCAAAGGGAAAGGGGGGAGAGTGTGTATATACGGATGGGGACGGAGAGAGAAAGAGAGAGAGGAACGGTAGACGGAGAGGGGAGGGGAGGGGAGGGGGGACACTCTTTCACAGAGACGACTGTTGGCTGCTACCTGCATGTTCAACATCAAAAAAATTCATTGGACAACTTGAAACCTTTTTTTTATCCCACTGAAGAATAAAATAAAATAAAAATAAAACAAAAATATCCCTGTTTATTTTTATTCAAGTGCAACACCTGAAATCTATTTACCTTTTTTTTTTTTTTTTAAGAGTTGGCTTACTTATTTCTATTTTATTTATTTTATTTTATTTTATTTATTTATTTTTTTTTTTTCTATTTTATTATTTTTTTATTTAGACTTCACACAAGGGTAAGAAAAAAAAAAATTCAAAAAATCAAAGAAATATTAAACACCAAAAAATAATAAATAATAGATAAGAAAGATTTTATTCAGAAAAATTTGTATGCTTTGAGAAAATATTTTTTTTTTGTGTGTAAGAAGACAGAATACAATTGTCAAGATTTTGTTGTGTGAACTTAAGAAAGAATAATTTTTACTTAAAATACCTGAATAATAGATAATAGTTTTAATTTTTCAATTAATTATTATTTATATTATTTCTTGAAATTTTTACCTAAAAGAAAAAAAAAATTTTAAAAACCAAAAACAACCATACAACCCCTCTTTTGGTTATAATTTTTTTTTTTATTTTTATTTTTTTTATCTTTATTTAAAAGTTTGTAATAGTGTAAATCTGTAATGAATGTTTGTTTATATTAGCTAAATATCGAATTGAAAAGAGTATAAAATCTTTTCTGTTGCCAATTTTACAAAATTTTAAATTTAAATTTTTTTATTTATTTTTATTCGTTAATTAAAATAAAATAATAATAATAATAATAATAATAATAAATTGTATAGTGTAAATCTGTAATGAATATTTGTTTATATTAGCTAAATATCGAATTGAAAAGAGTATAAAATCTTTTCTGTTGCCAATTTTACGAATTTTTAAAAAATTTAAATTTTATTATTTATTTTTATTCGTTAATTAAAATATATATATAATAATAATAATAAATATAAAAATTATAAAAATAATCAATTATACTGTTAAATTTGTCTTTCAATGTTACATCAAATAAATAAATACAAATTTAAATTTTATATATATATATATATATATATATATATATTTGAAGTCTAAAAATTAATAACATTCCAGATCTACAAAATTTTAATTATTGAAATTGTACCATAAAAAAATGATTTTTTTTTTATTTTCTTATATTATATTCTCTAACACTTTAAACTTAAAAATATTTTGAAAAAACAACATTCTATTAAATAATTCTTTTAAGTTTTAATCTTGAAAAATGAAGAGGTGTGTGTTTAGAAAATTAATTAATTTATAATGTATAATAAGTATTAATTTTTATCGATTAGCTCAACTATTTAAATAGATAAGTTATATATATATATATATATAGAAAGGAATGTAATAAAGATGTTTCAATGAATTGTATGTTTATACAATTTACTGATGAAAACTCAAGTAATATCAATGAATCATTTATTTCAAAGAGAAAGTCTCTTTTTTAAATATTTATTTATTTAATATTATTATGATTATTTTTAATTTATACATTTTTTTTTCATGTTCATATTTTATATTTTTTTTTCTGTTCCATCTTCTTCCACCTGAATCTTTTCTTTTATGATTTGTAAATAATTAAATAAACATTTAGCTTGGCTAGGAACTCTTTTTATAATATTTATTTATTTAATTCTGTAAATATTTATTGAAATCTTTTTGAATTAAAAAAAAAGAACATAATTTCTCTTCCATCCAATGGAAAATGGTTTATCTTGAATTTGATTTATTTATTTTATTTATATATATATTAACTTTTCCATCTCTATACGAAATATAAGATAAAGATAGGTTTGAAATTAATGATGGACTTTGGGTATTGAAATTTCCGTGTTACTTTTTATTCCCATTTTTTTATTTTTTTTATTTTGACTAATAACTTCAATGATACAATCAATCTTGTATAGGACTTTATTTCCTTGTTTCTTATATAAATTACCAATTAATATCACCACAACTTTAATTTATATATATAAATATATATATATATATATATATATATATATATATCAATAGGTATAATTTCCGTCCTATGTATGTGATGTCTGTAACATTATGAAGTTAGTTACAAATTGATTTCAAACTTAAATTGCAAACACCGCTTACAACGAGTTCGTCTAGTATATATATATATAATTATTCAAATAATTAAAGAATTCCAATAATTAAACAAAAACAGCCCCTTCTCTATCTATTAAAATATTTTATTTTATTTTTATAATTAAATTAAACAGATATAAAATATTAAATTCGAAATATATTAAATATAATTTTAATATAATTAAATAATTATATTTTATATTAATTATTTAATTCTGTAATTCCTTTGTTAATAGAACAGCATTTACCATGTGTTAATCGCATTTTATTTAATTTTGACTAAATGTTTTGCATAATAAAAAAAAAAAAATGAAATGAAATTGGATACCAATTCTTGGAGATTGTAACAAGTTTTATATACACCTTTCAAGTAATTAATTATAGTATACAAACAAATAAAAAGCTTGTTTATTTTTGATAAGACAAAATCAACTTCCTATTGTTACATGAAATTAAAATTTGGAAAT
Organism: Labia minor; assembly: GCA_963082975.1. Classification (NCBI taxonomy): domain Eukaryota; kingdom Metazoa; phylum Arthropoda; class Insecta; order Dermaptera; family Spongiphoridae; genus Labia; species Labia minor. The sequence continues at coordinate 71,576,451 of OY720348.1, forward strand.
TTTCCATGATATTAAGTGAATTGTAGAATAGTTCGATTGGATTGAATTTAAAGAGGGCCTTATCTATAAAATCGTGAGAATTGGTTGACAACGGATAACAGCAAAGAGGGTTGATGAGCTCGGATTCCTTTTGAGAAAGAACGTCCAACTCATGAACCTATTAAAAAGCCAAAAGATGTAGATTTTTTTTTTTTTTGTCTATTTTATTAATAATATGAATATCATTTTTTTTCTGTTTTTTGTGTATAGCCCATCTCCGTAGCATCGGAAAAGCATCGCGACAGTGTCGCCATCTAATCGAACAACAACGGGCTATGAAAGTAGTTGGGGTAATTATTTAATTAGGATTAGTGAAGCGTGGGTGTAATGGCATGCCGACGTCTGAACATGTGTTGTGCGTGAATGTACGCTTGTGGATGCATGCATATGTGTGCCTGTATGGGTAGGGATGGATGTGCGTTTGGTGTGTGTGTGCCCGGGGCAGGCAGCCTTGAGTGGCGTCTCGCATCGCTCGTTGCCTCTCACTCTCTCTCTCTCCCTCCCTCCCTCTCTCTCGCTCACTCACTCATTCTCTCTCCCTCCCTCCCTCTCTCGCTCTCTCTCCTTGTCTCGCCTGGCTGCGTCCGCTTCACGCTCTCTCGCTTGCACACACATATACACTACCCATCCACCCCTCCCCAAGTACTCATCCCGCTTTTAAGCCTGGCGCTACTCCACGTGGAGTTGATGCCGACCTGCCAGCCGAGAATCGTTTTCCCGGGCATGTTGCCAGGCAACCGACAACCAAAGAAATTGCTGCGATTGGTCGATGCGTGCTTTTCATTGGCATTACTTGCTAGAAGTCACGCCTTCTCCTCGCCGGAACGGAAAAACTCGTTATGGCATTGGTCAAGTGGAGGCGACAGCGCCCGCTGATTGGTTGAGAGGGCGTCGCGACTAGTTTATTTCTACAACTCCACGTGGAGTAGCCGTTGTAGGGTGATCTAGGCAATACTTGAGCCCTCGTCTCTCCTCTGACTCGTTGAGCAGCCCTTGCTCCCTCACAGAGGAAAAGGGCCAAAACGGCTGCCATATTTGGAAAGGAAAATCAGTGAAGAGTATTTACCAGGGGGATGAGTGCAGCAAGGAGACCTTTTGTCCTCGAGGAAGACAGTAAGACCAGACAGATCTCACACCAAGCCAGAAAATATTTTTCTCTTCCTCGTTAGATACATCAATGTAAAATGGATTCTCTACAACAGCCGCTCTACAACGCAAACCACCCGCTCATTTTTTATGGCAAATCTCACATCTATCCATCTATTTAGTTAGCTCATTTTTTTTTTCGATTGGGACTTCAATGCCCCTAACCATTAACCAGTATACCTGATACAATTTCACAATTGCAACTTCCTGTTACTATTTAAACACATCATCATCCATTTAATCACTTTTTACATATTTTTTTTAAATTTATTTATTATTTATTTCAACATTATTTGAATTTTTTTTTTTTTCTTTTTTGGTTTTGAACCTCTTCCAATTCTATTCCTAAACTTGTTTTGTATCAAAAAATATTAATTATACTACGAATAAGAAGAAATCATATGGAAAATTGTTTTGAACGAAAGATGCTTCAGATCTTATCTTTTTTTTTTTTTTTTTTCTTTTTTTACAATGAATTTGAAGTGAAGTCAACTTTTTTTGATTTTTTTTGTTTTATTTATTTATTTATTTATTTATTTATTTTGTTTTTTTTCTTCCATTCTTTCATATCATAATTATTTAATCGGCTCGAACCTTTTTCAAATTAGTCCTCAAAGAGGACAATTTTTTTTTTTCTTCCCAATTTTTTTTTTTTTTTTTTTTTATTAAATAAGAGTGATAAGCATCCCTATTATACGATCGAGAGAGAGTGGGAAAAAAAAAAATTATTAATGATACAAGATCTTTTTTTTTTTTTTAGAATGAATTATAATTATAGTGTTTTGAAATAGAATTCAAATTCCATTTTCGAAAAATTTGTAAGGTTAATAATAATAATACGGAGTATTTATTATCTATTTAAATTTTATATCTTTTTATTTTTGTAATTAAAAAAAAAAAAAAAAAAAAAGTAAATAATTAATTTTTTTCTTAGACACATTTCATTAATATTATTATTTTATTGTGACTGGATAAAAAAACAACAACAAGCATTTAATAAATTATTAAAAATATTTAAAAGGAGTTATTTATTTATTGAATTGCAACAAATTGTAGAAAGAAAGGCATGATTGTAATTATATATTTCTATATTTAATTTTAGGTTTGTTTCAAATAGAAAAATTTTAATTAATTTATCCCATATTTGGTTTATATAATAATGCTACCAGAATTTTGAGTATATCACAATTAATATATATATAGACATACTCATAAGGTCTGTTCAAAAGAAAAGGTCAATTTTGAATTTTCTAGTTCTATGTACATTCGATTATCGAAATTTATTTTTGTTATGTTGATACACATAAATTTCTCATATGTTGACATTATCAGCCATTTTGGATTAGTAGTTTGTTTTTGACGACGACAACTGAAAAAGTTAGTCACGTTTTGTGTATTCCTAAAAAAGAATAAGGAATACTACAAGGAAGTTATGCAACGTTTGCTTGAAGCAATTCGGCTCAAACGATCGTAATTGTGGAAAAACAAATCATGTATTCTGCATCACGATAATGCAACAGCTCACACATCATTGTTTGTTGGTGATTTGGCTAAAAACAACACCGTAATCAACCACCGTATTCACCAGATTTGGCTCCCTGCGACTTTTTCCTATTCCCAAAACTGAAGAGATCAATGAAAGAAAAGCGTTTTGCCACCATTAATGAGATAAAGTCAGAATCGAAGAACAAACTGATGGCTATAACGAAAAGCGCATTTCAGATGTGTTTTAACGATTGGAAGAAGCACTTGCATAAGTGCATGATATCTGAGGGGAATTGCTTTAAAGGGGTCAAAATAGATATGGATGAATAAATAAATAGTTTTCGAAATAATTCAAAATTCACCTTTTCTTTTGAACAGACCTCCTATATATATATATATATAATATAGATATAGGATATAAATTATTTTTAATATAAATTAGGCATTTTTAAATTGCTACTATTTTGATTGGTGATATCCTCTTAACCGCTCAGCCACAATACTATTGAATAATACTTACTTCCTTTGTAAACTTATTATCATCAAACTAGAACATTATTCATTATTTTATTAAACTAGACAAGAGGAACGAATTTGATTTTCCAGTGTAGTTAAATTCTAATATTTATTAATAAGATAAACCACATTTGCATAGAAATAGTTTAATATTGATAAAACAAAAAACAAAAACAAAAAACACTAAATAAAAATATTTTAAATTGTGTTATTTGAAAATTAATAATAAGATACAATGAATATATAAATTTATTTCCATTATTATTATTTTCTTTGTTTTATTTTAATTTATACAATATATAATCTGCTTAATTAAATAAATGTGTCATTTCAATGTAAAATTTATCATTTTATAATATTATTTCTAAATCACACAAACAACTTGAAAACACATCTCAGATATCTAATCTGATACAATTTATTCATTATTACTTGGTTGAATGAATGTGTTTACTTCCTTTTTTTTCCCTGTGCTCATTGAAATGAATAGATGAGTTTTTAATGATTTTTATAGATAGTTTAAAAATTGGAAATTATTAGTCCTTTATCTTATCAAGAACAAGTTTTATACGAAAATCTGAAAATTTTCGTTTTCAATAGGTTAGTGCTAAATTTTTTACGGTTTTGGTATTGTACCAAGTAAGGTTCATTGATTCGGTAGTTCAGGTAGTATTGAATTGAATCTCACTAGTAGTTTTCTTATTCTTATATTCATTTGACGAATTTAGTGCGGTTAATTTTTATTTTTTCTAATATGTTGGTAAATGGGACTTAAACGCTTCTACCTGTTTTTCGAAAATTCAAACACAGAGACGAAAAGGTCCTGTTGTAAATCTTTTTTTTGGTCTCTACAAACATCTGAAGAGAATTGAAGAAAAAAAAATTTGCCGTTTTCTTGAAAGAAAAAAAAAAAAATTGATTCAGGCCTGTCACGATCTTGTTTCAGTCGGGTTGATATATGCTGAGACTGATTTCGTCTACGGTTTTATTAAAATTAGTTTAAATTTTATATAATTTCATAATTAATATACGATTACTATGAAATAGGAAGGTTTTGAAAAAAATTTATATTCCATTATATAGTGAACATATTTTATTAAAAATAAAATAAAATAAATTAGGGGTTGTATTTTTTTGAAATTTAATAGATTCCACTCTGGTAACTAATAATTCGATTTGATGGAATTCAGGTCACGTTTCTTTGGTTGAAATTTTTTTTTTTTTGCTAAACTTAACCAATTCTAAGCTTACTACTTATTTTGCTGTATTAAGTTTTCCAAGACATAATTTAGTTATATATTTCGGATTAACCTATATGGTACTTTTAGAGGATGATTGCAGAAATGAACAATCCGGTATGTAGTCCTTTTCCGTTCATACCTATAAAATTTCGTAAAAGATAAAATTCCTATTTAAAAGAGGAGTATTAAAATTGGATTAGGACATTTTTGGATGTTTGTTACTTTTCATGTTTTACTAATTTTAAATGATTATTCCAATTTTCATTTTATACACAATAGAGAATAAATATTATGTCTAAAATCAGCCACAATAGAAATATTTGTTGGTGACCAAATACACTTGTGACCCATACACCGATTGATAATTTGTATGAAATCAGCTCAATTTCGGGCGTTAATCAAAGCATAAATAACCATTTGTTTCAATCATTATAATCAAAAGTGATCTCGTTTTTCACATGGAATTATATTAAAAAAAAACAATTTTAATTATTTATAGAATATATCGATGAATCAATGATTAAAAGAGTGAAGATTTTGGAAAATACAATATTAATTCCCGAACGAATGAATAGGTTGGTGAACTCGGAAGTTCATATCGGCAGCAACAACATTCCTCCAACTTTCGAATACCATTAGAATTATAAAATCGATAAGGCGGGACACGTGGCGCGAATGAGGGTAGAAAGATTAGCAAATCATTTATATACGGAGGGAGGAGGGAATTAATTGACAAACGACCAGTGGATAAAACGAGGGGTCAATAACAAAACCTGGAGTCACTGGTGCGGGATGACTGGAGGGGTGTATCATCACCACAATAATTTTTTAGATCAAAATCTTCAGGAAATATTTTTCTATTATTTCTTTTTTTTTTGGTATCAGATTAATTAAAAATGGATTATATATATAAATTCAATGACGTTTATTTATTTATTATTTATTTATTATTTGCGGATAGACCCTTAGGATAACACAAAGTTTTAAAGAGAAATTATTAATTAATGAATTTCCCTAGGATCGAACTTGAATCTTCAGTATGGTAGACTGTCGTGCTAAACAGTTAAGCACTGAATAGTCTTTCAATGACATTATTTAATTACAAAATTTTTTTATTATAGGTTCGAATTCAAATATATATATATATATATATAGATGGATAGGTTAGTCAATTTTTAACTCACTTCTTCTTTATAAATTGAAAATAACAAAATAATATTTTTACCCCTAATTCTCGCGCATGGTCGACGTCCTTGGACCAAACATTATATATTTATATCTATATAGATATAGATATAGATATAAATGACAAATTCGAATGGTAGGAGTGATTTCTTCCATTAATAAATAACGAAAAACTTATTTTAAAAAAATATTCACAGACATAACTCTTTTTCTATATGTAACTATTATTATTTTTTATTATTATTAATACTTTTAATTTAGAAAAAAAAAATCAAAATCAAAATAAAACATTTAAAAAAGATAAATTGAATTCAAAACATACCAAGTAGTTACAAATTTGATTTATTTTGTTTAAAAACATATACATTATTTTTTTTAGTTTTAGTTTGTTTTTTTGTTTGTTTTTTTTTTTATAAAATCACATAAAATGCTTCTAAATGATGTCTGTAAATGATGTATACAGTTCAATCTTTTAACTTATTAATTAATTAATTTATTTATTTGTTTTTTTGTTATTAAATTTCTCATTATGCGTGAGCTCTTTCGGTTCAAACTCAATGAATGTTGTAGTAAATGTGAATATCATGTGTGAAATAAATCCAGTTTAGTTTATTGGTGATAATTAGGATATCAGAATAGAGATTATTTAGGTTATTGATGATGCTGGTATTTATTATCATAATATACTGGAGTTTATTTGCCTGTGGGTTAAGCCTATTTAGATAAGCATTTTCAGCCAATATAAAGGAGATCTAACTCAATTATGTCTTTAATTGATTCACTTAGTTTGTCAAATTGATCTTCAATATTTGTTTTTCAATGGTGCCTCTTATTCTATTGTTTCCTCACCACATGCTACTTTAGGAACTATGTTCACTTATCCATAAGTTATATGAAAATTTAATGTGGTTGTGTGATTATTTCACAATTGAAACTTTGTAATCCCTAATGAACATTAATACTTTTGAATATAAAATTAAATATCGCTGTTGAGAGATCCAATAGGATTCAAGAGGGCCAATTCTAATCTGTCATTTATTTTATACTTCATCATAATATACTTTCCACTTTATATAACTTTTACTTTTCTTACAATAATTATCTTCTTTGAGACACTAAAAATTTAATATTGTTTAAGAAAATAAACTTCAGTGTCACTAGAAATAAAAACCGGGACATCGATTCTTTATTTGCTCTTAAAATTATATAACAAGCGCTATTAAAATTATTACTTGAGAGGTTAAAGGAAAAAGCTAAAAAAAGAAGTGTGGAGGATTATTGTTGATTCTTAAAGGATAGATAAGAGAAAAAGTTCTGTATATTAGTAAGAAATAAAATAAGTTCTATGATTTTATCAATTGAAAAAAACAAAAACAGACACACAAATCTAAGATGATATTTAATAATTATTATCAATCGAATTAAGAAACAAAATTATAAACAGAAAACTTAATCATTTCCTAGGGATTGGTAATAAAATTTTGGAATTCTTAGTCTTAGTTTCTGTGACCATGGGTAGTCATAGTTGAATGGATGACTTATATAATAATAATAATAATAATAATAATAATACCCTGCACTAGCACTGTCACTGACATTAACCAACATGGTTAATAGTTTAAGTTAAAGTGAAGTAGTTTGAGAGAGATCTAAATTTTGATAATTTAAAACATGATTTTTAAAAATTTTAGTTTTGAATGCATTTTTTTTAAAGGATTAAAAATATCAATTTTTAAGTGTGTTTTTTTTAAATTAATATAAAAAAATTATCTCTCTTAATTCCATTTCCTATTCTTTAGAAGAAAAGTTTTTGATGAATTAAATTTAAATTGCTACTCTCAGATATATAAACATATATTTTAATTTCGGTTTGGGTTGAGATAAAAAAATTTAGATATTATTATTTTTCCCAAAATTAATATTTTTTGTTATAGCAAATTAATTATTTTAACCAATGGAGAGGGGATCTCGTATTTTATTGATAGAATTGAAAGATAACTGGTTGCAAAATTTTTAATTAAAAATTAATTTATATCAAACCCTTTCCCTTTTTAGATCTATTGTACTGGACCCTTTCGTCAGCACGATTTTGTGATAGAACTTACTAGGTTGTACGAAGCTATTGTTGATGACACCTCAACGATGATGTATCTCCTTTTAAGATGTAACAACCTTTTAAATGCCGGATTAGGACACTCGTATATAATATGTTCTGCTGATACCACTGCTTCATGAGAAAATCTACAGCAATTATTTGGCACTACTCCTTTATAAGGATGGTCTCTTAAAGAGCAGTTCTCTGTTAGAAGTTCAGTAAGAATTCTTAAATCCTTTTTTCTTTATGACATATTCATTATGACACAATTTCTCCCTGCAAGGAACTGGATGCTGGTTAAACAGTTACATAGCACACAAGACTCATGTTCTTCAATCTGGCTGCCGTTAAATATTATTACCAATTGCTGGAGGTTCTACAGTGTTTACAATTTATTTGTGTCTGAAATATTAACTTTGAAATTTGATTCATAATTGTATTTCCTTGACATAATATCCAGAAATATAATTTCCGAAGGATTCTTAAGAATGTGTTCCATCATTTTCATAACTTTGAATTCTTTGGTTCTTTATAATCGTACAACCGTTTTAACTGCCTTCTTTTTTATTACCAGATGTAGAGGCGGCATGCCTAGGATTATTTCCATAGCTGCCGTCCAGCAAATTTTAATTGCTCTCTTTAACTAAGGTACACCATCCTTTGAATGCTTTCTATGGTTATTTTCGACATCGTTAGATTTGTTTTGGACCACCAAATTAGTGCCCCATAGGTTATTGTTCAAATTATGATCGTATAATTAACCAAGCTATCATCTTCGGTTATAAACCTTGATTCTTTTCAAACATTTTCTTACTTGTCCAAAAAGATTCTTGGTGATTTTTCTTTGATCCCTTGAATGTACATGTCCATTTATTATTCAGACGTAAATACATATATTTTGTCTGTGCGAATGTTGCGGTTTTAATTTGCTAACCATCCTGGTCTATAATCTTTTCCGTAAGTAAGTGTGAGATTCCGGATATTGGCCTTCACACTCACCTTTTTTTGAGGGTGATTTTTATGAATCACTGCTATTCTAACGTCATTTAGAGTTTTACTCCGCATCACCATGGAAAGACAAATTTTAAATTGGTGTTCAACTGTTACAGAGTTCAGCATAATAGAGACTGATTCACCCCATCAGCCATTCATCTTTAACATATGCCGTGCCACCGTGAATTAGGTGTTTATAGAGGTTGTCTCCTCAAGGATCGGACGGTGAAGTCAAATCCCCCGTGCCTACTTTGCCACAACGTCTTGAAGGGGTTGTGAAGTGGCCTATCAGCTTACGGTATTAATCATGCTGAGCGACATTTTCTTCCATGTACCTAGGGAACCTTAGGTTCGCCATTACCCATGCCACAGTACTGGGTCCCTGAGGAAAGCTTCCCTTTTAGTCGCCTCTTACGACAGGCAGGGAATACCGTAGGTCTATTCTAAGCCGAACCTACACAGCAAATTATATATATATATAATAGTATTTGTTAAAAAAGTGGAAGGGCGGTATTTAGGACCTATGCATTAGTAGCACACCCGTGTGGACAAAGGGTTTAATTCATAGCTTCCGGTTTTAAACAACTGGAGTTAAGTTGAAATCTTGGCTTGACACTTTGGACAAAATGGATATTTTGGTTTCATTAGCAAAACCCCAATTCACAGCTTTCATTGAGCGAATAAAGTGTTGTTTATATTTATCTCTGTATATATATAAATATATAGAATACAAGGTAAGCACTGGACCGAGGAACACGTTTTGCTTCTCGAAAACGGATATATCGGCCGAGTGATTGCATTTATCTATCATCAACGAGAGTGAATGTCCAATTCCGGGGTGGTATAAGGAAATGATTTGGTTTGTTTGGAAGATGTTGATGTCCCGAATGTCTCCTGTTGATTTTCTAATAGAAAATAATAAATTACACTCATCTGGTGTTATTAGAAAAAATGTTAATCTTCCAATCTATCTTGGAGGCTCTTTTGTTATTCCGTTCAACTTATGTCTCGGTGTGAGTGTGCGTGTAGTTTCGTGTGAGTGTGAGTGTGCGTGTTCGGTTGGTAGGTTGGTAGGTGCCCCTCCCCTCCCCTGCCACCCCTCTTCCTTCCCTCTCCGGACCAACTGTGTTTATGGCCGGGAGTGAAGGGAGAGAGGGGTTAGCGCGACTGTTTGCCTTCCCCAGCAGTCGAGTTGGAGCCGTTCTAGGCTACGCACCTTTTTTTTTTTACTTTCATGTTCTAGTTTTTATAATTGATAGTGCTATTTTGTTTTTGGTTCCGTTGTTTTTTTGTTTGGTTTAAAAAAAAAAAGAAAAAATACTGTGCTTATTCTTCTTCATCGAAATCTTCATCTTTTTTTTTGTTTTTCACTATTGTATTCTTGTTCTTTTTATCCAATTGGAATGTTTTTGGTGATCAAAGTGTGAATGCCACGTCTCGGGAAACGGATCTAACAAGTTTTCCAGCAATGTTCCAGTGTTGACATGTACCCAACCGGGATGAACGCGGCCGCAGCTGCAGCGGCGGCGGCTGCGCGCCACCCGGTAAGTCAATTCTCTTTCTCCATTTACAAGCTTTCATTTCCTCAAAACATACTCCCTCCAATACACACACACACACGCACACACCTACAAATAATAAAATAATATTTATTTATTATTTCATCATTCCAACAAAAAAAATACAATCAATAAATAAACTATAACTAAATTACTCAACAATTTAATTAAAAATAATTATATTCTAAAAATAATGTTTATATATATATATATATATTAAATATTAAATTGAGAAAAGAATATATCTTTTTTTAATATATATATATATTTTCTATTATAAAACCATTTGAAAAAAAATGATTAAAGATGAGATGTTATATTTGTATTGGATGCCAGGTTCGTTTGGGGGGAGAGGACTGGATATTTCAACTGGCTGCATGCAATTCGAATGATTTCCCCTTTGGCTTTGTTTGTATTGCCGTCGTATCGGTTGGAAAGTGGAAGCAGCGTCGGCCACATGTTCTTCTGTCCCTTGATCTTGTATTCTTTTTTTTTCTTTCTCTCTCTCTCGCTCTCTCTTTCTCTCCTTGCTTCCAACGTAAAAAGCGGGGAGTTGACCTCGAGGTTAACTAGGCTAGCTGATTGCCAACCCAAAACAACTTAAAAATACAAAAACGAATCTCTTACTATTCAATAACATTCTCACATATTCAATTAAAATGAAATAAATACAAAATACAACATAATCATTTTTTTTTTATATCGCTGATAATAAAAATAACAATAAAATGAAAAACTGTTCAAAGAATAAATAAAAAAACATATTCTTGAAGTTAACAACAAAATTTACAACACATTTGAAATTAAATAATAATAATGAAAAAAATTAAACCAAAAATATATATATTTAATTAAATCAATTAATAATAAATTAATCACTTTTAATATTTAATGATTTAATAACAGTTAATTATTATAAATTATAAATTGAATTTCAAATGATTTCAACACCTTTAGCTTTTGTAAAAAAAAAACGCTATTGGAACAAAGTAAAAGGTGTTCGAATTCCTTTTTGTTATGGAATTTCTAGTATTGTAACTCTAGTATTCCTTAAATGGGTTAGGTTTATAAAAAAAAAAATTGGAAATAATTAAATTGTAAACTAGAATAAAAAAAATGTGATGTGACCACATTATCCATTTACACGATATACTTGGCGGTTCGAAATCACAATAAATTTCTCGGATTATAGTTATAAAAAAAATATAAGTTGAATATTAGTATTTAAATCCTACATATTTCTTTTTAAAAATTATTAAATTATTAAAATTTTAATAGATATTAGTATAATTAATACTTAATTTAAAATGGATTATTTTATTATTATTCTTTGATTTAAAAATATACCAAATTAATATTTATTTTTAATATATTAAATAGCCGATGCCTTAAAATATACATATCATAACATAATTATTTTTATTATTTATAGTAATAATAGAAATTATGAAAATATTTTTGAATTGACTTTAAAAAAATATCCAAAATTATTATAAATATTTTTATATTCAAAAAGAATGTTAAATTTATTGTTAAATAATATTTCAATTATCAATTTCTTTGATCTGTTTTTTTTTTTCTCATTTATTTGTTTTACCATTCATTCTCCTCCTGTCCAAGTAGGAAAACATATTAATAGGTATAAATCTTTGTTTCGAAACTGGTTAAATTCTTTAAAGACTTACAAGTTGTCTTAAATATCTCGATTTTTCATTTTTTTTTTAGTTTTAATTACATTTTTTTATATTTGAAAAAGAATATTGAAATAATAATAATATAAAAATATACATATCTTAAAAAAATGAACGATATTTATTTTAACTCTTTAAATGAAAATAAAATTGATAACTCTTTTTTACAAATAAATTATATAGTTAAATATTTAAAATATACATATACACATATAAGGTCAAAAATATATAAATCTAAAATAACATAACTAATTGATAGAATAATTAATTTTATTTTTACATTTATCGATTTATTATTTTTATTTAATTTAATTGATATATATATATATATATATATATATATATTAAGTTAGAAACAATAGTTAACCATTATATTGTATATTATTTTATTTTATTATTTTAATTATAATTTTCATTTTAATGAATATGTGATTATTCAAAAAAATACATATAATTATAGATAATTTGTCACACTTTCGAAAATATCAAACACTAAAATATTTATCGTTTATATGGTAAAAAGAATTTATTAAAGTAAATGATAAATCATATTCGTTTCCGTGTATATAATTATATATATATTTAATACCATAAAGTATTGTATATATTGTATATATAAAATAAGAGATTGATTTGTGAGATCTGTTCTTTCCTATTCCACACACACAATTCTACAGTTTTATTTATTTTATAAATTTAATGCGTGTTTATATTAATAGTTATCTAGATAAATTAAATTATCATATTTAGAAATGTTTAGACGAGATACCTAACACAATTGAAATGTTTTATTTTTTTATTTTATTGACTTTTGACTTTATTTTATTCTAATTTTGATCATCATAATTATAATATTATAAAATATAATTAATATTAGTTTATTCAGTGGAATTCAAAAACAAAGAATAATCAATTATTCAATTTTTATATTCTATGATGATTATTCAAATTTAAATTTTTTTAATTTATATTTATAATTAAAATGCCATATAATATACAGAATTCAAACAACAATAGTTATATTTTATAAATTAATAAAATCTAATCTCTTTATTAATTAAATTTATTTCAATTTTTGTAATTATTTTGTATAATATGAATGTAACGGGACTTCCATTTGAAATCATCTGATTTGTAATTTTCCTAATTATTTACATATTTATACTAAAAAAATTTTAATTGATATTATGGACTCCAAATTTTTTGTAAAATGCATATAAGAAATGAAATTTTGAAGAACCTTCTGCAAGAACCAACGCTTCAGAGTCTAAACTGAAATTAACTGGAAAATGAAAACCATTTTCTTTGTATTTTATCTCCTTTCAAGACTACACCCTGAACGAACGACCCTTCCAAAATTCCAACAAAAAAAAAATCTTGTAAAAAAAAAACTTGCCCTTGTCTGTGGAAGGAGGGTTTTCGGGGCTTTTTGTGTGCCTTTGTGTGCCCCTCTCACTCGGGATCGAAATGAGGGTTTGGAAGTATGGTTGGTGACCAAATGGTATCTATTTTAGAAAAAAAAAATATATTCTGGGTTCCCCCCCTCAAACAACTGCTTTTGGAGTGGAGAAAAATGAAAACCTAGCCAACTGAAAGGTTTCCATTGGAAAATTAAATAAATATCCCGTTGTAGGCAATTTTCAAACGCAAAACAAATTATTTCATGTTTAAATAAACTTTCGAGCGTTGCATTCCTTCCTATACTCGATTCTGTTTATTCAATATATTTCTCGCAATAAAGAGAATTTCTAATTTTGTTTTATATTATAGTTATTATCTTGTGAATAAATATTCAAATATTATTATTATTCTTTTCTTTGTATTTTATATTTGAATTGGAACATTAATTCAGATTGTTTTAATATATGTATTGTTAATATATAATACAATTTAATTGATTTAGTTAATTTTGTTGAATTATTCAAATGTGTTTAAATGAGAACTTTTCCCTTTTACTAAGCTGTTTTGATGATAAGTTAAACTTGATATTGTCGGTGTTATTTAAACGATAACTAAGTAATGAATCGAATTTCCTTTGCACAGTATTTGAGAATAGGATTCTTTCCAGCATTTATGGGCCAAAGAAAGATGAGGTCACCGGGGAATGCCGGAGACTGCATAACGAGGAATTGAATGACCTCTATGCATCTTCAGATATAGTTAGAATTATAAAATCGAGAAGGCTACGGTGGGCAGGACACGTGGCTAGAATGGGAGAAGAAAGAATGGCGAAAAATATATTGGTAGTGAGACCGATTGGGAAACGTCAGCTTGGAAGACCAAGGAGGTGGTGGGTAGTCAATGTAGGAAGGGATGTGAGAGAGATTGGAGAGGGTAGAGGTTGGATGGATGGTTATAGCTCAAGGAACGCCTAGAGAAAAGTGATAGCTGCTGCCAAGTCGAGTTCCGTAGAGCCACAGAGATAGATACATAGTCCTTTGCTCAAGATAGAAAAGCCAAATAATCTTAAGAAAAATATTATAGTATTATTTTTATTTCTTTTTAATTTTTTTTAAATTATAGTCTCTATATATATATATATAAAGTCGAAAATTCTTAATAGTAAACGTTTTCCAAACAATTTCATTGATATTTTATTTATTTTCGTTGTTTTTTTTTGTGTGGATTTTTTAGAATTTTGATACATTCAAAATAATTTGGTCCTAATGTTAATATCATCATTAAAGGTCATTACCATGCAACAAGTTTATTTATTTATTTTGTTTTTTTTTTTATTCTTGCATTTCTTTGAATTTTATCAACTCGAACGAATTGAACACCAAAGTGGGATTCCTAATAACTCTTCCTCTTGGTTAACCAGCAACATTAAATCATAAATGTTAAGACAGCTTAATAACAGTTAATTAATTATAGCTTATGAATGGGGGGAGAGAGTGGGGGATGGTAAAGTAATAATAATTAATTCAAAAATTACTACAGAAATATATCAAGTCATTTGAACTAATTATTGACATTAGATTGGAGAAGTTCTTAATTGAGTTTCACTTATGGGAAATGAAAAAGTAAAAAAAAACTTCCAATTTATTATTTATAGCAAATTCGTTAATATTCGTAGGGTGCTACGCAGTCTTAGACAGTCCCCTCGCATCCGGCCCCTTCTTAGCTTGATTTTTATTTTATCCTTCGAATTGATAATTTATTTTAATTTATTTATATTTATATATGAGGGGGATGAAACTTATTTATTCTTCGTCAAAGAGATGATTTCATTTTACCAGCATAAATATTTTCAATCTTTATATTTACTTAATTTAATAATAATAATAATAATAGTAAAAGAGGTGACTCATTCATTCATTACTAATTTATATACTCTCTAAATAGTTATGGTAGAAGGTATGATTAACTATTCCTATTTATTTATCTCTATAATTATTGATTTAATAAAAATTTTGTTGTAATTATTATAACAATTATTGGTATGTTAATAATATGAAGAAGGGTTGCATTTGTTTTTTAATTAAAAATAAATAAATAAAATTTTAAATATTTTTGAAAATAATTTTAAAAGAAGAGATAAAGAAATATATTAATAAATCACCTTTGAATGTGATGACAAAAAACAAATTATATATATCTATAGTTTCATTTTAAACAATTAGTAGTCAAATTTCAAATTTTAATTTCAAAATTCATTTATAAGTTCATGCTATTCAATTAAATAAAAAAATACCTAATAATTATATAGATAAAAAAAATGACAACTTTCTAATATTATATTATTTATTAATTTTGAAGAATTGATTTATTTAATATTATTGATTTTTTAATTTTTTTTTTTTTTTATTGTACATTTCTTCATCACCTTTGTTTCATTATTTCAGAAAGGATCGATACCTTTGATAGTATTAGTATAGGCAATTGGAAACGTTAAAAAAACTAAATAAAATAAAATATAATAGATTGACACTTCTTTTTTTTTTTTGAAAATTAGATAATGAAGTTAGCTATTTTTTCTACAAATAATTATTTTAGACTTGAATGTTCTTTTTAAAAAAAAGTTTAATTTAACAATGAGTGAAAGGACGATATTTTTTTAAAATAAATTCAAAAACAAATAAAAATATATTAACAAAGGTTGATTCAATGAAATTTTCTTTCTCAAAAGAAGATAGCATGTTTTTGAGAAAATACACTTAATAGAAAACAAAGTTCAATTTATGGTTTATGTATTCAGATCCATTTTATAATACATATAATAGCAAAATAAGGCTCTCTTTATATATTTTTTTTGAAATTTATTTTTTCAACCTGGTGTTCATTATTGAAAATAGTAAATTACTTTTTTAACAAATATTAAAGTTATAAATATATTTATAAAAAGTACATTATTTTATTTAATTTGAATAAATTTGTTTTTAATATTATATAATATTATTATGAGTAATTTTAATTGTACTCTTTGATATTTAGTTTGGCATTTTATCCACGTCATATACAATATTTAAAAAGCATTCTACTATTTCTTAATAATAAAGTAATAATAATAATAATAATATTAATAATAGACATAATTATTTTAATTCCTTTATACTATTTTTATTTTTAACTGATTAAATTTAAAATTTCATTGGATATTTTAAAATAATTATTATCTTTGGTGATATTAACTAGAAATCAAATAGAAACTTTAAATATAGATTCTTTCTAATAAATTTTCGGTAATTCTTTACAAAACAAGAAACTTCAGGGATTTGGATGAAACTTAGCTAGTGGATTCCTTTTTTAATTCCAAAGAAACTTTCCTTATACAATATTTCTCGGTCTCTTCTAGTTTACGAGATTCAAATTATTAAAATTTGCATATAAATATATTGATATTCTATTTAGCTATCACGTTTTATTTATTTGGCCAGCAGATGCTCCATTAATTTTTTTTTCACTTAGGTTTGGATATTGGAAAATTATTTAATTAATTAATTAAAATTAGTGAATTAGTCAATAAAACAGTATTAAATGGCTGCTGACTCATAACTAGTTTATCTGTTAAATTTTAATAATTTTTATCTCGTATACTAGAAGAGACCGAATTGAAAAACGAATCCACTGGCAATGTTTCATCTAAATCCCTAAAGTTTCCCGTTTTGTAAACAATTACCAATTTTTCTTATAAAATAATAAAAAAAATGATCATGTTTGAAAATAATAATAATACTAAAATGATAAATATTTTTGGTTGATAAATAAAAATATAGAATTGGTCCCAATGGAATATTAATTTAAACACGATAAATGCCATAAAAGCATTGCTTGTATTCAATTATTTCTATATAAAATCAGATATAATAGTATTAACTGTATGTAAATCAATTTATTTTTAATATTTTTCAAAGTAATTATGATCTATTTTTTTTATATGTATAATTTTAATTAACTCATGCATTTATCTTTTTCTCCCATCAGTAATATTTTCATTTCGTATTTTGATAATTTTAAATAGTACGAAAGAGAGGATTTCCACTTTAGGAAATAGAATTCATATTCAATAAGTTTGGATTTAAGTCTTGTTTTTTTAATTTAGAGTGTGAACTTGATAATAAAATTTTTCTCTGACTTAAATAATTTCAATTTTTATTTGAAATTTGAAATAAAGGTGTTCGATAGAGGGAACAACATAATAATAATATAATATAATACTATTTTCGAAACATACCTTTCGAAAAGTAATCAACCAATTAGAATGAGTAAATTATTATGAAATGACGTTATATTTTTAGAGTATGTTTATATTATATTACTAGACGAGGCCGTTGCAAACGGTGTTTACAATTTAAGTTTAAACTGAATTTGTAACTAACTTCACATAATGTTACAGACATCACATACTTACATCTTACGACGGAAATTAAATTTATAGATAATAATAACGTTTGTTGTTCCTTATAAATATATTTATAATTTATTATTTAGTTAAATACAGTTCAGCTAAACGTACTTTAATATATATAAAATGATAATAAGATAAAAATAAGACTTATATTATTTTTATTATAATTTTTAAGCTATTTTTATTAAAATAAATACTCTTTTAAATAATTAATTAAAGGTAGATAATTTAAATAGATAAATAAATATTGTTAGGAGTTGTGTAAAAGTTATAATACAATTATTCCTATCATTGGGCCCGGGTCCAACTATATTTATTATCAGTTTTTCATTCAGGAAATAGATTATATATATATATACAAAAATTAAATAACACAATCTAAAAGTTTGATGAACTCAACAAATAATATATATATATAAACAGAATTTATTATTCTTAAAGAAAATACTTAATTTTCATTTTTTATTTTAAAAATAAAATTCATTCAATGTCTTTTTAAATAAAATATTAACAATACCAACAATGATTATTTACAATAGATAAGTATGAATCGATTAAATATTATTTCTATCTTCATGCTACATGGTTTACAAGATATGATATATATGATATATAAGTTACCTTTCTTACAATTGATATTGTTTATTATGGGAAAAAAACTAAAATATTATAATAAATAAATTATAAACAAAGAATATGGAATCTACATTATTATTTAATCAGCGTTTTTATATAAATTAATCCAATATTAATTTTTATTTATTTCTACTCATTGTTGATCACTTCACATTTAAAATTAATCATCCCATCCCTCCCCCCTACATCTTATATTTTTATGAATGATTTTATTTTTAGAATGATCCTTTAATATCCATTATCATTTGGTAACACTCGATTGACTCATAATTTTATTAATAAATATCGAGATCGAAAAATTTTCCATTCATTTTATATTTCAATTTTATATTTATATGCACTTTGTCTTTTTTCTTTTCTATTGCTTCACATTACCCTTCAATATCAACATTATTATTGAAATGCTGATAAATTTACAATTATTATTTATTTTTACAAATACATTAATCTATAAACTGATAAAAGGATAATTATATTTGCTTAAAATCATTATTTAACAAATTATTTTTATAAAATATTATTTTCGTATAATTATCAGTAAAAAAATAAAAATTAACTTATATAATATTATATAATTCTAGACAAACTCTCTCTAGTGTGCTATTTGAATTATAAAAAGAAAAAAAAATAATATAATTTTTTTTACATATATAATACAATAATATAATATCAAAAAATTAGATTTTGTTAATGTGTGTATTGTATTATATTAGTAATTTTTTGTAAATAAAAATTGTTTTCATCATTTAACAAAGCATTTTCTTATCTAAATAGAAATAACACAATTTACAAAAAAATAAACATAATTATGTAAACTGGTTATCCAGTCATGGATTTGGATAAAACTTTACCAGTGGATTCCTTTTTTAATTCCAAATAAACTCTTCTTATGCAAATTTTGCGGGTAGCTTCTAGTTTACGAGATAAAAATTATTAAAATTCCCATAGATATTATATTTAGCTACCACGTTTTATTATTTGACTATCAAGGGGCTCCAATAGTTTTCGGGTTTTTTTTCAGTTCGGATTAGATATAGAAAAATTAAAAAATTAATTAATTAAATTCCATATATCCAAAACGAACCGAAAAAACCGAAAATTAGGAATAAGTGAATAATTATTGAATTAGTCAATAAAACATTACTTAATGAGATCAAATTTCGAGGTTCATAATCTGGCAAACTTTAATCTTTTTTATTTCGTACACTAGAAGCAACCCGCAAAAATTGCATAAGAAAAGTTTATTTGAAATTAAAAAAAGAATCCACTGGTAAAGTTTTATCCACATCCATGACTGGATGACCATTCAATATAATTGCCAAAAAATAATAATAATAATAACAATAGTATTAATTTTATTTGTTTTGATCTGATCAAACTACTACCTTGTATATTTATATTTTAAATGAATTAATTAATACATAAATACATTTTAAATAAAATACAAGCTACTAATTAATATTAGTATTTTATAAAATTATTTATTAGTTACTTAACTAATTTTATTTTTATCATTTTAATTATATTATTTTTTTATTTTATTTTCTCTTATTTATATTTATTTTAATGAACATTTTGTGGTTTTGGATTTAAAAGATCTTAATTATTTATTTTATGTTTATACAGATAATATTTTTCTACATTTCTATTTTTCCTCTAAATAATAATTTATAATTATCTTATCTTTTAACGTCTCAAGGTTTTATATTTTTATATTCAATATTTAATTTTTACTTTCGTTTAATAACAATAAATATTCTAAAATATTTATATTCTTTAATATATTTATAGTAAAAAAGCCTTAAATTTGAATATATATACATATATATATATATATTCTAAAAAAATCATTAAATTATAATAATAGTTAAAATTGAAACTTTTTTAAATTATAAACTTGATAGTAAACTTATCTATTATTTTGAATTATCATAAAATAATTCAGGTTGAAGGGGGCGGGGGGAGGAGGGGTGATTTATGAGTATTTTTAGAAGCCAAATTGAGTTACGATATTTCATTTACTTGTTTATTATATCGGTTAAAGATGATGGGTAAATAGTGATAGTATGTGAAGTGTGGTTTGAATTTATGAATTTATCAAGCCTAACAAATAATTAGGATCCTAAAATAAATTATAAATTTAAATTTCTCTTTAAAAGAAAAACATATTTATTTTAAATAAATAAATAAGATAACAATATACATTTTATTTATTTAATAATACTTAAAATTTAATTTTAGCTACTAAATTTTGATTTATTAACATTTCAATTATAATTAGATAGTATATAATATTAGATTATATTTTTAAATATTTTATTAAAAATTTTTTCTTAATAAAAATAGATGAAAAATAATTATTTTGCTTGTTGACATAATATTTCCAAAGCGATAATATGTCAACCCAGCATATTATTCATTTATTCTATATAAATAAATATTATATACTAAAATAGATCACAATCAGTGAAGAGCCGCTTTGTTCATTTGAAAATGTTCGAAGTTTATCATTAAATATATGTTTTTCGAAGTACAAGAATGTCAAATATTTATTTTAAAATGGGCTTGGAGGAGGGTGGAGGGGAGAGAGACATGAGTATTTTTTCTTTACCCTTAAAAACAAAAAACAGAGTTAGGTTCGGTTGTAATGATATTATTAGAAATTGTTCCAATTCGCTTGGATAATTTGCTGAGTTTGAGCCTGGATCTCTGATCCATTGGATATCCGATGTGGTTTAATCAAAGGGTATGCTGCCTCTCATTCTGCTGCTTTTCAATTTGGTCTGGGAATATCTGAATAGACAGATTAGCATTGATTCTCGAGTTAATTTCCTGATAGTATGTTATGCAAACGATTCAGACTTTATTGAAGATAATGAAGTGATAATTAACCAAAAGGGGAATGTCCTCCTAAAGTAGAAGTTGTAACTTGATTAAATGTCTCAATAAATTATATGCTCTTCTCAATTTACAGTTATTATTAAAATAAAAAAAAAATTCACATCTTATATAAATTTAATAGATATTCTCTCATCCATTCACCAATTTTTATTACATTAATAGATATATTAAAATTATTTGAAATTGTTTCTGTAGCTGGAAATTATTTTTTTTAACACGTTACCGCCAGCTCCATAATTGGTCTATTTATTTTATGTGGCGGCATAAGCAACCGGTGGTACATGCCGACTGGAACGTATTAAGTGCTCTTATAGGGTTAATCGAAAATACATGTGGCAAGAATGGGGAAGTGGGGAGACCGATTGGGTAACGTCCGCCTGGAAGACCAAGGACGCGTTTGGTGGACAATCTAGGAAAGGACTTGAGAGAGATCGGAGAGGGTAGGAGTTGGATGGATGGTTATAGCTCAGGATAGGGACAAATGGGCTTGTTGCGACAAACAACTATCCAGTTCGGTAGAACTACAGAAATAGATAGCTAAATAGATAGATTAAATGTTCTTAAAGGGATATTTTAGTATTAAAACAAATCTCATTAAAAAATAGTTAACATTAGAATTTGTTGATTATGCAATATAATGATTTCACATTCCTAAGAAATTAATATTCATTGGAACTGGTCAGCATTATCATTCCTATTTAAATATACATATAAATATGTAAATTAATTTTTAATTTAATTTAATTTAATATCCAATAATAAAAATGTATATAAATTTATATTTTCTTATTTTGATTTTAATTTTTAATTAATTAATGAATTTATTTATTTCATTTATTTCAATAAAACGTTGGTTTGCTATCGATTTCTATATTCATAATTGGATACAATTTAATTGATAAAGCTGACCATCATTAAAGAGTTAAATTTAGGTCATATAAACCCAATTCCTTGATTTTCTAATCCCTTAAAAAGTTGAAATATATATATATACAATACTTATTTATTTATTTCTGAAATATTAATCTTATTAATTGGATCGATATAATTAAATATCAATTTTTTTTTAATTTGAACAGATACCTTTATAATCATTTCCAATCGATTAGATTGTTTCTATCTTCATGACACTCTCGAGGATAGCATTGACACTTTTAAATATTCAACTATATATTCATATTTAATTCCGACATTTCACTAGCCCTAGCCCTTTTTCACAACATCGATTTATTATCATTTTATTCTTTTATAAACAAAAAATAAATATTTATTATTACATATCGTTTTACAAATTCATATTTTAATGGAATATAATAATTATGATAAATGTTATTATTTTGTCATCTCCAATGAAGTTAGAAACTAATTTAATTATCTACTCTAATTTTTCTGATATTAATTTGATATTTCCTTTTTCAGGGCCCTCCCCAGCCTGGTCAACCCTTCAAATTTACTGTAGGAGAATCATGTGATCGGATTAAGGAAGAATTTAATTTTCTCCAAGCCCAATATCACAAGTAAGTAATTCCAAATTCCATATTATCATTTCAATAGTTCTTTTTTATATATGTGTATATATATATTTTCTAAATTATCAAATTCATTATAATCACTATTATAACTAATCTATTTGTTTGGAAGATTTCCCCCCCCCCCATCTCCCCAATTGTTAATTCCAACTAAAATCGATTAATTCTGTTCTTTTCAAATAAAAGACAAGCTGGCGATTTGTCATCATTGAATTGAGTGATCCACTTTATTTCATCGATCACTCAAGCACAAACAATCTCTAATGAGCCAATGTGCTAGACTGATGATAGGGATCACGTCCTCGAAATTATAATCTCATTTAATCATTCTTTATCTATAGAATATTATTTTTATTATTTATTTATTCATTTATATATATATATATATGGTAATTGTTCAGTTTAACCGATGTATCAGGGATTTGGATGAAACTTTGCCAGTGGATTCCTTTTTTAATTCCAAAGAAACTTTCCTTATGCAATATTTCTCGGTCTCTTCTAGTATACGAGATAAAAATTATTAAAGTTTGACAGAGATAAACTAGTTATGAATGAGCAGCCATTTAATATTTTATTGACTAATTCACTAATTATTCACTGATTTTCGGTTTTTTTTTCAGTTAGGTTTGGATATGGGAAAATAATTTAATTAATTAATTTTTTTAATTTTGTTATACCCAAATCGAAAATTAGTGGAGCCCTCTGGTGGTCAAATATTAAAACATGGTAGCTAAATAGAATATCAATAGATTTATATGCAAACTTTCATAATTTGTATCTCGTAAACTAGAAGACACTGCCACATATATACATACTGCTTAAGGAAAGTTTGTTTGAAATCAAAAAAGGAATTAATTCACTGGTAAAGTTTTAACCAAATCCATGATACATCGATTAGACTGAACAATTACCATATCGCAAATTGTGTAATTATTTAATATTATACTAATAATTAAATGCTGAATAAGAATATATTTGTTCGCTCAGAGAGGTGGTTTGAATAAATAAATGTTATTATTTGTTATATAAATATTTCATATCAAATATATTTTTCTTTATAAAACAAAATTTTAAATTTTGATTTTTTTTTAATATTTTTTAATTTTCTATAATATTTGAAAAAATACTTAAAATGTAAATTACTCTAATAGTTTTATTTAAAATTCCCAATATCCTCACTGTCTCTCTCTATATATAAATATTATAAATTATAATAAATCATTTATTTTTTTCCAAATTTTATTTATTTGTTAGGAAAAAAAAGATCAATATATAATACCATTTTATTAGATTCTCAATGTAATTTATTAGGTGATTTTATTTATTACCATTGAAGTGTTATTTTCCATTTAAGTGTGAAAATGTTAAGTGCAAGTTGAGTGTTATTTTCCTTATTCAGGATTTAATAATTATTAGTATATATAAATTAAAATATATATATATATATATTAATCTTTAAACGATTTCAAACATTCAGTCTGAATTGATATGGAAATAATAAAAACCACATTTATTTTATATATAAAAAAAAATCATTATGTGTGGTTATCATTGTTCTTAAACTCCAATTTTATTTTATTTATTTATTTATTTTTTTTTTGTAAATCTTCATCTTAAAAATTATAAATGGATACCCTTACATGTGGGTGATGAACCCATCGTTTATAAAATCGCCAGCTTAGCCCCCCCCCCCAATGAAAAGTCATAACAAATGAGAAATAATTCCCTTCTGAACTTTAAGACCTTACCAATAAATTATTTTCAATTAGAGTCAATTTATACTTACAAGAGGCCAAATCATATATTAATTTATCATTTTTTTTTTATTTTCAACGAACCTTTCCATATTTTCTATTTTAATAAATGTCATTTATATAAAATTCATACTTTAGTATAAGGTATATAGTATTAGTATCAACATATAATAACGAATAATGTCATTGTGGACAATATTAAAAAATAACATTGTAAATAATATAATATATTTACATCTTAAATGCACATTGAATATATTCACATTTATTACTATTCTCCTATTAGGCTCCGTTTGTTTTTTATTTTTATTTATAATTGAAAATGAAAAAAAGTTAATTACTTTGAAAAAAAAAAATATAATAAGGAATAAAACGATACTAACCTGCAGAGTAGTGATTTGCAAAATAATAATAATATTAATAATTTCCTCTTGTTTATTATTTATGTATTTAATGTGGATTGTCATAAACAGTAACTTTAATTATATGAATTAGATTATAACTTAAAAATAAGTCTTCTGTCTAATCAAATGAAAGATAATTAATTGATCATTTCAATTTTATTTTATTTTTTTTTTGTTCATTTTCTGGCTATCTCATTTTTTCATTCATTTCCACCAACTGTCGAAATACCCTGAAAAAAAAATAAAAAGAAATTTAAAAAATAATTAAATATGATCTACATATATATATCTATATCTATATTGATATGGTCACTTGTAAATTTAATTGATTCTTTTAAATTACTTAATTAATAATATACATACATACATACACATACATATATATATATATATATAACAATTAAAGAACCATCTTCTATGTATTTTTTTTAGATCTGTCTCTATCCATTTTAAACATCAGCGTCCGCTCTAGCATTTACGGCGCCCCGGGCAAATGAATAAATTGGCGCCCCTATATTCGTAAAATATATGACATTCATAAACAAAATGCCGCCCTTCAAATTTTCCGCCCCGGACAAATGCCCGGTTTGCCGTCTTCTAGAGCGGGCCCTGTAACAATAAATGTTCTCTTAAATTTATGTTTATGTTTTTTTTTTTTCAATTAATTTTATTTATTTTTAATTTTCTTATTTATTTTATTTAATGAATTTTAAGTTTCAGATATTTTTTGCTGAATCTCATCAATTGTTTGTGTTATGTTTAAATCATTATTAATAATAATATTTTTAAAATTTTATTAGGAACTTTGTGGTTGATTTTAGAGAATAAACCTGAATATTGTTTTTCCCCATTAACCCCTCGAACATTTATTCATATATATATATATACATATCATAATTTGTAATGTATATTTTTTTATTTTTTCTTTTTTTTTTATTTTTTCTCTTCTTCCTGCCTTCTTCTCTTCACATCATCATAGTCTTAAATTGGAATGTGAAAAATTGGCAAGTGAAAAGATTGAAATTCAACGGCATTATGTGATGGTGAGTGTTTCTTAAAAGCCGCCAGAGAAAAAAATTTAAAAAAAATTTATCCCGATCTTCTCCATGTTCCATTTGGGTTGCTATGTTCTTCATGTACATCTTCATTCCTTGACGATCCTCACCGGAAACATGCTTCTTTTCTCTTTTTCTATTTAACCTTTTCGATTTTTTTTTGTTTTTGTTATATTATCACTCAGAAATGAATGATTCACCATCTTTCCATCTTGATGACACAATGAAATCCTGAAAAAAATGAAAAATGAAATCTAATCTATATATATAATTCGATTTAGGAAATATAAATATAAAACACCTCCATTATAACTCAGTAAACAAAGATTTTACCTTAAATGCAGTTAGAATTATCCTATGATTCCCCTATTTTAACTTAACTAGTATAATCTAACAGTTATATATTAGGTTATATTATGTTATGTATTAATTTATAATGATAGTAATCCCTTTTTATTCATAATACCGATAAGTTTTGAAATTAAATTAGCCCAAATCAATACATAATTTTTTTCAATATTCATTTTTTTTTTAATATTATTTTAAATATATTTCAAGGAGGTGTTTTCTATTTTGGCATTCATATATTTGTTTTGAATTAATTAATCAACAATCTCAATAAGAATAATGATAGCAACTTATGTCATCGATATTTAAAAATAACATATACAATATAGAACTAACATAACCTAAATTATGCCTTTTTGTGTTTATATTATTGGTAAACCCTTACATTGGATTTTTTTCATCATAATTCAATTAAACGTTATGTCATCAAAAGACATTCTCTTCATATATTTCAATGAATATAATAATGCAAACAAAAAAAAAAAATGGAAAAATATGACATTTATAATAACTGATCTATAAAAAAAATACATAATGAATGATAATATTTAATGTATAGATATTTTATTTTCCTCTAATGATACTATTATTTTTACGTAAGCAGACTTCACATCCAGCCAGCCAGCACTCATTTCAATTAAATAAATATACAAATGATATATATAAATATATAATTTTTTTATTTATTTAATTTAATTTTTTTTAAATTTATTTATTTGTTTTGTTTAAATAAATATTTATTCTTTCTTTTTCTTAAAAAAAAACTTATCACGTGTTTTTTTTCCCCCGGGGAAAAAAAAATTATTATTTCAGTTTAAAAATGGAGTGTGATAAAATAACCCAAGAAAAAACAGAAATGCAAAGACATTACGTAATGGTGAGTAACTTAAAATACAAATGATCAACAAATCTAAAGACTTTTAGAGACTTATATATTTTATATATATAAAAATAATATAAAATTGAATTTCTTAGAGCTAAAAATAACATCTCGCGAGTAATTAATTATTTTTGCCTTTTATTATTAATATATATATATATATATAATTAATATATATCAGTGATTCCCAAAGTGGGCCCTACCGACCTCTGGTAGGGGCTTCAGCGATTCAGAGGGGCGGAAACTCTAGGGAAAATTACTTATATACTAGCCCTTCCCGACATCATATGCATAAAATTCTGCTTAGAATATAAAATTATAAACTTTATTCAAATCGTCGTAATAATTTTTTTTCAATATTTAATAATAACAAAACAAAATTTAAAAAAAATGAAGTTAGTTACAAATTAATAATTTTGACAATTAGTAACTAACTTCATAATGTTATAGGCATCACATACATACGACGGAAACTATATACTTTATATTGATTACTTTTCTATTCTGAGTTCAATAACGAGTTTTATAATTTCAAACCTCAATGGTTCTAAATTACATTCTTCTATATAATATTTTGCAAATAAGTACATATATCTTTCTGTTTAATTGTTATTAAAATTTAAAAAAAAATATAAATTTACAGAGGGCGCTGAGTAAAATTTTTCTGAAAAAGGGGCGCCGGGCCAAATAAGTTTGGGAACCACTGATATATATATATATATATATATATATATATATTAATAATAATAATTCGTAGATTTGAATTACCTCAAGTTTTGAACTCTTTATTATTTATTTTTATTTATTTTATTATTTATTATTTTGTTTACTTTATCTATCTACTTCTTTTTTTTGTTTACTCGCTAGCTCTAGATCTTTTGTAGTTAGCTTATATATTGTTCAATATTTCTTGAAAAAAAAAATAATAACACACAAAAACAATCCATTCTATTTTTTTTATTTCCTTTTCTTCTATTGATAGATAGGATGACAATGTGTTATGTATTTTTCAAACAATGATATTATCGAGTTATATATTAACTATAAAATCGATAAAAATAATTATTGTAAAATTGTTGATTGTCTCATTAAATAGGAGATTGAAAATGATGATCAATTAATGTGATTAGGTAAGAAAGGCGTAAAATGAAAACAATGCGTTTAATTATTAAAAGGGCTCTCTTCTCTCATTTGGCCCGATGAGAATGTTATGGTCGAATAACAATAACAGTTTAAGGATCCAATTCTAGAGTGGGTTTGTAATGAGCTTGGAGAAGGAAATTTAGAGAACAGGCGAGGATTTAACACCCATCAATTATTTGGATTTTGTGTTTCGTTATTAAAAGGGGACTTAAAATTTAAAAATTGCTTTTGATGCATTACGAGGGATACAAAAAAAAAAATTATAATTCTATAATACATTTACTATACTATTTTAGAGAAAGGGTGAATTTTGAATTATTTCGAAAAGTATTTATTTATTCGTCAATATCCATTTTGTCCCCTTCAAAGTAATTCCCCTCAGATATCATGCACTTATGCAAATGCTTCGAAAATCGTCGATGCACTTTTGAAATGCGCTTTTCGGTATGACCATCAACTCATTCTTCGATTCCTACTTTATCTCATTAATTGTGGCAAAACGCTTTTCTTTCATTGGTCTCTTCACTTGTGGGAATAGGAAAATGTTGCAGGGAGCCAAATCTGGTGAATTCGGTGATGAAGGCAGAATTACGGTGTAGTTTTTGCTCAAAAAATGACGAACAAGCAATGATGTGTTATTATCGCGATGCAAAATCCATGAATTGTTTTTTCAAAATTTCGATCGTTGGTTTGAGCCATCTTGCTTCACGCAAACGTTGCATAACTTCTTTGTACTATTCCTATTTTTTTTAAGTAAAAAATCGAAGAACACACGAAAACGTGACTAACTTTTTCAGTTGTCAAAAATAAACTACTAATCCAAAATGGCTGATAATGTCAACATATGAGAGACATGTGTGTACCAACATAACAAAAAAAAAATAGCACACGAACATTCAAAATTCACCTTTTCTTTTGAATAGACCTAATATATATATATATATAATAGACATGAACAATATTATTTATTCATATTTTTTTTTCTTGAATTCAATATTAAATAATTAAATAGTCGGAATAATGATCATTTCATTTTTGATGAGTAAATAAAAGAAAATTAGGTGAAAGAGAGAAATTAAAAATTTATTTATATAATTAATTTTTTTTTCCCAACTTTTCTTTTAAATAAATATCGCTATTAAATTTGGGAAAGAAAATTTTAAAATAAGCAAATAAAAAACATTAAATTATTATTTATTTTTTTTTTAATTTATCTTAAAAGGGGTGAAGTGTTAGTAAAATGATAATATTTAAGTTAAAGGGCGAAATTGCATTAAGGATACATTTTTATTAAATTAAAAAAACCAACTTATTTTTGAACATATTCCAATTTATTTTTATTATTTGTAACGATATTAATGGATTTTCTAAAACGAACCCAGAATTTCTATAATTAATTTTTTTTATTTTATCCAGATATATAATATATTATTTACTATTCCTATTTTTTGAATATTCTCCATCTATATATAAAAGCCTATTTTCTTATTAATTTTTCTTTTTTTTAAAATTTGTTATTGAATGATTAAGGTAGCGTTTTCCAACCTGTGGGGCGCGACCCTCTGGGGGGCGCAAAGGATTAGAACCAATTCCAAGTGCCCGCGAAGGTAATTCAGGTGCCCGCAAAATTTTGAAAATTTTGAATTTTTTTTTTCAATATGGCTCTTAAAAAAAGGTCAGATGATTTTGCGATGCTCTGTTATATTATTTCAGAAATGTGCTCGACTATTGAAAAAGGAAATTAGATTATTACAAAAATTAAAGGGGGCCCAAGAATTTAGTCATGAATCTCCAGGTTGGCTAGAAGAATTGACGAATGGATGGTGTATATGGGAAGGATTTTAATATGGAAAATAGATTGTTAGGAATTTTTGTGTTTGGGACGCGACCTCCTCAATTGGAGGCGAGGAGAAGTCGTGGCTTGCGTGAGCAGGGTTGCTTCCCTGAAGTGGACCAAACTCTATCCGGATCATAGAGAGGGTCCACCCGCTACTCCTATTATATATATATATATATATATATATATATATAATTCAAACTATTAAAAACAAATATAAATAAATCAATCATTAAAATTCTAAAATGTATAGAATTTTCTGTTGTCAACCGCTTTTAGAACCTTAAAAAAAACATTGAAATTAAAAACGACTTCATTAACGATTGATCACGTTATCATCGATATTAGCCAATCACAAAAACTTGGAATATACAATTTGACAAATTGGGCAGTAATCTAATAAATGGATATAATCGTAAAAAAATTACTAATAACACAAAAAAAAATTCTCTAAGCTTTGTGTATTTTATTAATTTATTTATGGATACGTGGATGGCTTAAATATTTTGACGACTTGGAAAAATTCAATTGTAATTAGTACATAAAAAAAAAAATGTGTTAATTGCGGGAAAAGAGGTGTGTGGGTTTACGAAATTTACACCTTAAATGAAAATATCTAATTGCGGAATGAAATAAAATAAAATAAAATAAATATTCTAAAAATGCAAAACACGATTTTCAGAAAGCAAATTATAAAAATATACATATATTATCGCTTGTTCGTTGATAATAATAATTGGAGAGAAATTAAACTGAGTTGGTAATCAGGTATCCAGTTAACAATGTTCTTTTGTTAAATTACTTTCGGAGGAGATAACAAAATTTAATAAATACCTAATCATATTGAAAATAATTCAATGTATCCTATCATAGGGTGTCATTACATCCTTGTAATAATTAAAAATAAATGAATATACATCAGCTTTTCGATATTTTATATTTAAGCATGAAACAAAAGAATAAAAAAGGTGATAGAGGAATATGGTTGTTGATTATTTTTCTACGTTCTTTAATATATAGAAGTTGACAGCTTAAAAAAAAAAAGAATTCAAGAAAGTCAACATTGGTTTCTGTGTTTCTGCCTTTCAATTCTTAATTCATTTCACTGGAATAAACATTTATTTTTTCACATGTTAACATTTTATATTTAGCCAATAGGAAATTAGTGAACCGCGAATTAAATGAGAGTGGGTGTTCAATTATAAAGGTTATTTAAGAATTGGGGGTGAGTAATTAAGTTTAAGGTGTGTATTCGCCTTTCCCCTTTTCCATAATAATTCCAGTCATAATAATAATTCTATTTTATTGATTTTGGGTTGAGTTAGGAAGTTCTCAATCATTCCTCCAGTTCATAAGGGTTGAATCAATCGAAGTATAATAGATTGTTGAGAGGGTTCTTCAAAATACACTTTCCATCCCACAAGATATCTTTATAGTTTAGTTTACACGGGCTTAGTACTTGTCATTAGTTCAGGGGTGGGTAAATACTTTGAAGCGCGAGCTTTTGGAACGCCCGCCGGCCCTTTGAAAAAGTTGGCTCTTATTTTGATTTTTCGTTCAATATGTCTCTAAAACAAAAAAAAGATAAATTTTTTTTATTAGTGTTTTCGAAATATGGTCCTCCGGGCCGGAAGACATTTTGAAAATTTCATTTTGGCACGCGCTTAAAGTATTTGCCCACTCCTGAACTAATGACAAGTACTAAGCCCGTGTAAACTAGGCTTAATATTAGTAAGAAACTATCCTTGTAATTTATATATATATATATATATGCATTGAATCGACCAAGTTGTTTTAAAATAATTGTAAAATTATAAAATATAATAAACATAAACGCATTAATAACAAATTCATTTTCAGTTCACATTTATACAAAGTATTTTTTTTTTTTATATATATTTCTAGGGAAACCGAGTGGGAAAGAGACCGATTGGTAAACCAAAAACGCGGTGAACAGACATGTAGGAAGGGAGGGAGTTAGATGGGAGTGGGAATGGCGCAGGATGAGGATATTTGGAGGAATGTTGTTGCTGCAGCCAAGACCTTTGGCGTTCCGTAGATCTACAGAGATAGATAGATAGATATTTTTTCATCTCTCGCTTGAGAATGAATAATTTCTCCATATACCATAATATTATGATATAATAGGATGTTTTTCATTATTGTCTCCTTTTTTTCTGAAAGTAAATGACCTTTTCCCAATATTTGTATTTCAAATAGTCCCATTATAGTAAATTAAAAAAAAAATTAATAATAATTAATGTAAAATTAAATTATTTTTTTTTAATTGAAACATTTATATTTTATTTTATTTTCATTGATATTTTTTCTTCATTTAAGGTTTTATATTTTTTTTATCCACAAATTAAACTTGAAAGAATTATATAAATATATATAATTTTTTTTAAAAAAAAAACGAATATAAAATCAATTCTCTTCTTTATAATCGAACATTTCCCATACTTGAATAATACAAAAAAAAAATAATAATTTTGTTTTGTATTTTCATTTCTCTTTGCTTTTTTATTTATTATTTTTTTATTTATATTTTTTTTTTATTTATTATTTATTTTTGTTATATTATTTGAATGAGCTCTGGTTGTATTGATAGGATGTTGAAGTGTGTTTATGCACCATTGATGAATGTTTTATGCATGACTATTCTTTATTGGCTAAAATATGATGCAAGAATTTCCAATGGATCCAATTTATGAATCATTTTTTTTTCCATTTTAAATTTAAAAATAAAAAATAATAATAAATACATATTATAATTAGATATATATATATATATATATTTATTTATTTATATATATATATTTAACATGTTCCCGCCAGCTCCATAAATTATCTATTTATTTTATGTGGCGGAATGAGCCACCGGTGGTACATGCCGACGGGAACGTGTTAAGCCTTATTGTGTTTGAAATGTTTTAATTTCTATAAATTAAAACACATTATTCAACTTTTTTTCTTTTTTTTTCATGTTAATTAATATATATATATATATATATATATATTAATTAATCAATCTATTATTTATCAATATACTTAAATTATCCAAAATAAGCATGTTTTCCCACTCCTATGTATACCTATTTCAAGTAAACCAATATTCCTGATTTTTCTGGTGGCTTTATTATATATATATTATATTATTATAAATTTTCTATACAATTTATATACTTCAATTTGTGATATCAATCTTTCTTAAAAAAAAATAAAAAAATCAGTAAAAATGTTAAACTTCTTAATACTTTCATTTAATTTTAGGATATTATTATACAGTAATCTTTTTTTTCTAGTAATAGTAAATTATTTTTCTATTTATTTATCATTATAGTACATAAACATTTTGTAGTATTGTTTACAATTATTATATATAATTATCGCTTAATTAATTTAAATTAAAAAAAAAAAACAGTGATAACCAATGAAATACAATTTTAATAATAAAACAATTTTTAATGGATTAAATTTTAGAAAAAAAAAATAATAATAAAAATAAATGCATATTCTTCGGGCGATTTATCTAATTTTTTTTTTAATATCTTTCAATTTAATTAATTTTAAATCAATGAGTTTCCAAAAAAAAAAAAAAACAATTGAAATGTCACTTTATAATTGTGTAGAATAATTAAAAAGTGAAATAATTTATTTAAAGTTAAATAAAAAATGTGAGAAAATTTGTTAAAAAAAGAAAAAAATTGCCATTGATTTCCTTGACATTAAAAGAGATAGATTAGTGATTCTCAACCTGGGCGATATCGCCTCCTGGGGGGGGGGGGGGGTGCGATCGACATCTTAAAGGGGGCGATTATTTGACTATACGATTTTGGGGGGCGAAATCATTTTCAACTCTAAAAAAAGGTAAGATGATTTTGTTTTTCCGCTTTTTTCAATATGGTTCTAAAAAAAACAAAACAAAAAGGTAAGATGATTTTGAATTTTTATCTGTTAAAATTTATAGGGGGGCGAATTATGAATTACGAAGTGGGTGTTTGGTCCAAAAAGGTTGAGAACCACTAAGATAGATGGATGGTTAGAATATAATTTTATAGATTTATTTATTTATTTATTTACACTACACAAACATTTCACCGTTCATTTTTCGATGCATAATAAACGATAGAGATTGTTTTTCAATATATTCCTATATAATTAGAAATGTCAAATCAACTACCCTTATAATTCTTTTTTTTATTTTTTTTTTATTATTATTTTTATTTATCAAGAAGATCAATCAATCAATAGGCGTGCTTCACTAACAAATATAAATTAATTTATGAAAAAAAAGCGATAAATATAAACCATCTTTAAATAAATTTTCCCCCAATTCTAATTCAATTTTGCTGGCAAGTTTGTTTTTTTCTTTTTTTCTTTTTCTTTAACGAATTGAACTTTTTAAATTAATTTCAAATTTAAGAAAAATCAAATGAAATTATTTCACTTTTTTGGAGGGAGTGATGGGGGGGGGGGGGGTTGATTTGATTTGATTTTAAATATTCCTTCAAGTCATCTTTATATAGAAATAGATGAACATATATATATATATATATATATATATATATACTAATATTGACATTCTGTTTTAGTACTACGAGATGTGCTATGGACTTAACGTTGAAATGCACAAGCAGGTAAGAATAATATCTTTATTATTATTACGATAAATTAATTAAATTATTTTAAAATAAGTTTTAAGAATTTTTAGTAAAATTCTTTTAATGGTAATCTATAAAATTCCATAATAAACAAAAATAGGATATTTTTTTTCATAAAATGAAGAATTCAATCAAAAACAAAAAATATTTTTAACATTTATTTTTTTTATATTATCAAAAACAATTAATCATTTCAAAAATCGGTTTAGTTCAAATTGTCATGTCATGAATTTGGATGAAACATTACCAGTTGATTCCTTGTTTAATTTCAAAGAAATTATTCTTATAAAATTTTTCTCGGTCTCTTCTAGTTTACGAGATAAAATTTATTCAAATTTGACAGATAAACTATTTATGAATGAGTAGCCATTTAATAATGTTTTATTGACTAATTCACTAATTTTCGGTTTTTTTCGGTTCGGTTTGGATATAGGGAAGTTATTTAATTAATTAATTTTTTAATTTTTCTATATCCAATCCGAACTGAAATAAAAACCAAAAATTAATAAATCATGGCAGCTAAATAGAATATCAATGGAATTATATGCAACTTTTATTTTAATATTTTATTTATTTATTTTTTTAGTTTAAATTGAATATAAAAATTTAATTTAAGTATTCTTTAAAAAGAAGCAAAATTGATATAAATTAGAAATATATACTCCTGCAATTTTGGTCATTAATTAAATCAACCAATACGTTTAAATAATATTATAATTCAAAATTATTTCAATTTCTAATTGGATAATTATATTTCAAGTCGATAAAACCTAACACTCAATAATTATTGTTTGATATTTTAAATATAACTTGTATGTATTTATCGATAAAGTAGCCCATTAGTCTGAGGACAATGTGCTTGATTCTCAGTCGTGTCCTGGGTTCAAGTCCCAAGTCTGTCAAGAAAATTTCTTTCTAACTGGGTATGAAGCTCACCCTGGCAAGCTACTTGAAATAAGAAAAGTAGCGGTCTTGGGATATAATCAAGATAATGTTGGAGAGGTTACGTTATACTGATTCTATACGACCTCTACCGCTTAGACGGCAACCGACTTGAGAAACACTGTTCTTTCCAAAAACCTGACAGTCTTTTATTATGTATTTGTCGTATCGAACCGTTTTTCTTAATGATACAAATATTTGATTAGTACAAATTTGGAACAGTCATTTTGACCTTATTTTTTTTCTCTAAAGGCTAGTTGGTAATACTAGCTAATCTTATACATATAATGTATAATAATTCAGCTTTTTTAGTCATACTTGTGATAAAATTGAATAATATTAATGATAGTATTTAATATTTTTTTAAAATTTATTACTATTCATATTATTTTACAATTAATATTATTTTATTACAACAGAATTAATGATTTATTTGTGTATTAAAAGATTGCTAGAAAGTTTATTAGGAATTTTGCAATTTTTTTTTTTTAAATAAATTTATATTTATTTGTCAATATAAATTTTTAGTAATATTTCAAACAAACAAAATTACCTTTCTATAGGAAATTAATAATTTATTTTTTTTTTAAAATTCAATAAAATTTATTACAATTTTTTTTACCTTTTTTAATGTTTCATTTCAGACTGAAATCGCCAAAAGGCTCAATGCAATAATTGCACAAATATTACCATTTTTATCACAAGAGGTAAGTTTCTAACTATTTTTAATTTTCAATATATATTTCTATATTTTTATTTTAAATTTTGAAAAGAAAATTTCTAATATTATTTAATTAAATTGAAATTAACTATTTATATTATAATCATGCATTGGAATCGTAATAAGTCGATAGAAGTATGTAGAATATTAGACTGAAAGTTAAGGTAACCAATTTTTTTTTCCTTGCCCGTACAAAATACAACCCTAATGGACCAAATGAATGATACTGAATAGACGGATTGAAAAAAGCCATTTTACAAGGGGAGGTCACGACGTGTAACCAATCGATTTTGATAAAATTCATTGTATCGATAGGGTATAACGTCAAGTCTTGCTGGGTAAAAGGTTAACACGCACTACTAAAGCGTTCGCGAGAAAATCGTAATTAATAAGCTGGAGTGTTTCCACTCGACTATCTCGCAATTTGAATTGGATTAAATAAAATAATATAATATATTTAAATTAAATTTAATTAATTAAATTATAAATTAAAATTAATAAATATATTTATTATACCACGCGTGTTTGGCTCTTTGTTGATGGCACCACGTCACGTGCTGGCGCGTGATTTGCAGTGTTAAAAAATTAATGGTACTTTCAGCAATTCAATCAAGCTGAAATTTTATATATAGCAGTTTTATACAATTTTTAATCATGTGAAAAATTATCAAACATATATCTTTATTACGGTCACTTTAGAGGAACGCTCAGCTCGATACATTTAGTCCAGCGATATTCTAATTTTTTTAAGTCATCCAAAAAATATGATTTTTCCTACTCGCAAAATAGGGCTTTGTTGCGGCGATAACTTCTTCATTTGACTTGAATCGCTTTCCGCCGAGCCATTTTTTCATGTTTGGAAAAAGAAAGAAATCGCATAAGGCCAAATCTGGAAAATAGGGTGGATGAGGCAGCAATTCGTAGTGTAATTCGATCAGTTTTGCTGTGGAGATTGTGGATGAGTGAGCTGGTGCATTGCCATTGTGGAAGAGCACTTTTTTCTTCGCCAATTGGGTCCGTTTTTTCCTCAATTCAGCATTGAATCGGTCCAAAAAATCAGCATAGTACTGCCCCGTGATTGTCCTTCCCTTCTCCAAATAGTCGGTGAAGATTATGTTTCGCGAATCCTAAAAAACGGTGGCCATGACTTTTCCTGCCGATGGAACCGTTTTCGCCTTCTTTGGAGCAGGTTCACCGGTCGAAGTCTACTGTTTTGATTGTTCTTTCATTTCTGGCGTTTAGTGATGGATCCATGTTTCGTCGACAGTCACAAAACGCCGTAGAAACTCTTGAGTTGTGCTTAAACTTGTCCAAACAGTGCTTCGAAGTTGTTATGCGATTCCGTTTTTGTTCCACTTTGAGCAAACGCGGCACCCATTTCGCCAATAGCTTTCTCATGCCCAATTTCTCGTGTAGGATATTTTGTACCCGTTATCCCCCTTTACACAGAAAGACTATCGATACAAATGAATTTCATCAAAATGAATTGGTTACACGTAGTGACCTTCCCTTGTTAAAGAAGGATTCCCCTACCCTCCCAATTCTTATCTCCGAATTGAATTTCTCTATTTGCCCTTGGGGTCACCTATTGATGATAAAATTTTCTTTTTCTCATTGTTTAGCACCAGCAGCAGGTAGCTACAGCCGTAGAGAGGGCAAAACAAGTGACCATGACTGAACTTAATGCCATCATTGGGGTAAGTCCTTTATGCAAACTTTTTTTAAAAATAAAATAAAATAGAAAATATTTTTTCTCTATTCAAAAAAAAAAAATAAAAAAAAAAAAAAAATAAAAAAATACAAGCTGCCTGAAATTTTTTCATTATCGGACAAATCATCAACCTAATATTCCCTTTCATCCTTGCAACAAATTTTTTTTTATTAATCTATTATAATATCTGAAAATTTATTCTAATTGAATATGCCGAATATAACGGAATTATTTATTAGCAGTTTATAAAATTATAGTCTCGTTGTAGTGAGTGTTCGTTTTCCGTAGAAGTATATATTTATAAAGTAAATATATAGTCTTTTAATAATAATAATAATAATAATATATTTTATTGGTTAAATTGACCATATAACATCTAAGCATATTGTAATAATTGCTCTTATGACTTGATTGCTATCCTAATATATATATATATATATATATTTATATAATAAACAACAATTTAATAAGTAGTATTACTTAAATATCTTTTACAAGTTATTTTTATCATCTGTATATTTATAGTATAATTAAATATGGCGATAATTTTGAATTATTATTATTATTATTATTATTACTATTAATAATATTAATTATTTTCTAACTAAGCATGTTTATTTTAGATTAAAGAATT
This sequence comes from Labia minor, assembly GCA_963082975.1. Classification (NCBI taxonomy): domain Eukaryota; kingdom Metazoa; phylum Arthropoda; class Insecta; order Dermaptera; family Spongiphoridae; genus Labia; species Labia minor. Next base: position 71,615,408 of record OY720348.1, read on the forward strand.
GTATTTATCTTAAAAAAATAAAAAAATACTATAACTAGTCATTTCAATTTATAGATAAAACGAAGATTATAAAACACCAAATCTATTTATCTATCTTACTGGCTCTATGAACCATGAGAGTTCTTGACCGCAACAATGACATTCCTCCAAACATCCCTATCCTGAGCCACGCCCATCCAATTCACATTCTCTCACAATTCCCTCATCTTCTTTCCTACAATAACAGAGCTTTCAAAATTAATAGTGTAATATATATATATATATATATATATATATATAAATATAATTTATATTATTATTTATGTTCTTTCCAATATATCCTCAATATTTCAGTAATATTATGATATTACTTGTCATTTATTATTTAGTTTAGGTTGGGAACTGAAATATCCTTTGACCTGTTAATTCATATTACCGAGTTATCTGTTTTATATAGCATCTCTATTTCTAGAAGCATTGAAATATCCCTTACATCGTTTGCATCAGTATACCAAACAGATCGTTCGGTTGAATATATAAACTAACAACGTATGGTGTATTTCACTGTTCTGTAACAGAACCAAATCTAAAAATGATATTTATTGAAAAGAAGAGTTTCTTTTGATTGTTTTAATTCTCGAATATTGATAACGAACTTGACAATTGTAATATTACCATTGCATTTACTCTAGTACTAATAATAATACTTAATCACATATTATTTATTTGATTAATAGATTTATCTTGAACAAATAAATACATTAGATCATACTTTTGATAGTTTAAATATACAGGGTCTGTGATCGACACATTTTTGTTTTAGTTTTTTTTTGTTTTTTTTTTTTTTTAATTATAATTATTATTTTAATAAGCAAATTATATATTAAGAAATTATTCAATTAAACTAAAAATAACTTCAATTTAAGTCCAATCTAAATATGTGCACGAACCGAGTAATAAAATTGAAATATTAAAAAAAAAAAAAAAATTACCTCTCTCTCTCGATGGCTTGGTATTTTAGGATCAATTTACAAAATCCCGAGCTGACCAATTCATTAGCTACAAAAAAAAAAAAAAAAATGCCTGGCGCCGAGGGATCGAATCTGCAGCTGCCTCCACCACTCAACTCACTGTTTCAATTGGGAATGAAAGAAAATTAGATTAGTTAAACAAAATCCAAATAAAACATATAAACATACTTAACGTTACAAATACGTTTATAGATTAGCCATTTTATATATCTACCTATCTCTGTGACTCTACGGAACTGGAAAAATCTTGGCCGCAGCAACCACATTGCTCCAAGTGTCCCTATCCTGAGCCATAACCATCCATCTTCTGCCCTCTCCCATCTCTCTTAAGTCCCTTCCTACGTTGTCCACCCACCGCGTCCTTGGTTTTTCAAGCGGACGTTTCCCAATTGGTCTCCCCACCAATATATTTTTCGCCATTCTTTCCTCTCCCATTCTAGTCACGTGTCCTTACCTCAATATATATATATATATATATATATAAAGATATTTTCCACTTATTTTTGTGAGATTTGAATCTCGACGAAATTACCAAATAGACTAAGAATCTCAAAAATATCCCTCCTAAAAAGTTTTTCTTGAAAATATCACTAAAATGGACACCAAAACACAACCGTCTTTGATAATATTTTTTTTTTTCATTTTACTCATTTTACTTATCTTGATTAGTTCTATTTTACACATGTCTAACTTTTGCATCCACCCACCCCACCACACCTCACCACATTCCAGCCATAGAACTCTCATATCTTCATCGATATATTATAATATTTAAATATTTTCCTAAATTGGTTAAGTTATTTTATTTATAGTAATATCAAACACTTATATTTTAACTTCTATTCATTATAAGAACTCAACAACAAATAATTAAAGAGAAGACGAGTATACTTACAAGCTTTAATTTATTTAAATTGATAGTTAGTTAATCATTTCAAGAATAATTTGCTTCTTAATATTGTTGAAAAAAAAAAATTCTTGTTTTTTGTCTACTACATGAGATAAGATTTTATCTATTAATTGTAGAAAATATAACAATTTTAAGCTCTGTTTGTTTCCTGTTTATGATTACTCAAGTCAGCGATGCACAGACAAACTTTCGGGAACCAAAGGCCGCAAACAGTTATTATAAATCTTGGGCGGGCAACTAAAAAATACTTACATATTATATATTTATTTAGTTGTTAAGTATGTAATAACAATGTAAAAAGAATACAAAAAATAAAAATAATTGCTATGTTATTACTTATTACGAGTATTAATTAGTCTTTATAGCATTTCATTGGCTAAACCGATTATTTGCTTGTTGGTCGCCAAAAAAGTTAAGAGCGAGCCCCGCGGTCTGTGCATCCCTGCTCCAAGTGATGGTTTGTCCGCATTTTTCATGCTTGATTATTTATGTTTATTTATTTTATTTTTTTTATTTTTTTATTAAAATCCATTCAAGTAGCTTTTTTTAAAGTAGTTAGATTGATGTTAGTGCTTCATGTCATTACTTTACTGTTCAGGCTGTAGTGATTATTCAAAAAATATTTATTTATTTTGTGAAAATTGTCTTAATTTAGTATTTAAACTCATATATATATATATTTATATATCTATATATTTTGTGGTTTAATTTATTACCTGATTAAGGATATTTTTATAAGAGAGCCATTTCCTAATTTTTATCCCCCCTGGATTTTTTTTTAAGTATCATTAAGATTAAATTATAAAGGTATTTTTTTGTTGTTGTTACAAAAATCCTCGTATATCTCATTTATTATTTAATACGTTTGATGATGATAACGTTAATTCAGGAGTCTATTTTATATTATAATTTCATTATATCGAATAAAAAAAATTTGCAAATAAAAATTTATTTTAGTTAGTTTATAAATTCATTCTGTCAATTATAATTTTAGAGAACATTTAAAAAAAAAATTCCAAATCACAAACCTTTGCATTAATTTCATCACATTAAAAAAAATGGAATTTCAAAATTAAATCGATGTTTTTTTAATATATATATTTTCCCCTGGTCGTTTTTTTAACACCCATTTTTATGTTGTCGTTGAATTGTTATTAGTAAATTTTAATTTATTTCGATTTTCTGGATTTAATTGTTTGTTTAGTTTTTTTTTTGTCTTCTCCTATTTTTATTTATTTATATGATGATACAGTTTTTTTTTTCATTTGTTGTTTATGTATATTGTGAAACCTCCTGTAACGATCATTTCTCTTTAACGAAAGCCTATACTATAAATTCACAACCTTGCATATATTATTTAACCTTCTAGAGACCCAGTGTCTTTTACATCTGTGTGCGGACTACAGAATATTATTATGTAGAACACCAATAAAAAAATCAAATTTGTTTTTGGATTTTTTTTTAAATTTTCTAAAATAAGAAACTATGATTGATTTTCAAAATTCTTTATAAAAATTTATATACAGTGCCCAAAATTCGATGCCCAAAAATGTATGCAAACCTGAAATCACTACCTTTGATTTTAATATTAACCTTAATAAAATATAATTTTAATTATAAATCATTAGTTAAAATAATTTCAATTATTTTTACATTATAATTAAACAAAATATTTTAAAAATTATCTAAGTCATTTTTTTTTTAAATATGCGCATAATACATAATGTATTTATTTTTTTACATCCATATTAATAAACATAATTAAAAAATAAAATAAGACAGAAATTATTAAAATTTAAAACAATATATGACATTTTGTAATTTAATTAAGCTTCCCTCTCTTTCTCTTTCTCTCTATTAATATAATTATTTATATAATTATACACACCTTTGTTAAATATATTTATAACATGTTTATTTGCTTGATATTAAAATTTAATTGGAGCAGTGTATATGGTTGCATACATTTTGGGCGATGGATGGGATATACTTTTTTACAAACACAGTAGAGTGCTTGCAGAATAATAATCCCAGTCAGCCAGCGCCCTCTGCATCTCCAGAGCCCCATATTAACCTTAATGCTACAGAACGTGTTAAGAAAGTTGTGTGACATAAATATATATACACATACACATACACATACACTACACTACACATACATACACCAATTTAATTTTATCTAGTATAACTAATAATACAACTAATGAAGAATCAAATAAAAGAATATTTAAATAAAATTATCTTTAGAAAAGAAATTCGATTCCGGGTCTGGAGATGCAGAGGGCGCTTGCTGACTTGGATTATTATTCTGGAGGCATTGTACGTAAAATCAATTTTTATAAAATTTTTTTGACTCTCCTTTTATATACACACAATCATCAATATAAACTTTCTTTTAGACCCCTATTTTTGTTGTATTCAAATTTAAGCAACGGACTATACAGATTAAAATTTTTGAGATTTGAATTTTGCCGAGAGTAGCAAATTTATTTTTTTTTAAATATTTTATAAATAATTATAAAAAAAAAAAATAAATAAAAAGTTAACGAGGCTAGCTTATTTATCATCAGTTGAAGTTAAATATTCTATAATGATCAAATTTATTATTATTATTATTATTATTATTATTATATATTTGTATTTATATATATATATTGAACTATTTTACTTGTTTGATATTAAATGTATAAATTTTAAATATACTTAAATACTTAGTATATAATGGAATAATATTATTTTTTAATACATATCGAGATATAATTTTTATAAATTATCTTATCCTGAAATTTTCTTTGATATATATATATATATTAAGATTTTAAAATAATCATTTTCTTTTATATTGTATATCAATCATTCCATATGTAAATTCTACTAAAAAATACCATATATATAAATGTGTATGATTTATTGAATACCTCACTCGTTCACTTTTTAGTACTTCATACATGCTATCTCTCCTGCAGACCAACTTAATCAACTATTTAATTCTTATTTTCTGTTTTTGTTCCTAGCAACAACGTCCAGACCTTCCTCGATTTTTGGTGAGTGTCTTATTCCTCTCTGGTCTCTCTGTTCTCTTTTATTTTTCTTTGAAGTTTCTTCTTTTGGAATCAGCCAATTTGATATATACATTTCAAAAAATATAAATTTTGAGATTCTCATCTCAAACATTCACTAAGACATCTCATTGGACTAACATCAATCAATATAACTGCTTAGTAGCCCCTCATTTTGTGATGTTGATCTTAGTGTGTTGATTTTAGATTAGAATTTTAGATTTTTTTCCTTTTTTTTTTTTTTTTTGTTTAAATATATGTATATATATATTTTAATTTATTTTTAAATCTTTTTTAGTGCATTTTTGAAATTTATATTGAGCACGAATTTTTTTTCCAATTAATTCAAAATTTTTAATCTTCTTAGAATTTTAGTTTTAAAAAAATAAATAAATTCAATATATGTATATACATATATAATATATATACATGTATATACTATAAATTTTATTGATTGTCAGGATTGTTCTTTGACCAAGTTAAGGGGCGATTAAATTTAGAACACAATTGTCCAACAATTTTTTTTATTTTTTTAAAATTTTTTATGAGGTTTAATATTCTTCTTTTTTTAATTTATAACTATTATCTATAATTATTTCAACTATATATCTATTGGGTTTACAAATTTCATTGTTCCTTAGTCATATCCTTAATATTGACATTCAAATTATTTTTATTTCAATGATTGATTAATTAATTCCCAATTATTTCTGAAATTTTGTCTTCTTTTAAATATTAAATCCAAATCTATGGTGGCTGGAATCAATGAATTGTTACTAATTTCATTTTGAAATTAGTATTTTAGAAAAGTACAAATTATTATTGTTTATTCAATAATATATTCATGAAAAATAAAAAAAATGAAATCGTGCATATTGTTCTTAATTTCGGCCTAATTTTGAATTATTCAACATTCATTATTTTCTATTTCTTTAACAAGAATCCATTGCTCAACTTAGAAATCGAACACACATGAAAAAAAGTTAAAAATCAAATTTTAATTTTTATAATGTTAAAAAACCACATTGTGTGTAAAGTTCAGATTTGTGTTTGAAATTTTTGTTGGATGTTAGAAACAGCTTCCAAATGTTTGTTAATTTTGATTTCAAAATTTTGAAAAATCTTTAATGTGACCAATTATTATATATAATTGAATTTGATCATTTCAATTTTTTATGAATAAGCTTTTATATATCTTTTTGTTTTTATATATTATTATTCTACAATTGTGAATATCTCCTATACATTCGATGACAATGTTGCAATATTCCTGGACAAACCCTTTCCTCACTTCAGTTGAACTTTCATTTAAACTGTATGTAGATCTTAATAAATATTTATTTTTCATTATTTTAGAATTTCATAGTCATTTGAATATCGTTTAAAGATCTTTTCACTTTTCCCACTATTTCAAATGTTTTTTTCCTCTCTTTTGTTGTGGTTTATCTAGCGTGAAGTTAGTAACAAACTATTCCAGTCATCTAGTAACTGAAAATATTTGAATTTATCTTTTCCCATTTGACAACTTTTTATTTATTTTATTAATTCGATGATATTTGAATTTTAAATGCAACATTAGCTTATAAGCATTAAAAAAATAACAAGAGAGAAAATACTTATACTGAAAGATGAAATATTAAATGAGACTAAAGTTTCAAGGACGTTAAGTTGACATCAATATATATAGTAAACTGTAGTCTTATTTAATTATTATTATTTAGTATGAGATTTGTATTTTTTTATTAATGCTTTTAAATAAATAATTCTACTACTCAAGGGAAAGTAATTTATTAAATTATACTCATTATGGATATTATTATACTTATCCCACAATTTTTCATTCTATTACAATAAAACAATTCAATATTTTCTAAAATTATAGTTAATACAAATCTATTCACTTTTATTTTATTCTTATTTCTTTTTTTTTATGAATTCATTATTTGGAAAATTTATTATAATATGAATTAAAAACAAAGAATACAATAATTAATTGTTAGGAATTTCATAATCAAGCTTCAATTATGGAATTGTTTGTTTATTTAGTAATTATCCTCGAAATAAATGATTTTTTTACATGTCTAATTTCACTTTCTTTTTGTTTGTACAGCAACAAATGCATGCTCAACAATTGCCACACGCTGCTCACGCTCCACCAATCCCAATGATGCCACACCCCGGTCTTCCTGGCGGACCTCCAGGTGGTGCAGCCTCATTATTAGGACTTAGTGGAGCTCTTGGAGGACCTGCAGCCGCAGCCGCTGCCGCTGCAGCTGCAGCTCATCCTCTCAGCATGCTTGGGGCCAAACCAGATCTTCACCGGGAAGATAAAGCTAATTCTGGTATGTGACATTTATTCATTTTATCATACTACATGCACCTTTTTCACCCCTGCCCCCACCCAAACCTTTCAATATTCTATTTTACATTTAAAATTAAATAAATCAATTTTCATGAAATTTCTTCGATGATCCTAGTTCAGGGTTGGACAACCTTTTTTAAATTTGGACCAAAATTTAAAACAACCAAACTTGAGCAGACCAAAATCTTTACCACTGAAATTAAGACAAATATTTTATTATATATTGAATTTAACGTATTGACATAATATGATTAATATAAATAATGCCTATTCACATAAAAATTAATGGTTAATACAGTGGTTTCCAACCTTTCTGAACCGGCCCCCCTTTTTTTAAAAAAAATTCTTGCGCCCCCCTTAATTTTTGTAATAATCAAATTTCATAAATACTCACATAATATAGTAACCATATTGAAAAAATTGAAAAAAAATCGAAACGATATAGATTATTATAGATTTTAGAAACAAAATTGGTTCTAATACATTCGTGCCCCACTTACAACAGTCTCGCGCCCCCCAGGGAGGGCGCGCCCTACAGGTTGGAAGACACTGGATCAATATAATTTTATTTAAAAAAAAAACATCAATCATATACATATTTTAAATTTAATAAAATTTTCTTTAAAATTCTAATTAAATTAAATAAATAGATGGCACAGCTTTTCATTACTATATTTATACAAATTAGTAAAAAAAAAAAAATTTTTTTTTGTTATATTAATTAAACGAATCAAGTGGCAGACCGGATTAAAAGACCAACCTCTCTTCTATACGAATTTATCTGATATATAAATTTTAACAAGTTATTTTTTTCATTTTACAGGGTTGAATGCAGCAGACGACCGCCATGTGAGTAATATTTATAATTATTAAAAAAAAATTATAATAGTTTTAATTTTAAACCTCTTTATTTATATACCTTTATTATTATTATAGATAGGATAGAATAGGAATTTAGTTGGTCTAAAGTTGAACGATTTTTTTTTAAATCGGTATTGATATTTATTTTCTTAGTATAAGGACAATCAAATATAAACTAGCTTTTTGAGTTATTTATTTTAAAATCAATGTTTACATATTCTTTTTCTATATGAACGGTCTATCATTTCTATCATTTGATCCTTCTCTTTGGGGTTTTACAAAATATGAAACATTTTAGAATAATGAAAGATTCAAAGATTTAAGATTCACATTACTAAAATTTAACAGTCAAATCTAAATTAAAAATAAGTGAGTAATCGACTATCACAAAATTAGTCATCTCTTTTATGAAAAAAAAAAATAATAATAAAATAAGTTTATCTTTAAGATTTTTTTTTCTTTATTATATAACATATAATAACAAATATTTCAAAAATTTTTCTTTTAAATTAATAATAAACAGCTTATAAAACTGAAAATTTTCATTTTTAACCGATTGAAAAAAGTGAGATGGAAGATATATTAATTATTATTACTATTATTTATAATGATTAAGATAATATAATAATTATTTCAATATTTAAAAATGAATAATTAACTTTAAATTCAAATTAAATTTTAATCGATTTTTCAAATTTTGTTTTTTGGTTTCTGAAAAAACTAACATCCACAGTGAACTTCTGTTAGTTTTTTTTTCATGGACCAGAAATTGTATTATAGATTTAATTAAAAATATAAAAAAAATGATAGAAGATTATTTTTCACCCCCTGGGCATCCCCGTATAATGACAACTATCTTCTCACCACCCACCATTACCAACTGCCAACAAAAGCTTGTTTATATTTGATTGATTTAGTAGTTTTTTTCTTTATATATGGCTGTAATTTTATTGAAATAATTTTATAGAGGAACTTCTAACACATAGTGCTCCGCAACCGGTGTGCCACGAAACGATAGAATATACGGCAGTGAATTCTGAAAAATCATTATTTTTATTTAATTCTTATTTTTTAATATAAATTTATATATATAATATATATATATATGTATGTATTTATAAATATATATGTGTATATATAAATATATATATAAATATAAATAAATAATATTATTAATAATAATAATTTAAAATAAAACATGTTTTAAAGACTATACCTTTGTAATAATGTTATAAATAAAATAAAAAGAAATTATGTCTATGTTTAAATACAAATTTCACTTCGTTTGATAAATTTCCTAAGATTCCTAAAATAAATAAATAAATAAAAATGCTCTAAAGTAAAAAATCGCTTGATTAAATGGGATCCTTACAATTCAAATTGAAAATATTTTTTATTTATTTTAATAATAAATAAATATATTAAAAAATATTTTATATATATTATATCAATTACAATATTTGTATATTGAATTTGAGAATTATAGTCAGGAGAAAAGTTGTTTTTTTAAGAATTTCAAAATTTTTTATAAATTAATATATATTATAAATAAATAAAAAAAAAAATAAATAAAAAAAAAAAAATAAAAAAAATAATAATAATGAAACATAAAGAATAAAAATAAGTTAACATTTGAATATTCTTTAAAAAAATAAAGAAGTATCTTAAGAAAAATTATCCCACTTCCTCCATATTTCTATTTCAATAAAATGACAAATTAAAATTTATTAGATCAACATATATTCATTAATTATTATTATAAATAACAAATATTTAAAGATATTTAAATAATTTATTTTATATATATATATAAAATTCCATTGTGTAGGCATTTTTTTTTAGAAAGTAAGAATTTATATTAGTCAGTAAGAAAATTAGAAAATAGGTTTAAAGGAATAAATATACAGTGCCAGAATAAACAAGATGGAGATACACAACAATTTTATAGTAATCCTTTCCACAAAAAAAAATATAATATAAAATATAATAAACGACAATTATTAATTAAATATTATACCCAAAAGTAAATATTCAATTTTTTCCATTTTTTGACCGTGAATTCTTCTAGAACATCTTGGATTTTTATATTCTAAATATATATTACATTTAATTTAAATGCTTTTGGGAAATCCGGAATTTGGAATATAAGACTTTTCGGATTCTTCAATGCTACCAGCCAAACTGTTCGTGTTTAATATTCCCTATAAATCAATTAGTACAATTTATATCATCAATTAATTATCAGAGACCTTCTTGATGCAGATTTCAGAAATTCACAGAAGAAAATTAATTTTTTTCTATTCATATTCTGAATTATTTTTTTTTAATATAATGTGTGTTTAAAGAAGAATGTAAGTTGATTAATTAATGCAATTTTGCATTTATGTTGTGAATATGATATTAAAAATTAATTAGTAACTCTTTGAATTGTTGTATTTATAAAAAACAAGAAAAAATATCTCATTATATCAAATATATAATATAATTATAAATTATTATATTTTTATATCCAATAAAAATGTTATATATATATATATATATATAGATATAGATAGATAGATATTTTTTATTTTATTTTAGTTTTATATTTTAATTTAGAGAGGCTGATGATGAAATGTTCCAATTAAGTGTACCGCAAATGGAAAATAAGGTTGCGGAGCACTGTTTTAACAAACGTCACAAGAGATGTTTTCTTCTTTTTTAAATGTTTATTATTTATTCTATTTGTTATTTTTTTTTTATTAATAATTCAATTAATTTTTTTGAAACTTTTTTGTGAAAATTTCGTAAAAATGATCTTTACACCGAGCATGCGCAGTTATATGATATATCGATACACGATATATCGATATTTATTGTGCCGCTTTTTATTTAAAAACAAAACAAACAATAGCTATATTCATTTGAATATTTTTTATTGCTATATATATAATATATATATATATATATATATATATATTAGCTCGGTGATTTTTATGCATTTGTTAGCATATATTTCAAATAACTTATAAACATTGATTAAAATATGATTATTTTAAAATTTCTTATCCCTGATAAAATAACTAGATTATATTTTATTATTATTTTCAGAGAAATTCTATATCACCAGCAGAGCGGGAAAAATATCGTCCACGAACACCCCAAGAACCAGAACATAAAAAAGTTAAAAAGGAAGAAAAAGACGGCCATGTAAGTATAATAATAATAATATTTTACTAGAATGAAAATTTTCATTTCAAATTCACCCTTCAACTCATTCTTTCTATTTTACACACGATAATATATATATAAATATTTTTAAAAGTTTAAATTTATCTGTGAATATATAGAATAACTGAAGTGAATAAAATAATATATATATATATATATATATAGATCCATTTTATTATACTTTTTAATTCATTTTTTTTTATTATTTGTTTTAGGCAAGTGATGGCGAAAAAAGTGATCAAGATTTGGTTGTTGACGACGCAAGTGAAGTGAGATACATATTTAAAATATTTTTTTATAAAACATCAGATTTTAGTAAAACTATATTGATTTTTTTAGGAACCTGCTTCTCCTCCCAATGGTACAGCATCACCCCGGGAAAATGGACTTGATAAATTAGCACCAAAAAAAGATCATGTTGGACCACACAGGTAAATTGGAAAACAAAACAAAAAAAAAATAGTCAATTTTTACATTGCTGATTTTATTATTATCAATAGTAAATATTTTTAGCATGATTTGATATTTTTTTAAACTCTTTTTTTCTCCTATATTATTCTATATAATATTTTCTCCTTTAACATAAAAATCATTTTTTTTTTAATAAATATCTATTTTAACAAAATTATAATTCAAAATTTTAAAAAAAAAAAAAAACACAAAACAAGTTTATTAAAAAATTATTCTAAAATTTTATATTATCAATATTGAAAAATTGGTGAAAGACTTCCGAAATTGTGTTTGGCCAATAAATAAATAAATTATCCCCAAATTCAAAAATTTATATATATAATTAATATAATATATTTTTATATATATAATTAATATAATATATTTATAAAGAAATAAACAGACTTAATGTGCCGAGTAATTATCTTAGCGTTCCCGATGAAATAACAAAAAAAAACAAAAAAATTTATAATTATAAAAGTTTTTTTGAATTCGTTAAGAATATGCTTATAACACGATAGTGTTAATAAATCACTAATAAATTATTGAATCTAATTACAATAAATATAATTCGAATTAAAATATTTTCAAAGAAATTTTATAAAAATTTTCTTTTGATTCGAGATTAGGACTAAAAATTATCTATCCTCCTAGGATGTCTTGCTCGATATCCCAATCAATCATAAATGAGTTGGATTATATGGGTCGATAGATTTTATTGATGCAAAATTGCCAAGATAACAAATATATCATTGATCTATCAATTATTTTGATTTATTTAAACTAATTGAAAGTTATTTATTGTTGTTGTTATTATTATTATTATTATTTGCGAATAGTCTATGAGGATCACGCAGATATTTAAAGAAAAATTATTGAATTTCCCTTGTCCCGAACTCGAGCCTTCAGTATGGCAGACTGTCGTGCTAACCACTAAATCACTGAAGAGCCATTATTATTATTATTATTATTTAAATTTGCAAGGAGGAAATGTTAAAAATAATTTTCAAATTTTTTTTTTAATTAAATTTTGATTGATGAACAAAATTAAAAATAAAATAAAATATAAATATATATGAAGTTCCAATGCTAGATTATTAGTGTGTTATTGGATATTGTTATGCGTGTATTATTTTCTCTCGGTGATGGTCTCACTACTAACTCTTGCTCCTCTAATGGGCTCAGCTTTGGGTTTGCGTGCAGCCCGCGCAGCGGAACATCCTCCAATGCGTCTACGCCATCCACGAAAAAGCTTGACGGCGATAAACCAACAACTCCAATCAGCAAATCAGTCACACCAACATCTGGTGGAAGTGGAAGTAGTGCTGCCGGTGGAAGTGGACTTAAACCTGTAGTTAAAGCACCACCGATTAGTCAATATCCTCATTATATTGGAGCAGGGGCTGGACAACATGATCCACAAGCAGCCGCTGCAGCAGGTTATGGTCCACTACACAACAACCTACCACCTGCATTGAATAGTGTCTCGTATCCGAGGACACCACTCGTCACTCTTGGCAACTATGATCCTCACAATCAGATGCGAGCACCGCCTCTAGGGCCGGCTTCTCTAGGAGGAATCCCTGGCGGAAAGCCGTAAGTCATACAAAATTCCACAATTGCTTTCTCGGTTACTTCACCTCTCCACCTTCGCTTTCATTTCAGCAAATGATTTCATTTTTTCTTGTTTTGTTTTGTTTTTTTTTTTTTTCTTTTATTTATTTATTATTATTATTTTTTTTATATTTTTTATTGTAATATTCCCTCAACTGATTGATTTCAATGATATTCAAAAATTATTTTAGTTTATATACAACAATTCACTTAGTTCACAATTTTTTGATTTAAATTTAATACACTCAGGATTAGATAAATCGGATGTTTAAATTCAAATATATATTTAATGTTTATATCGAAGAAATAGTATAGAAAATTTATTTATTATTTCTTTTTAATCAATCATTTCAATGCAACTTTATAATATATAAAATTAACATGAAATATTTATTTTATAAAATCTAAACTAAAATAAATTTTGAAATGTGGGGTATTATATATAATATTATATATTAAATTTAACTCCTCACCGAATCTACCAAACTACTGCATTTATCAATAAAACCCTAGTCACGATTCTGACCAAAATGTATAGTGACGGAAAAATGTTATCGCCGTGAGGGCGCTGTTATCGCACAATCAACCGGTTGAGAAAGCCCATTACCTACAAACCATCCGTTCCATTCCACATAGTATTTAATTTTTCACTTTTGTTTGTAAATTTTACACATCTAGATGAAACGAATAATGTTCTATGTAATATACAATATTTATTGGAAAATTTATTAAAATTATATAATGCTATTTACAAATTTTGTGATGATCTCACTAGTTAACTCATTAAGCAATTTTCAAGTGGAAGCTGGCATCAACAGTTAATGGTTTTGATATCTAGATACTATTTCCGAAAGGCTTTTCCCATTCATGTTCCCACACCTTTTTATTCCAAGAATTAGTATCCCATCTGGCGATCGTATGTATCTCTTGGGCATCTGCAGCGCCATCCAACAAAATTTAGAATGCAAAACTGGGTTTCAAGTGATCCCATCTGAGTGTCCAGGTGTTACCCATTGTCAGCCAAAAGCGCATCCATGGCGAAAACATTTTTCTCTCACAATACAAAGTAAATAATTCTTCTCTGACGCTTGGAATTTTATATAATTTACCTGCTTTTGTACAATATAGGGCTCCCCAAACATGAAATGATTGAAAACTCATGCACCAATTCAATACTATAAAAATAAGGTAAACGTACCAGTGGTGGACCACTGTCAGTAATGGACCATTACTAAAAAATATGATTGAAATTTTTTTCAACTAAAATAGCTTTTTTTATATTAAAATAAATGTGATGTATACTAAATTTTTTTGTTTTAAGTGTCTAGAACAGTTTTATTCAGTAGTGGACCACTTGGCCAAATACTGGTCAATCACTAAATTTTTACAACTTAAATTATATTTTCATCAGATTCCTTGAGATAACTAAATTTTATGCTGATAATAAATTGTGTAAATAGGTTAATTCCCAATTTATAAACATTATTAAATTTATAATTTTATTTTATAAAATTAAATCAACAACAATTTATTATATTTAAACATCTTATTACTGATAATAATAAATTTAATAAAAGATATTTATTATTATATTAGTATGAATAATTATAAATATATTAAATTAATATTACTAAAATTTTTCCAATATATTTTTTAAATTATATTAATATCTAATTATCTTTCTCTTTTCGATTGCATTAACTGACCTTCTTTCTTGTTTAAAAACCGCGCGTTTAAATATGGATAAGAATTGTAAATATAAAGAAACAAACTGTAAATATAAAGAATAATTAAAATAAATTATAAGAAATTATAAAAAATATAAATGAAACCAATCCTTAGTGCAGTGATTCTCAACCTTTTTATTTTACCGCGGCACACTTTTAACGTTTTAAAATTTGGCGGCACTCAAAGAAAAAGAGTGTAAAAATTGAAAAAATTTAGAAAAAAAGTCGGAAATATATAAGAACCTAGTTCCAAAAACGTTTTACCTTTTTCTTTTTAGAACCATATTAAAAAATTTAGAAAAAAAAGTTTAAGAGCCTCGTAGTCTCGCGGCACACTAAATTTTCAGATGGCTCACTACTAGAACAAAAAATACGTTTTGGAAAAAATAAAAAAAAAAATTTAAATATACATTAACCGAATGTTTGTGTTGTAGGGATAATTAAAAGTACATAGTTGTACAATAAGTTATCACTTGTTTTGTTATTCTCACTTTTATTAAAGAATAATAGTGATTTTTAATGAAAATTTCTCTTAACATGGTCCACCACTGGTATGTTTACCTTATATATTATTTGGATAAATATAAATATGTATAGATAAAATAAATGAAAATACTTGTTAATGTAATAGAATGTATTAAAAATTATTATTATTATTATTATTATTATTGAATAAATTTGCAATTAAAAATTTTACTTTCTTTTTAATAAGCCATTCAATTTACCGTTTTCTTCTTTCTTCATTGAAAACAAAATCTCCATATATTATCTATAAACAATTCCCAAGTAATAATTAACCTTGGTTTGGGATATTAATAATTGATATTATTTAATAATATTCCAATTAAATTAGTAATAAATAAATTTCTAAACATTTGGTTTTTGTTTTGTCTTTTTTTTACATGACAGAGCATATTCTTTTCATGTGAGTGCTGATGGACAAATGCAACCAGTTCCTTTTCCTCCTGATGCCTTAATTGGCCCTGGAATTCCACGACATGCAAGACAAATAAATACTTTGAGTCACGGGGAAGTAGTTTGTGCCGTGACTATCTCAAACCCCACGAAATATGTTTATACTGGTGGTAAAGGATGCGTGAAAGTTTGGGATATTTCACAACCCGGATCAAAAAGTCCTGTGTCTCAACTTGATTGCTTGGTATGTATCCATTTTTATTTTTAAAAATAATATAATGATAAAAAAAAGTCATCTTTTACATATCTCTTCAACATCATATGAATTGATTAAAGATTGTTTATTTTTATTTTATAATCCTCTGAATTGTGAACTTAAAATCACACAATCTATTTCATTCAGCTTTTATTTCTTAATTGCTATACTTATTTTTAAATATTATATGATATTTCATATCTATCTATCTCTGTGGCTCTACTGTTAATCGAAAGTTCTTGGTTGCCTCAACCACATTTCTCCAAGTATCCCTATTCTAAGCTGTAACCATCCAACTCTTACCCACTCCCATCTCTCTTCCTACATTGTCCTTAGTCTTCCAAGCGGACGTTTCCCAATCGGTTTCTCCATAAATATACCCTTCGCTATTCTTTCCTCTCCCATTCTAGCCACATATCCTGCCCATCACAACCTTCTCGCTTTTATAACCCTACTTAGTATATATATATAATTTTTTTTTTGATTTACAGCAAAGGGATAATTATATTCGTTCAGTGAAATTACTGCCGGATGGGCGAACTTTAATTGTTGGAGGTGAAGCAAGCAATCTTAGTATTTGGGATCTTGCATCTCCTACACCCCGTATTAAGGCTGAACTTACATCAAGTGCGCCTGCTTGTTATGCCCTTGCCATTTCACCCGATTCTAAAGTAAGTACCAGATGAAATTATAAAATTTTTTTATAATTCTATCTTTTTTTTTTGTTTTTATTTAACTTTTCAATTTTTTTTTTTTTTTATAAAATTTGGAAAATTTCAATTTTTGCATTTCTGGTTTTTCTGATCAGAGTTTATTATTCAAAAATATATTTTAGACTATATCTTTGTATACTAGCAAAAATTGTAGAAATATATAAATATTAATTTTTTGTTTTGTTTTTTTTTTAAATATAATTCTTGATTTTCATTTAACTATCATGAGATAAACAAAAATATTGTCCATGAAGTTAGCAACAAAATAATACATGGAATTAATATATATAAAATTCAACTTATTATTCTAGCAAAAATTGTAGTATATATCTGTCATTTTGATCTTGAAATCTGTCAACAGATCATATATGATTTTTTTAAAATAATTTGTTTCTTTAATAGACATTCGTTTAAAATGGTAATTTATGAGAACATCTCATTTCAATTCAAATAAATTTAATAAATATGTCTAATTAATTAAAATGAAAACTTGTACAATAAATGAAATAATTTCAATGATTATTAAAAATAAAGATACATATTTGAATAATATTGTGTAGGAATTACTAAAATTAATATTAATATTTTATATTCTTTGTGTGTAACATTATAGGCAGGTTCTTTGATCCGAAAGATGCGGGAATGTTAATCAATTCTTATTATATGTTTTATACCTCAAAATAATTTTTGTGTTTTTTAAAAAAAATTGATTGCTTCTATATCGGAATTATTAATTCTTAATGGTTATTTATTGAAAAAGAATAATAATAATAATTTTAATGAACTGATTAAAAACAAATGAACGTATTTGTTAATATCTATATGATTCTATTTTCAGGTGTGTTTTTCATGTTGTTCGGACGGTAATATTGCAGTTTGGGACCTTCATAATCAGACTCTTGTACGCCAATTTCAAGGACATACGGACGGTGCAAGTTGTATAGACATCTCCGCCGATGGTAATTATATATTAAATTATTTATTTATTTTTTATTTGATAATATTTCTTAAAATAATCGAACTCATATATTATTATATTATTTTTTTAAATGTTTTTTGTTGTTTATAAAGGAATTTTGTAAATAAATCCACATATTGATATTTTTTATTGTATTTTTTGTATTTATTTGAATAAATTTACGTTATGGTTTTATTTACAAAATTCCCTTATAAATAAAAACAGCCAGCAAAGCTTTAATAATTTTTTTGTTGTTATTTAAACAGGTACTAAGTTATGGACTGGCGGTCTCGATAATACAGTCCGATCATGGGATTTGCGAGAGGGAAGACAACTTCAGCAACATGATTTTAGTTCGCAAATTTTCTCTCTTGGCTATTGTCCTAGTGGTGAATGGCTTGCTGTCGGCATGGAAAATTCCAATGTTGAAGTTTTACATGCAGCCAAACCAGACAAATATCAATTACATCTCCACGAATCCTGTGTTCTTTCATTACGCTTTGCAGCCTGCGGAAAATGGTTTGTTTCAACGGGCAAAGATAATTTGTTGAATGCGTGGCGCACGCCATATGGCGCTTCCATATTTCAGGTTTGTTATAATCACATATTATAATAAAATATTAGAGGGGTTTAAAAAAAATGAACTCTCAATCATAGTTGATAATAAGAATAATAGAAGCTCAAAATGATGCATTTCTATTCTATAAAGATAAGATATATATTTTTAAATAAATTAAAAACAATCAATTTCAAGTTTTGAAAATATTTCACCGATTTATTCAATAAAAAACAAATTAATTTAACAATTGATTATTATAAAAAAATAAATAAAAATAAAATAATAATAAAATGAAAGAAAGGTAAATTTTTATTTCAATAAACATGATCAATGGAATTTATTGATTTTATTTTAATATAAAAATAATTGGTAAATCGATTGATGATTATATTTACTAAAATAGTAGAATAAACAAAAAAAATGTATTTGATTAGTAGAATTTATATAAAAATATTGCTTATATTATCAAAATAATAAACATCATAACTAATATTTAATAATAATTATGAATAATTTTAGAATTAATAATTAAGAATAAAAATCTAAAACTATATATAGTTTGAGTTCAATCATTGAGCTTAAAATAAATTATTTTGTGGTATTCTATATTTAAAAAAAATACAATATTTTTAACTCATTATGCATTAATCTATAACTATCCTTAAATGACTCTAACAATATTTTTGAAAATTTTATTGTACTATAAAAATTTTTAAAATCATTTTCTTTTTAAAATCTATCTATCTATATCCCTGTGGCTCTACGGAACTGGAAAGTTCTTGGCCGCAACAAGCCCATTTCTCCAATTGGCCCAATCCTGAGCCATAACCATCCAATTCCTACCCTGTCCTATCTCTCACACGTCCCTTCCTATATTGTCTACCCACCCCGTCCTTTGTCTTCCAAGCGGACATTTCTCACAATCGGGCCTCCACAAATATACCCTTCGCCATTCTTTCCTCTCCTATTTTAGCTACGTGCCCTTCGTAGACATCTTATAACCTTAACTTATTTCTGGGGATAGACGTCATGCAATTCATTTTCTTTCTAATAACTAATAACCTTATCAAATTTATGCAATTAACTTTGCAAAATATTATTTTTATTGTTATAACCAAACCAAACCAATTTCAATATTGAATTATTAAATTAATTATAAAAAAAAAATAAATTAAATATTAATAATAATTTTAATTAAAATAATAATATTAATTTATTTTTTTGTTGTTTTTTATTTAGTCGAAAGAGCCATCATCTGTGCTTAGCTGTGACATTTCTGCTGATGATAAATATATTGTTACTGGATCAGGAGATAAAAAAGCAACTGTGTATGAAGTGATTTATTAATTGGTGTGATTTTAAGAGAACTATTTTTATCAAGTGTTATATTTTGAAAGATTCTGAATGAATGAAATGTAAGTTCAATATGAATTTCATACGCAAATCGGCTCAAGTGTGTCTTTTTAATTCTTGTTTGTAAATAAAACATATGAAAATAAAAGATATATAAATTTGTAGATAGATAGATAATAAATCTCAAATATATTTATATATATTTATATGTATATATATCTTGTCTTTTTAATCATGTCAATTATTTATGATTTATATTTTTATTTTCTCTTTTTAATGATTTTTTTCCTAATCGATGGAAAACAATTTTTTTTTCAAAATGACCTGGTATTTTTCATTCTTACTAGTTCCAGTGACATCGACTTTTTTTTCTATTTAACAACATTTTACATAAATGGATCCATTTTTCCCTCCTGTTGAATTACATATTTAAATATATATATATATATTATATATCAAATGACGACCTCAGTAAAAAGACACTATATACGTTATAAATATATATATGTATATAAATAAATATATTATATATATATATTATTAAAAGCATACATCTTTTGATACTCTCATCCGGAGGTAGTAGACTATATGTGTATCTAAAAGTTTTAAATTATAGGGGCCTGAATCGTTATATTAAAATTGTGAAAAAAAAAAAATAAAAAAAAAACAAGAGTCCAGTATTGGCATATGAAACATTTTAAAACACGGTGAATATTAAAACAATTTATTCTTGATTTGTTTAGAGATAAAAAAGATATATGAGTTGGCAATTATAAAAAATAATTTATAATAAAAATTAATAAAATAAAAAAACAAAAAAAAAAAAAAAACAAGTAATCAAATTTTGTTACAATTTTTAAAATTATGTAATTTATACATTTTTTTTTTAAACAAAACTAATACCAAGTATAGTTTTAAGCTTTTAATATTTTTTTTTTTATTTTAACTCTTTATCAATTTATTAGATCAATGGATTTCTAATTTAAAATTGTAATTTTAGCCAAATATACTTTTATTAATGTATTTATCATTGATTTTATTTTTATTTTAAATATGATTCGATCAATATATATATACATATATATATATGTCTCTATCTTTATCTCTCTCTCTCTTTATATATATAAATATTTATATATATATATATATATATATGTATATATATATATACATTTTTTATATATCTTGTCACTTGCTCATATATTAGACTCTTAGAAGTTTATCTAATAAATTAACAAATTTTTATCGACTGCAGAATCCCAATAAATGACTTTTGTTTTGTTAAAAAAAAATACAAAATTTCTTTTCTACCTCCAATTATTTTTCTTACACTTGATGAATAGATAGTTAGATAATTTGATAGATATATATAAATATATATATATAAATATATGTATATATATGTATGTATATATATCACTATTGGATATATTCTATATATAGAATTTAAATTTAAAAAAAAAACAAAACAAAAAAATTTAAATTGTTCCAATATTGTTCATTATAAAACAATTTGCGTGTAAATTTATCATGCCTCATGGAGAAATAAAAACAAATTTTAAATTAATTTTTAAAATTTTATTCTAAATCTTGTTATCATTATAGTATTTTATAGATGTCGTACTAAATATAAATACTGTTTTGCCAGCTCCTAGATTTATACCCTAAGAATGTTATTGTATCTTAATGTATTTTATCTCAATTATGTTTTTAATTTTAACGAATTATTAAGACTGCTTTAAGAGACAACAAAAAGAAAAAAAAAACAAAAGCAAAAACAAAACAAACAAAAAAAAAAAATAGAAAAGATAATGAATTTATGTTTTATAAAATATATTTAATTTTTAACGTACATTTTTTTTGTTTTTTTGTTTTTTTTTTAAATAAATTTTTTGCAAATTTTTTCTTAATTTTGGATGTAATCATTTCATTTATTTTTTTATTTAGTTGTTTTATTTTTGTATTTAAAATAAAAAAAGAATAAAGTAAAATGAAGGAAGAATTCATTT
The DNA here is from genome assembly GCA_963082975.1 of Labia minor. Taxonomy (NCBI): domain Eukaryota; kingdom Metazoa; phylum Arthropoda; class Insecta; order Dermaptera; family Spongiphoridae; genus Labia; species Labia minor. Next base: position 71,637,374 of record OY720348.1, read on the forward strand.
ATCTATAAAAAAAAATCATTCCTTTTTATTTTATAAATATATATAATCTTGTTTATATTTTATTTGTTAATAACATTTAAATTATATCTAAGGCCTAATTTATGATTCTACAATCATTTATATGGAAATAATGTACTTATTCAGAACCCCTCCCTTAATCATTGAAAGTCTTGAAATCATAAATTTCTTTAGATTTTATAATGGTCTCTAATTATAATTCAAAGAAAATTTGTGTGTTTCTATATATTAAAATATCTCCACAATTGAAAATATTTTTTTAATTTCTTAAAATTATTATATAACTAAATTAATATAACTAATTATTGGTAATGAGCTTGAAAATTACTTTTCTAATCTTTGGTAAAGTAGTTAATTAATTTCATTAAATAATAGAAATGGGAAAATATTCAATTCCTATATTATTTAATACTTAAAAATTTAAATTATTCAATAAAGGTAAATAGAAGTGGATGGGGGAGAGTGTGATCAGTATATATAAAATAATTGTCACTTTTATTTATTATTTGGTATTATAAATGAGGATTTTCTAAATTTAAAAAACAAACAAATAAATAAATAAAATTAATAATAACATTTTATTAGAATTTGAACGATATATAACGATAACTACCACATATACTTATATATATAAAATTATAGATTGGTTATTTAATAATAATGATTTCGCTTATGATGTAGAAATAACAATATTTATTGATTCTTTAATATCAAACAAAAAATTCGCTACTGTGATAATATACCATGTGAAGCTTTTCTGTTATAATTTAAAGAGATCAGTGAAAGTATGGGAGCAGTTATTTAGGAGATATGGTCAAGAATACACGGCTCTAGTTACTAGAAATATTACAAGGGCATAAAGTTGGGGAGATGGATAATAACCTGTTTGGAAAAAGAGTAAAGGGGGAAGGGAGAAAAGAGCCGGTTTGAAGAGTGTCTGGAGAAGGGAAGAAAGAATGTAAGAGAATAGAATGGGATCAGGAATCCTTGTTAGTTGTTCCATTTGGGCCGATTGAAAGGCATTTTCCAAAATGATCGCTATTGTGAAGGAAGCCTGACAAAAGGCACTAGCAAGAAGAAAGAAAGTCTATCTATCTCTGTGACTCTACGGAACTATAATGGCCCCAGCAACCCCATTTCTCCAAGTGTCCCTCTCCTGAGCCATAACCATCCAACTCCTACCCTCTCCTATCTCTCCCATGTCCCTTTTTACATTATCCACCCACCGAGTGCTTTATCTTCCAATCGGTCTCTTCACAAAAAGACTTTTCGCCAGTCTTTCCTCTCCGATTCTCGGCACATGCCCTGCCCATCGCAACTTTCTCGCATTTCATACTCGATGTCTTTGAATAGTGCATTTTGAATAGGATTATAAAATTTTTAGAATTAAACTTTTAAAACAAAATAATTGGTATTTATTTAATTAAAATTAAAATTAAAATAATAAATTGAATATATGTTAAAATAATTTAATATGGAAGTAATGCAATTAGTCGGGGAAAAATTGAATATAAATTAGATGATTTGGAAAATTTACTATATATACGATATTTAAATATAATTTTTTTTCCTCATCTCCCTAATATTATTATTATTATATAATAAAATTAATACTTCACTTAAAAATGTATTTTTAAGTAAAATATATTAATAGTAAAGTATATTGTGCAAATCTCATCAAATGCATACTATTCATGATATCTAAAAATATTATTTTCTTAATAAGAAGGTGAAAATGAGATATAATTTATTAATTTTACCAATATTTTTAATATTATTAATATTAAGGTGACCAACCGTCCTCCTTTAGGGAGGACAGTCCTCCATTTGTAAGTGTCCTCCTAACTGTTCTCCTTTTTGATATCTGTCCCGTTTTTTGAAATATTTAGGACATTTCGTACTTTTTTCAAAATTTTTTCAATTTATCTGAACGTTTTCTGGATGAAGCTTTTGAACATTTCCGAATTTTTCCCAAAATTTTTTTCAATTTGGTTTCAAAGGTAAAAAATGTCCTGACTTGGTGTTTTCAAAATATGGTCACCTTATTAATATATTAATTTATATATATATATGTTAATATGAACGATGAAATACTTCAATGTATGTATATAATTTTCATATAAAATAAATTAAATAAAATATTATATAAATATTTAAAAAATTTATGTCTATAAAATCTTTATAAATCTAATTTATATGTATATATAAACATGTAAAAATTAATTACTCCATGCTGTAATTTGGGCGCTTAAAATAGTTGTTTAAAATAAACAATATTTGATTTTTAAATACATATATTATATATCTTACATAGTAAGAAATAATTTTAATTCCAACTTTGGAGAATATTCTAATTTATAATATTGAAAAAATATATATTATCATGGTATTTAGTTAATGAATATATTTTTATTGGATTTTTTAATTAATAAATAAATTATTAACTAGCAGCTCAGAGCGCTTTCGGCGCTCTTCACACCTAGACGGGGGCTCCGCCCCTTGACCCCCGAGTGGTACATAGTTTTTGGTTGAAAGTAGTAAAAGGTTTTCATCCATTTTGTTTCAATTAGTATATTACATAAAACATTCATTTCTTTTAATGTTCTTATTTAAAATATATGTATTATAAATGAGACTGGATGTGACGTTACAAATGACGTCAAAAATTATATAAAGTAAGAAAAAAGTTATTTTTTCACTTTTCTCAAAAAATATTTATTGTTTTCCAATGAATTTCCCGCTATTTATAGATTAGCCCGAGGGCTATCCAATGGCATTGGAATGGCTCAAATCGCATAAGTCGTTTAGGAGGAGTAGGTGATAGAGCTTTCTTTTAAATATATAGACAACTTGAATTTGAAATAGTATATATAGGAAGGTGACCTATTATGAGATCCATTCCTAATAGGAGATAGCCCTCCGCAGCCTCTGTGTGTTCTAAATTCCATATGAATTCCCTATCCAATGATTCCTAGGAATAAACTGTCCCAAGGAAACAACAAATTACCTCTTTTCTTGAGGCGAGTAATAAGCATTAATTCTTACCAAGTGGTAAACAAATCTTTTTCTACTTACTTTTCAAAACAATCTTAAAAACATTCAGGAAACTTTTTTCACAATTATATTTATTGAAAATTGTTCATTGTATATCGTACTTTATTTGCACTCTTCTTTCAGGTTTTACTTAATTCAAATTTTTAAAATTTTTATAAAAATTTTATGAAGTGCCTATTTAGCAATTAAGAGACGCCTCGCAGGGTGTTAGTTGACGGTTTATGCCTATATTTTCGTGGTTCCGAGCCTGGCAAGGGAATTTTTCTAACTGGAATCTATGGGACGGAGTCAACCCAGTCTCCGGGATCAAAATTGCTACTTGATAAAAAGTAGCGCCTCGGATCAAGAAAATCAAGGTTGATAGGACCCGTTCTACTGATCATAGAACACCTTATTGATAGAACCGACTTGATAGGCGATGTCCTATGTCCTTGCGTAGAATGTACAAAAGTCAGAGGTTCTATATAGATAATCTGTAATATAGAGATAGAACAATACGCCAAAGATGTGGTATCTTAATGCTTTCATCCACGAAGACTTTGTGGAACTAAAAAATTCTATATTTCTATACAATTTTTGTTCTGAAACTTAATAAATATAATCATTTAAGAAATATTTCCCATTTTCATGTCTTTTTTAAAAATGTTTAATAAATTGTTTAAATAGAAGTATCTGCACTGTTTTAATTTGAGTAAATAATTGTCATAAATGAATTGTATTGTGAATATAATTTGTATATTTAGAAATACATTTTTTTCAGATCTTTTCCAAGTTGAGCTAATCTCATTTGGGGAATATTTAGTATCACCTATTAGGCAAACTGCTGTCTGAACAGATAAACACAACATAAACACAGCTTTTGTGGGTATTTTTATAATTATTAAGGGAATTTTTATTAAAAGACCACATTGTTTGTATAAATAACCAGTCGAAACGTTTTACAATTATTTTAATTTAATAAATAATTTTATACAAACAATGTGGTCTTTTAATAAAAATTCCCTTAATAAACACAACATTTTTTAAAGATTAATTTTTTCAGCAATTTTAATAAAAAATAATGGATATATGAATATTTAAGAGTATTTAACAACACAAATGGAAAACAAAATAAAAATTGGAAAAAATAATTTCAATGATATTTGCTTAATTGGTTTATTATAGATATTAAAATTAAATATTTAAATATATAAAAATTTAAAGTATTAGTACCGGGACCCCGAGCCTTGGCTCGGTAATTAAGTTAAAAAAAATAATTCATTATTATTGGGTTTGGCTTGTAATAATTTAATACTTGGGACACCGAGCTAATATACAATTCTTTAATTATTTATTACAATTATTAAATTTTGTATCACTGCATCAATCTGATTAAAATGAATGGAACTTGGGGTCCTCAATAATACATAAATATGTATTATATTATTAGGTATGTTTCTAAGTACATGAATATTTTTTTTTATTGGAAGAATGATAAATATATATCGTAATTTATAATTATAAAATATTATTAAAATATATATTTTTAATTTTATTTCGAAATTAAATAAAAAATTTTAAAATATTTTAAATATAAAAAAATATTAATACAATATCCTTTAAAAAAAGGCGGGAGTCAAATTTCAATATGGATGACATAGTGACGTCACATTTTTACATTTAAATTAAAAAAAAAAAAACTAATGAAGATGTATTTTTCCTGAGATGTGTTCAATAAAACTCAATTTTTCTTTATAAATACTATCTCTAGTGTGAATTTCAGAAAAATCGTTAGATCGAATTTTGAGAACCCATGGCCAAACAAACAATTTTAGCTAGCATAAGAAGATAAGATTCGAATTTATATTAATTCATTTATATATATATATATATATATATATATATATATATTAATACACGTATATATTTTAGTCGTTGCTATAAAATATTTTATTCAAATAAATTATTTTAACATATTAAAAAAAATATATCAATTTTTTGAAAAAGAAAGTTCAAACTTGTGTAGGGCAATACATGCAGTGGCGCAACCAGGATTTGATCCTGGGGGGGGGGGGTTTAACTAGCCGCTCCACCTTCCTATGGCGGGGTCCCCCCCAGGCTCTCTCAAAGACAAATTTTCATTAAGATTTTTTTTTTTAATTAAATATTTAAAAAAGTTTTGTAAATGAAACACTGATTTTACAAAATCTGGCAAAAAAATTTAATTTTGTATTTTATTTACTCGTATTCACAGTTTTAGAAAGAAAATATTTTTTCCAGCTATAAGTAAATCATTATAGCTTTCCTCATGGAATGAGGATACCTTATACGATGGTCGGAAAATTTTGAAAATTTTTGCTCCAAGATTTTTTGAGATCTCCACTTTTCAGACGGTTCTGAATCCAAAACTGCAAAAAAATCTTTGAACCGGCCGGCCGGCCGTTCGTTACCGAGATTACGTCTAAACAAAATGAGATATTGTCTTGAAATTTGATATTTAGATGTTTTTTTTTTTGGGGAATGATGGACGAGGATTGGATTGTTTTTGGACAAGATCGGACCATAAGTAAGGGTAATTTAAAGAGGTGTCAAAGCACATTTTATTGATTTTCTCAATAAATCCCGATTTTTATTCGAATTATCATACGATCGTATTAAATTTGTAGGGAATCGAATTTACTAAAAGTTTCATTATATTCATTTTTACATCAACTTAATAATAAAGGAGTTATTTATAAAAAACTACTTTAAGATTTCGAAAAAATTAGTCTTCGCTTCATAATTTTTATGAAATTAGCAATTAAAGTATATTATAATAAAAAATATTTAGAATTTGAGTAATATTTTTATTTAATTTATATTTAAATAATAGTCAAATTGGAAAATTACACAATCATCCAGTAATCTTATATTAAGTCTTTTGTTTTTTATGATTTAGGAGAAATAATAAAATATTTTTTTTATTTCTTATATTAAATTCTGTACGAAAAAATAAGCAATTTTTATTCTTGTTAAAATTTTTACTATCTCGTAAGAGATAGTATTGCGATCACGAAAATTTTCGATGTTGAGATTTTGATGTTTTTTACGTTTTGAAGGTTCCTGAATCATTTTCACCAAGGCTGAGAAAAATGTCTGTGTGTGTTTGTGTGTATGTAACCAAGATTACGGAAAAACGGTTTGAGCTAGAATGATGAAATTTGGTACATGAGCATTATTCAAAATTCGTAGTTTTCTATCAACTTTTGAGAAATGTAGCTCAACCTACAACGTTTTGATATTTTTTCCTCTAAAGTGACCGTAAAGATAAAGATATATGTTTGATAATTTTTCACATGATTAATAATTGTATAAAACTGCTATATATATAATTTCAGCTTGATTGATTCTCTGAAAGTACCAGAATTAATTTTTTAACACTGCAATTCTCACGCGCCAACATGTGACGTGGTGCCATCAACAAAAAGCCAAACATGCGCTGGTTTAATATTTATTATTTATAATTTATAATTAATTAAATTTAATTTAAATATAATATATTATGTTATTTAATCCAATTCAAATTGCGAGATAGTCGAGTGGAGACACTCCAGCTAATTTTAAAATAAATTAAACTTATTTTTTATACACTAAGTTATACTTTAAGAATTTATTTTTTCAAATTTTTTATTAAATCATTTGCTCTGGTTAAAATTTTAAATTATTTAGTTATAAATTTCTATAAAGTGAACAAAATCAACTAAATTGGTTCTTAAAAATCTCCAAAGAATATAATATATATACCAATTCCAAATATCCTCTTAGTAAGGTTTGGAGAGGTGGGTCCTCTCAGAGACATTCATAAGATATGCCTCACTCGTGAATTTACGAGGTTTTGCTGCTGTGAAAATACGCCTAATCACCCTTCGGGGCGTCAATTCAAAATATATAAGAGGGACTTTTAATCGTTTCCGATATAGTCAAGATTTCATTTTTTTTCTTTTTAATGCATCTATGCTAGGTATCTCCTTCATCCAAATAAGTTTGAATTTTTAAATGATCAAGGCGGGGGGGGGGATAGTATGGGTATGGTTTGGAAGGAGTCAACGGTTAAATGACATGATTCCTCCATGTAGAAGAGGGAGGTAGAAGAAATCATGAGCTCACGTGAGGGCAGGGACGCTACTCCCTGAAATAGATTTCTTTTCTAGTGGGATTATAGAAAAGAATCTACCCGTTACCCATTTTAGGTATTAAAATTAATTTTAACTTTTATTATATTTTTCATTTTTATCTTTATTCATCTTGGAATTAAATATGTTTTTAAAATTATATATATATATAAAAATATATATAAATACTTATATTTAATTATATTATTATATTATTTGCTTTATTTACTTATATATGTAATTCAGCAAATAAACAACTAACCTTATTTTAGTAATTGTATGAAGTTGTTTATTTGCTGAATTACAGCAATTTTATATATATTTCTAATAAATAACAATATCTCTCAAATACTGTTTTAAATATAATATTTTCTCTCTCTCTCTCTATATATATATATATATATTTATAGTACCTGGTTAATTTTATTTTATTTATAATATTTTGTATTTAAGGAAGCGCTGTCCGGCGTTGCCCAGCGCTATTTTTATTATTAAATTTCCTACTTTGAATTAAGAAAAAACTAAGAAAGATGATTTGTCCCGAGGCTAAAGCCAATGCAGATCGATTTTTACTTTCTCGCCATATATATATATATATATATATATATATATATATACGAGGGTGGGGTGAAAAGTTTCCGGCCTGACCAAGAAAAACGATGTTTTTAAATTTTTTTTGCTATATTTTTCAACATAATCTCCATCACAGCACCCTATACATTTCTCATAACGGTGTTCTAATTAATTTAATTAATTATTTAATTATTTAATTAAATTAGATTTCATTTAAGTTTCATCAACAGTTATGAATCGACGAAAAAATTCGTTTAGATTACGCCTTCAGAGCCAAATTGTCGGTAGAAATGGTTTTTCGAAGCAGTTTTTGGTGTAACGTTAGCAAACGCGGCACCCACGTTGCACACAGCTTTCCATATTCAAAGGCTTGTGCAAAATATTTCGCACACGTTCAGCTGACATCGTACAAATCTCAGCTATCTTGAATGTTGAAAAATAAAGCAAAAAAAAAAAATTTAAAATCATCATTTTTCTTGGTCAGGCCGGAAACTTTTCACCCCACCCTCGTATATATATATATCTTATCTTCTTATACGAGTAAAAATTGTTTGTTTGTTTCATTGTTCTCAAAAACCGCTCTAACGATTTTTTTGAAATTCACAACAGAGATAGTATTTATAAAGAAAAATTGAGTTTTATTGACCACATCTCAGGAAAACTACATCTTTATTAGTTCTTCTTAATTTAAATTTATAATATATGGATGACGTCACAACCACCGCCTGTGAGATATATATATCTATTCTTAAAATAAAATTAAAAATATTTATATTATATTCATATATTTGATTTTTTAATTTCATTAATAGTTTTACATTTAAATTATTTGAAATTGTTTCACACAACGTTTAAAAGAAGATTTATCTTTATATTCGATTCGATACATAGTAGGAGAATTAAATGACATCATCAATTTATTATAGAACGAATCCGTAAATATATTTTTAATATTATATATTAGCTATTGATTATATTGTAATTCCACTCTTAATTATATACTTACATGAAAAAGGAAATCCAATTATGAGATCAAAATTAAAATTACTTATTTATATAATCTTTAATTTTGTATATCAAAACGCCAATTGAAAATGAGTGAAAAATGATTTCTTGGTTATATAAAAATTAAAATATGATTTTTTAGACGACCTCTACGCATTTTTAATATTAGAATTATTTATTAAAAGAAAACAAAAACAAAATTAAATTATAAATATAAATAAAACATAAAAATTATAAATATTATATACATATTCTTTGACCAATTATATGTTGCATGTTGTGAGTATGTGATTACACAAATTGGGGAAAAATCACTCGAAATGCAATTAAACAAAATAATTGAAAAGTTAGGCTAAGCAGACGTCTTAAATATTATAAGAGATTCGGCAATTGCAATTACAGATAGCGAGGAAAAATTAACGGAGGTTTGAAATTAATAGTGATAAGAAAAAATATTTAGTGACAAAGAGGAACAGTATTAACATACAAAATCTTAATATACAATTTAAATAGAGGTATCAATCGGGAAACGCCTGTTATCATGCAGTAAAGAGGCTTATCTCATCAAAATTATTATCAAAGGGAATCAAGACCATGGACGCATAGGAAGGGACGTAAGAGAGATAGGACAAGGGCTCAGGATAGGGACATTTGGAGAAATGTGGCCAAGAACTTTCGACTATCTTTGAGCTATATAAATAGAAGAATACTACTTTTAACCAAATACGATGTACCACTCGGGGGTACAGGGGGCGGAGCCCCCGACCAGCTGTGAAGAGCGCCGAAGGCGCTCTTCACAGCTGGTATATATATATGTGTGTGTGTGTGTGTGTGTTTGTGTGTATATAGACAAGATTACTCAAAAACGGTTTGAGATAGAATAATGAAATTTGGTACACGGGCATTATTCAAAATTCGTAGTTTTCTATTAGTTTTTTCTTCCTTATTCAAAGAATATCAAATACAAATCATTTATAATTCATTTTGTAAAAAGTTATTGAAATAATAAAGTATTTCTATAACTATCTATGTTAATGAATAAGAAAAATGGTATTATAATCTTAATTAATAAATTATTATATTCATAAAGAAAGATTATTAAACGAATAACTATGATTAATTAATATTTATAATTAAAAAGTGATTAATAGTGGGTATAAACAATATAATCGTTGTTAATTACCTGTTAGAAAAATCACTCAGCCAATTTAGCGTCTTCACTTATTCACTGTTCAATGTATACTAAAAATTAAATTATTTTAATATTAATTTTCAAAGAATTGGCCGAGTTGCTTATCGCTTTTCAATGAAATAATATAAACAATCGAATTATTCTGGCTGTGCCCGTTTGCCTCCTGCATTTATAAAATATAGAATATCTTTTATTTTTTATTTATTAATAATTAAATTGATAAAGAAAATTTTTTTTCATTAGAAAAAAATAATCTAGATATTTATATATAATTGATAAATATATAAATATTTTCTTTTACAATTCGATGAGAAACAATTTTTTATTTCATATTATTTTGTTATTTATTTTATATATTATGATATTTTATAGTCTAAGAGTGTTTAATTCTATATATTAATTTTAATTAATTATAAGTGGCAAAGAGTCATGACGGCCTCTCCGTATATATATATTTATATCTTATCTATCTTATTATACCAGCAAAAATAGTATTTGTATTTTCAACGAACATTTAGTTGGTTTATAAAATCGATATGTCTGTGTGTCTGTCGCCAAAAATTTTCGATTTTTAAAATTTTGATTTTGGATTCGAGTAGAGCTTAAAAAAGTGTACGTGACGTGGGGTGCCATTAACAGAGCCAAACACGCGCTGGTTTAATAAATAATAATAATTTATTAATTTTAACTTATAATTTAATTAATTAAATTTATTTTAAATATAATATATTATGTGTTATTTAATCCAATTCAAATTGCGAGATAGTCGAGTGGAGACACTCCAGATTTTTCTTTATAAAAATTATCTATATGATGTAAATTTCAAAAAAATTCTTCAAGCGGTTGATAATATAAAAAATGCAAATATATATACAATTGTTGCTAGTATACCAGTAAAGGGCCGATTCTTGAGGGCGGCAAATCCGGGAGGGGGGGGGGCGGAAGAGAGGTGGATTTGAAGGGTGGAATTTTGGTTATGAATGTAATCAATTTTATAAATATAGGAGAGGCAATTTATACTATTGCCCGGGGTCTGTAAATGCTAGAATTAGCGACATATCTATAATTATAATAAGAGTTTATCACAACAATTTTAATTTATTTTTTAGTTTTAAAAATAAAATTCTATTATTCATTGAGGAATAAAAGCAATTTTTAGCTATTTCAATTCCGATAAAAAAATTTAATAGGGCTATAAAATAGAAAGAAATTTATAAGAAAGAGAATAAATACCTTTTTAAGATTTTGCTATTTTTGATAGCATTGAGGTCAGTCCACCAGTAGGAATAGCAGAAGAAGAGCAAGTTCAACCATGAGCTGCATTTCATAAACAAAAATTGAAAAAAAATTAGTCAAACATCATAAAAAATAAGTTGACCTGTGGCCAGGCACAGAACCGACCAGCAGTTTGAAATAAATTAATTTCCAGATAAATTATATCCATTAATTAAGGAATGATTAAGGAATGATTTCGATGGAGAGGCGTCTTCTACTGGAATGGGAAGGGAAAACTGAATGCGCTCGAAGCACTCGAAGCAGGCAGGCAGGCCAGGAGGGAGAGTGGGTGGGTGGGGGGTGAGGTGAGGTGGCGGAGGGGATCATCATGGCGGCAAATCTTTTCAATCTGTCAAAATACAATAATTAATATTTAATTAACGAAGCACCGTAAAATTATATAATACTAGTGAAAACTAATCTACGTTTCATAATGAATCGATTCGTATAGGTTTTACCTGTTCTTATGAGGCAATACTTTTTGTTGAACTGTAAAAATAAACCGATATTAAAATTAATTAACAATTTCCATTTCATGATACGAAAAATCAATTTTATTTAGAATCTGGCTAAAATTATGTTCAATGGATTTATCTTGGTCACAATTTCCAAGATTCAGTCAAAAATTTTAATAAAATTAAAAATATGGATTTGCTTGGTTTTTCTAATTCTCCAAAGCGTGCTATAAATATGAGTTCCAAATTTTCTACTAATGTGAAGCGTTGGAGAGGTGGGTCCTCTCAGAGGCACTCATAACAAATGTCTCACTGGTAATTTACCGGGTTTTGCTAGTCGAAGAATTGACGTAATCTGGATATATTTGAATAAACCCCCCGAAGGGGGGTTTATTCAAATATATATAGGAGACTCTATAAGAGTCTCCTATAAGAGACAAGTATTTAATTTTTTTTCTTTTTAATGAATCTATGCTAGGTATTCTCCTTCATCCAAATAAATTTGATTTTTTGAATGATCAGGGGTGGGGGGGGGGGTAAGCATGAGGGAATGGATGGAAAGGAGTCAACGGGTAAAGGACATGATTCCTCCAAGTAGAAGAGGGATTTAGAAGAAATCATGAGCTCACGTGAGGGCAGGGAAGCTACTCCCTGAAGTAGAAATCTTTTCTATTGGGATCATAGATAAGAAACTACCCGTTACCCCTCAAAATCTTTCTAATAAGTTTTACTATCTATTTTTTCTATTTTTTCTATTCTTATTCATATTTTTAAGAAATAATAATTATTTTCTACTTAAAATGAAAAAACCATTGTTCAATATAACAATATCGTATGTATATTTTCTTATTAGCATACCACGCCTATTAACATATTATTTTTTTTTCTTTTTTTTTCCACATCATTTAATTTTACATAATAATAACTATGAGAATCTCATCTCTCATTTTTATTATTTTACTAAAACTAATATTACATATTATGTTTTTTATTTTTATCTTCCTATCTATCGGATGTTCGATCTATCTGTCTATCTTTTCTCTATTCTATTTATTCTTATGTTATTCTTATTTTTCTAGCAAGACTTATTTAGAATTCAATAGAGAATTAATTATTCAACGATTATTGAAAATTGGAAATCGAGAAGAGGAGAAAAATTAAAATTTCAATCAAAAAGTCATCATTTTTAATTAATTTTATTATTAAAATAATTGATATATAAAACATGATAAGACAAACATTATAATTGATCGATAAATAAAGAAATACATAAATTTCGTAATTTCTCTTGATATGTATTTTTAGTTTCTTTTTACCGACCGACGATAGTAAGGGAGGTATTGTTTTCACACCAAATTTCACATGTGGAGATTTTTACATATCTCCACGAATCATGCATTTTCTTAACAGAAAAAGTATTTTTAGCATGATGTCTGTCCGTCCGTCTGTCCGTCCGTATAGATGTGTACAGCCTGAACGGCTTAACGGATTTTGATGAAATTTGGTATATTTACTTAATGCATCAGTGGGATGAATGGATCAACTTTTGGTGCAAATCCGGAAACCGGAAGTGGTAGTATTAGCGATCGACGATAAGAAGGGAAGGGTTATTTTCGCACCCAATTTCACATAAGGAGATTTTTTTACATATCACCACGAATGTATTGGTTTTATCCTCGGGAAAAATCATCTTCATTATGTTTTTCTTAATTTAAAATTATATGACGTCACCCAGCCCTACATGACGTCACAGCCTCGGGTAACGCCGGCAACGCCGGCTACTTCAGCTATATATTATAAATAAAATAAAATTAAAAATATTTATGTTATATCCATATCTGTTTTTACATTAATAGATATATTAAAATTATTTGAAATTGTTTCTGTAGCTGGAAATTAATTTATTTCAAACCGTCGGTCGGTTCGGACCTGGCCAAATTTCGTAATTTCTCTTGATATGTATTTTTAGTTTCTTTTTTTGTTTTTTGTTTTTGCCTATTTTCTAATTCATGATGAAATTTTCATTCAAAAAAATCAATTAATTAATAAAATAAAATAAAAAATATTATATTTGAATAATAATTTATTTCGTTTTATTAGGGGTAAGTTTTATTAATAATAATACTTACTAAAAATAATTTTGTTAGATTTGTTTTATTAAAATTGTATTTATTATCAATTGTTTTATTCCCCAAAAGTCGTGCTAACCATTAAAGAACTTAAGAGTCATTATTACTATTATTATCAATAAAAATAGATTAATTTCAATTACAAAATTAAAAAAATATTTTCAATAGGTGATCACAAAAAAATTTTATAAAAACTCTAATTAACTTATTAATACTCACAGAAATAAAAGGTTATATATATATATATAAACGTTTTTGTCTGCACATTGCTCAGAATTTTAAAATTTTTGCATATCTTCGCGTTTCATGACCTCTAGAATCCAAAAGTGACTTTAGAGAATTTTTCATGTCTGTCTGTCCGGAAAATTACTATTTTATAGACTCAGAATTGGCTCAACCGATTTCTATGAAATTACATCTCAATATTCTTATATACCTCTAGAGTAACAAAATTAAAAATATATTTTCAATAGGTGAACACAAAAAATATAATTGAATTATAATTAATTAATTTTAATATAATTAGCGATTAATTACTTTTAGTCAGATTATTTTTTTTTCAACAGATTCTGAAACATAAATATTGATTTCATGATAGATTTTCATTTTGAAAGTAATTAAGAATATTTTATTGCATTAAAATTAATTAATCTTATTAATCAATTGTAGCGCCAATGTAGAGGGGCTTTCCCCCTCAAATGTCATAGACTTTTTTATATATGACCCCGAGAGAATTGAAATTGGATTTATATGCAAAAAAATAATTTTTCACTCAACTCAAAATTTCGCAATCTTTTATGTAATTTGCATATGTAAAGGAATATAACGTTTCATCTAATATACAATATTTATTTGAAAATTAATTACAATTACAAAATACAGTTTACAAAATTGGTAGTTCTGTGTCGCTATTAAACATATATTTTTTAAATATTGTTTTTTGTCACGTGAAAATTTCGACAATTTTTAATAAATAAATTAGTGAATTTACACATCTAGATGAAACAAGCAAATAAATATATAATTCATATCTTTTTAAAAATAAATTAATTAAAATTAAATGTATGGAGCCTATGTTGATAAATAAACCGCCACTTTTCCAAAATTTTCGTTTTTCTTTTGTAAGTTAAGTACTTATCAGACCGCCCTCGTATATATGCTATATATAACTAAGAGGATAAATAATCCCTTAGAATACCAAATATATTATTAATATTATGAAGGCCACCATTTTCAGCAGCATCTCCTTTATTTTAATAAAGACGTTGTTCCGTAAAAAACAGTTTTATACTTAAATTAATGATGACAATTTATAAAAGAAGAAGATATATTTACCCTTAAGGGTATTTTTTATAATAGAATGTAAAAAGTATGGAGAGAGCATTTATTCTTTGGGTGAGATTGAGGAATTAGTGATTATATATGGTAATTAGTGTTATACATATAAGATTTATAACCATGAAACATAGTATTTGTTATATATCGATTTTTATGAATCTTAAATATTAATCAACCTAAATAATTATCCAACTTTTAGATTCTATCAATTATACAAATATTATATATGAATAAAAAATTGATTCATGATTTCTATGCTATTTCCTCTCTCCCAATATTATATAAACAATAATATAGCTTTAATAATAATAATAATAATAATAATAATTAAAAGTAATTGCAAAAGTAATAAAGATTATAATTATATGTAATATTATAATCACATAAAAAATAATAATACAGTGAACGCTCTATATAAGCAACCTCTCTATAAGCAACATTCTTTATAAACAACCAAGCAACTTATTTTTTTAAAGCTAAAGAGTTGACAGCTGTTTACAACAACATAACCCCATAATTGTAAAAATTTCTGTTATTGTTGGTGTTTTGTGCTGCCAGTATTAATTAATTTCTGTTAATTAGAATAGTTACTAGAATTTCTATTAGTTTCTGTCAATTAATTAATATTGTTGTCCTTTTAAATTCATTCCGCATAAGAAACTTTTCCCAATAAGAAAATTTTTTATTGAAATTGGTATATAGAGAGTTCAATGTAATTCAATAGAAGAAGACGCCAGACTGAAAGGCAATGCGCTTGGCTCGTGGTCCCGCGGTCAATTCCCAGGACTGACAAACTTAAAAATATGAAATTTGATAATGAAAATATTCGAGAGAGTATTTCAAGAGATTTATTTTTATGTAGACCCGACGCAGCTTGAGAGTTAACAGTGTTAACGTATAGACAATTCCTTCTTAAAACAAATTAGGAATCATTATATTCATATACCACACACAACCTCTAATAGTCTTATTTATAGTTCAATCTTTCTGAATGAACAATATTATATAAAAACGGTAGAAAGAGGTTTCATACCTCCAGAAGCATTTATATACTTAGAGAGAAAAGGTTACATCCAGAATTATAATGGAATTCCATTAATTCATCATATCAACCGTAAAAAAAATGACAAATCAATAAATTATGAACCTACTTTAAACAAAAATATATCTAGGAAAATGTAAAAATATATCAATTCCACATTAAGATAAAACAGAAAGGATCAAAATGTCCAGCAAATGCTGGTAGTTACCAGATTGAGTCATCATACCAATAATTATTGTATATATTGTAAATAGAAAAAAAGTATAAAATAAAAAATATATTTTGTATCACAAAACCCATCCCCATTTACCCTGATAATAATTCCAGCAATTTACCACCAAAATATAGACTTTTATAGATTCTTTATATATAACCTTTTCCTAGTCAGTAACACAAATAAAAATTATTTTAAAATAAGTATAATGTAAATAATTTAAGATAATCTAAAAATAAAAACGTAAATTTATACAATTACAACCATGAGTCGCCAATGGAATGTAAAAAAAGGTTTGTGCATATACAATGAAATGTCCTTCGTATTCTTTTTCTTTCCCTGCATGTTTGGCGCCCACGCTTTCATTTTTTAGATATGATTAATTGTAAGGAGATTTTGGTGTGTGTGGAGAAATTATTTTCTCTATTTTAGGGCATTTGAATAAAAGAGTGTTTTAAAAAAGTTTGTTTTTATATTTTTTTATTTCCTAATTTTTAATCTTGACGGAAATTTCGCCCGGTTTATGATTTCAGGTTATAGTGTGAATGTTGAAAGAATCTAATTCAGGTCGATTCTTCACCTCAAAATACTATATATCAATTTGGTGGTATAGAGGACTGATTATTATTATTATTATTATATTATTGGTTTATATATACATATATCTTTTCAAAAACAATATCGTCATTACTTTAATTCATATTAAAAAATAACGTATCTTATTTTTACAAAATAATTAAACATGATTTAAATCAGTGGCGTACCTAGGGGGGTGCGGTGGGTGCGGTCCGCACCGGGCGGCACTTATCTTGGGGCGGCATTTTTTATATTTAGTTATAGTTGTAAAAAGCAACGTATTCATTTCATATTTATTTTTTTTCTTTCTTGAATAATAAATGATTATTATGATTATTATAAGTTTACTATTTGATTTATATAAATTATGATTAACTATATGATTTCGAATATTATTATTCGGTGTAAATAAATGCATTTTAGTGTAAATTTTGAATTCTAATTCCAAGAACAGGATAATAATTTTATTTTATTGTATTCATTAAAATTCGTTGAATTCGTAAACTCATCTTTACGATTTTGTTCAGCAATTTTTCCTAACTAAAAATTTTTGATATCAGTTTATAAATGTCATTTCTTTTGAAAAGTTTATATGATTACTTTGAAGTGATATACCAATATTTTTTTAAATCATCGATTTTTCTTTTGAAAAGCAAGCCGGCGGAAAAAATATAAATATAAATTTTGAGAGCATTATACACGATTTTTCTAGTATGAAAGCTAGAAGAGTAAATATTATATTAATATGTTTACGAGTGCATACAAATAGGTGTAAAAAAAATTTACTCTGTGTATTAATTAATATTGATTAAATAACTTAATAATTTATTTATGTGCATTAATTTATAAATATCACTATTTGATTGACTTATAATAAAAAGGGCGGCAAACTGGAGATCGCCCCGGGCGGCAAAAGTTCTAGGTACGCCACTGATTTAAATTAATTTAATTCAAATGATAACTTTTAAAATAATTTATTTAATTCAAATGAGTTACGAAAGCAGGTCAATCAGTCCGTGACTTTTTGAATGAAACCCAGGTCTTTGTTAAAAAATTAAATTAGCTCTTATTAATATATATATTTATAGATAATTACTATTTTTCAGTATTATGTATTATATAATTAGTAATTGTTATAAAATAATACAGCCGAGGTCACCTATGACCTGGGATGAACCGGAATATTGCATTGCCATCGGAGTTACCTATGTATACGAATGTTTCAGCTCATTTGAACATAGGGAATTGGGTCAAATTCACCTTGCAAGAGTTGACGACAGGACACAATGTAAAACTAAATATAAGCCTGTAAAAAAAGCAAAATTAATAATGATTCAAAATGAGGTAAATCATACTATACAATGTAGAATTTCCATTATACAAATCCTAATGTATTTATTGGTATTATGATACAATTTAAGAGAAGAATTATATGAAAAAGGAGTAAAAAAATTGATTATTTATATATATATATAATATTAGACGCCTCGTAGGGTGTTGGTTAACAGTGTTAGCTCAGATTCTCGTGGCCCCGGTTTTAAGCCTGGCAAGAGAATTTCTCCAACTGGGGTCAATAGGACAGAGTCAACCAAGCCTTCGAGATCAAAATTGGGAATCTACTTGATTAAAAAAGTAGTAGTAGAATAAGAAAATCAAGGTAAAAGGTTAAGAGGACCTGTTCTATTGATTATATAGGACACCTTATTTATTAACCAACTTGATAGGCGCTGTTCTTGCGTAGGATGTACAAAAGTCAGAAATGTTTTTTCATTTATTTTTATTTTTATGTGCATGACGATGTGACAAAATGTTCATAAAGCATAATTGATTTTAATTTAGATAATAAAATAGATATTTTTACCGTTTTAGTTGAAAAGATCTATAAATAAATATTATTATATAAGATAATGATAGAATGTATTGTCAATAAATCAAAATATTTATAAATAACTTAAAACTTTATCGAAAGGTTGATTACAATAGAACGTATAACATAAATCGAATATGTATTAACACAACCAAAATTCAATTAAGACTGAATGCGTTACTAATAATGCCGGTTTAATGAGAAAGGAAGGGATTAAGGACTTAATCATAATTACTCTATGATTATCCATTTGATAAAGGGTTAAAAATCGGATTATATTTTATAACAATTTTTAAGAATATTAGAAGTATAAAATTATTAATAAAAATAAAAAAAAAAAATTAATTAAGTCATGAGTTTTATTTATTTTATTTTATTTTTTATAACGTTTTTCTCAACTTCACTTGGCGTTTGTCTGTCTCTCTGTCTGTTCGCTCTTTTGACAAATTGAAATCGATTTTGCATCATCTTTAAATTGAGATAGAATTTTGAAAATTTTTAGAGATATTTTAATCAATCCCTAGAAGATATAGAAGAAATATAATTGAATTATAATTAATTAATTGTAATTAATTAGCGATTCATTACTTTTAGTCACTAACTCCTTTTGTATTGCTCCGATTAATTTTTTTTCAACGGATTTTGAAACATAAATATTGATTTCAGGATAGATTTTCATTTGGAACGTATTTAAAAATATTTCATAGCATTAAAATTAATGATGAATTCTTATTAATCAGTTGTATCGCCAATGAGGAGGTTTTTTTTTCCCTCAGATGGGGGGGGGGGCATAGAGAAAATATCTTTTTTTTATACATTGTATATGTCCCCGATAGAAAGGAAACAAAACAATAGAACCTTTTTTTATGAAGACAATATATATATATATACTAGCTGCTCCAAGCGCCGAAGGCGCTCTCCACACCTAGACGGGGGCTCCGCCCCCTGTACCCCCCGAATGTCCCTATTCTGAGCTATAACCATCTAACTCCTACCCTGTCCCATCTCTCTCACGTTCCTTCCTACATTGTCCACCCTGTTCACAATTGGTCTTCCATACGGACGTTTTCCAATCGAACTCCCCACCAATATATTTTTCCTCTCCCATTCTAGCCATGTGCCCTGCCGATCCCAGCCTTCTCTATTTTATGACCTATATCTAGAGATGCATAGAGGTCATGCAATTCCTTGTTATACAGTCTCCGCCGTTCCCCGGTGTCCTCATCTTTCTTTGGCCCATAAATGCTGGGAAGTATCCTATTCTCAAATACTCTGAATCTACTCTCATCTCCCATGCCTCCCACCCATATAATACAATTAATAATTTAATAATTTTGATCCCCTTTGATAATAATTTCCCGATGGCAACCTCGATTTAAATTCTTTGCAAATATTATTCTCTCTGATACTAATTATTTTGTCTTATCAAATTAATTAATTTCAAACCCCCTCACTTTTCCTGCCTCGATTAATTTTTTTATGCCTCTTTAAATGTTATTAATTTATTTAAAAAAAAAACAAAGTAAACAAAATAAAAATTAAATATAAAGAAATTAGCATAACATTAAACTACTATAAAAATAATATTAAAAAACATATATTAAAATCTTACGTGAAAATCCAATTATGAGATCAAATTTTCTTAATTAAAATGATTTACTCACATAATCTTAAAAATTAATAGTATTAAATTATAGCCGTAATGTGAATGTTTTCAAAGTTTAAAAGGCCAATAAGATCAATTGAGATATTGTAAATATCAATAGATATATAAAACGATTTTTATCTGCACATTGCTCAGAATTTAAATTACCGCCAAATTATCGCCACCAGCGCCTCTATGATCTAGTATGGTAACTAAACTATTTTTAATTAATTAGCACCCCCTGGACACACCTTAGCAATTAGCGGTTTTATAAAAGAAGTCTGACATGCCCTGAGACCTACTGAATATGCATAAAAAATTTCATTAGAATCGGTCCAGCCGTTTCGGAGGAGTATCATTTCAAAGTTTTGTGACACGAGAATTTTATATATAAGATATATATATTTATAAAATATACATTTATATATATATTAATGTATTTATTTATATATATATTCATTTATAAAATCTCATATTAATAAAAATTATTAATTTATAAATATAATATAATAATTATTATTCAATAATAACATTTACTTAACATAAATGCATAAAATCAATTTTGGAAGATTAATATATTTTTTTGTTTTATTCAATTTGTGTAAATTTTCGTATAACTTCATCTTTTTTATTTCTCTTGTTAAATTAAATAAATTTATCATATTAAAATTACAGTAAAAAGAATAAAATAATATAAATATAAAAATTTTTTATAAAGTAACGTTTTTCCAATGGACTAAAAAGAATAAAATAATTTGTCAGTTTATGTGTTTAATAAAATTTTTATTATTTCAAAAATTTGACTTGATTTTTCATATGAATAAATAAAACTAAAAGCGCCCAACGTTTTTAGTTGAATAAATCCATAAACTTTGTCAGGCTTATAGAAAGATTATTTTATTCTTTTTAGTCCATTGGAAAAACGTTACTTTATAAAAAAATTTTATATTTATATTTTTAATTTTAATTTTGAATTCTGCCTAGCATTTATAAAGCTAAAAAGGATGGAATCGCTGGAAACCTCAAAGTCTCTCCAAATATGTCGAAAAAATGACAAGGTGGCTGTTTGTGAATTAGAAAATGAATGGTTGGGAAACAAAGAACGCGGTAGTCACAAGAGAGTCCTGAGTTGGCTCAGGATAGGGATGGTTGGAAAGTGATTGCTGATGACAATAATTTTCAAATTCTGTAACTAGTTGTGTTATTAAAGCAAAACTAAATATTAATATGAAAAAAGTTAATTTTTCAATTTGATTACCATCTCATAATTATTTATTTTAATTTTATTCTTTGTATCTGAATGTGAATATTAATTAAATTAAAATAAAATATAACTTAATTTTATTAATTAACAATTTATAAATTTTTAGAATATTCTATTATCCTATAATTGCATATCATATGAATTATTATAACTAATATTATAAATAATAAGGCGCCCGAGGGTGGGAGGCAACAGCGTTGGCTCACATTCACGTGGTCCCGGATTTAAGTCCCGAGCCTGGCAAAAAAATTTCTCTAACTGAGGTCTATGGGACGGAGTCGACTCAGCCTTCAGGATCAAAGTTGGAAAACTGATAAAAAGTAGCGTCTCCGATCAAGAAAATCAAGATAAAGGTTGATAGGACCCGTTCTACTGATCATAGGACACCTCATTGATATAACCGACTTGATAGGCGCTTTAATTCCGTATGAAGTACAAAAGCCAGGTTTTTTTATAAATATTATAAATAATATATCTAATATGTTTAGTTATGAAAAATTGATTTTTACATTTTTCAGTAATTATATTTATTAATTAATTTTGATTTAAAATCATTAATATCAAGAGTTTCCTAAAGTACTCTAACTATATTTAATATTATAGGATTTATAGGCTACTTCTGACTATTAGAAGAATTTAGATTTCCAAAATAAAAAAAAACAATTTAAAAATATTTTAATAAATAATCTTTAAGTTAATTTATTTTAAAAATAGGTATATTTTTAAGTTAAAAATTAAGGTGGAAAATTTTGTCCCCCTTTCTTTATCACTAATAAATTATATAAATATTAAGACTTTCTTGATGGAATAAAAAGAGATAAAGACATGAATCTCGATATGAAATCAGATACAAACGACTGAATAATGTATATATATATAATTAAACTTATTACCAGTGTAAAATAAATACCATTAAACAATTAGAATTCTCACAGTTTTATGGATTTATATATATAATAATAAAAACTTAATCCACCACAAATATTATACATTAGAATTTGTGTACAAGATGGCGCCACCATTGAAGAGCCCCTAGCATCTATGCAACTAAAATATTTTTTCTTATATTTGATTGTTATATCGTCGATATACAGGTAGAAAATAATGGAAAAAAAATTCTATTATAACAGAAAAATTCAAAATTAAAAAAATAAAAAACAATTCAAAAAATATTTGGTAATACAATAATTTTATCAATAAAATAATTAGAAATAGAAAAAAAAATACTCTCTAATTTAAAGAATAAATAAATGATTTAGAAATCGCTGGAAATTTAATTGAAATTCAATCTATTTTTCAATTAATTGAAATTTTCAAATTAATTAATTCCTGTTGATTGGATTAATTATTATTGCAAATTATGTTGCTTGGTATTGGATAAGGAATCTTTTGGAAAAAGAAAGATATTATTATTTTTCATGATGATGAGATGTAGTCGGAGTGAGTTGGATATCTATGAAAAAGAGATGGATGGAGGAATGGGAGGAGTAGGGTTAGTGGGGTGTAGTGTCTTTTGGTCGTTTTCGTCTCCTCCATTCATTCCTCTTGGTGGCATGGAATTTGCAAAATTTTACATTGCATCTGTTAACCGAGTGGCTGGAATTAGGGGTGGGCCACCACCCTGCGCAGACGGCGGTTATCGTGTGAGCCGAAGGGCACCGAGGAGTCCCGAGTCGACGGCTGGCGGCGGCGGAGGCGTTGACGCAGCCTCAAAAAGGGAGCGACCCTCCAGCAAACCGCTGAGTGACGCGACCTCCAGAACACTTCACATCGCCGTCGCCTCTCCGTCAATCCTCCAATTGTCCTGCACCCCCATCACACGCACCCTATCCTCTCTCGCTGTCTCGCTCAAGAGGACATCCTCGGGAGGGTAATCGCGCTCACCTCTCCTCCCCTTCTCCCCCAATGTCCCGTCCATCTTAGCCTCTTGACAGGGCGGAGACCGACGGAATGGAGCAAACCTTATCAGACCCTTTAGTATCCTGACGTCCAATTTTCTTACCATCGAAATCAAATGTGCCGTTTTATATTTAGATTCAATTTTTAAACTTAATAATAATAATCATTTATATAATAATAATAATTATAATAATATATTGATATTTTTCTAACGCCGCGGGTGACAAATGTGTAAAAAAGTGAAAATAGCTTTTTTTATTTTTATGTGCCTCTAAATAAGAAAAAATAAATAAATAAATAAACAAAAAAATAACATCTTCAAACATGGCTGCCTTCCTTTCTTCATAGTACCAACGGTAAATTCTTTTCTATTACTAAAGTTTGCTTATTTTTATTTGTTTTGTTTTGTTAATCAATTGCTTGATAAAATAGCAATGCCATTCTTTTTAGGATGATTGAGTGATGTTTACGTTTGAACTTAATTGAATTCGATCCGATTTTGGTATCCAAACAAAATTCTCTGTCTTTTTTTGGGACAGTAAATCCCAATGGATTGGAGATCATTAATGTATTAAATTGAATTTAAATTGGAACAAAAGGGTGTGGCTTTTGATTCGGCGCTCCCTTCAATGGCGGCGCTCTGTCAAATCAACCCCTTCTTTTCCAAAAACTCAATGAATAAGGAAAGTGTAGTAAACGATCCATCAGGTACAACACGTTCCTTCAATTCTTAACTTGTTATCGTTGTTTAGTGTTAGTTTTCGACAATAATAGGTCAGTCATCCCGTATGTTTTAAGATCAACTGTCATTCATTCTTTCATCTTGGGGGAAAAACAATTGGCTAAGAAAATTCACCAAGAATGGATATTTAAGAAAAACGAACAATAAATTCCATTGGATTGGTAATTCCAATAGAATATACTCATCGATGGAATTGATGATGATAGACTAGAACCATAACTTAAAGAAAACAACAACGGAGATGAATTTTTTTTTATAAAAAAAGCTCAAACTCTCAAAAAAAAAAACAAAAAAAAACAAACAAAACAAAAAACATGAATTTCAACGTTTTCTACTAGAAATATCATTGGAATATTGTTTATAGATGGATTCTATCGCCTTTGCAACAATAATCATTCCTAAACTTGACCTATTTTAATGTTTTGTAGCCATGATGGTCCATGTGGTTGCCACCTGAAAAACTCCCACCCCCTCCCGTCTGCCTGCCCGTATTTTTCCCGTCGATCTTCTCGGACGCATTGATTTACGAATAACAAACATTTACTAAGATATTGATTTGTTTTTGAAATTCGATGTTGAAATGTTGGAACCCGATCACTGTTGGAGATGATTATATGGTTGGAAAGATGAGGCGTGGCTCGACAACCCCCCCCCCCCCCAATTTCTTTAAGATTTAAATTTGACACATATAAGATGAAAAAAATTATTCTTCTTTTACCTCTGCATTTTTTTTCTTTTTTAGATTATTATTATAAATATATTATAAATATATATATATATATATCAGGAGAATTAAAAAAGCTTCTGATTTTTTTTTCTTTTTACAATTTACCAAAATATAAACAAAAACAAAACAGAAAAAAAAAACAATTTTAATTGTATCAAAAATATTTTATATCATATAAATGCATGACCTGCTAACAACCTATTTTGTAGTCAATCAATCTTATTATTATTTCAATAGACAACAAATTTTAGAAAAAAAATCTATATATATATAAGCTATTTTAGATCACGAAACATTTAAAGAAAGGTAAAAATCAAAGTGGAAATATTTAATGTTTTAAAATTATTTGATACTATTTCAATAAAAAAAATCACTTTTTAATATTTTATTAATTAAATCGAATAAAAATTTAAAATCCAATTTGTATACAAAATTGTCTGTTAAAGAATAAAGTTTCGAGGGCGTTGCCCATATTATCAGTATTTATACACTTTATGTTTCGGTTTCCAATGAATTAAGATTATATTTAGATTATATATTTCAAAAATCACAATGAAATTCATATTCTTTAATATATAATAATAATAATAATTTAATTAATTTGATAAATTTTTTTTTTTTTGAAAGATGATCTTCATTAACAGTTCAATTAAATTTTATAAATTTACATTATTTTTATAATAAAAAATTCTCATATTATATGAATTTAGAGTTATAGTGAAATTGAATACTTTAATTCGAAAGAAAAAAAAATATTTTTGTTGTTATTTATAATTTTCGTTTATACATACATTAGGTATTTTTTCTTATATATATATATATATAAAACAAATAAAATATAATATATATTTAAATAAATTCATAAGTATCGATTACTTAAAGGTATTTGGATATTTATTTATTTATTTATTTATTTTTTTTATTAATTATTATTTTTAAAATGTATCAAAACTATTTTATATTAGTTCGCAAAATTTTATTTTACTAGGCCCCCATTAAAAATACATTTAAATTATTATGCCTCTCCTTTAATTTAATAAAATAAAACATGAAAATATATTATTAATTAATACAGACAATAAAATATGAATAATGACCGAAAAATCGAAACGCTATGGGGCGCTGTTGTCGGGCAATCAACCGGTTATGAATGGCATAATCCGACAACACCGCCTCCATAGCTTTTAAATTTTTCCGTCATTGTACTTTATTTAGAGCATAGTCCGAATGTTATCATTTAAAGTGAGGGGTAAGGGTGCGTTTATTTATTAGCACAAAATGCTATTCTTATGCTAATATATGCTCTTATATGTTCTTAAAATTGGTAAAGAAGGGTTTGCACGATTTTCAAGTATTTTATTTTTATTTTATTTCTTTTATTTGAATAAGAATTTGACTTTTTGTGATAGACAGAATGTATTACATATACAATTTCTATAAAATTATCAGATTAGGAAAAAAGGCTTATTTATGCATTTTCAGCTTTGAGAGGACAGCTAATAAGCGCAATGTTTCTAGACAGGTTACAAAAAAAAACTCTGGATAATAATATATATAAAATGATCAAAATTACTCCCACTCGCCCCCCACAGGTTGAGAATCGCTGAGATAAAAAATTGTTATAAAAAAAGTTTTTAGGTTGAATTTCCAAATGATATATATCAATATTATATTTATTCAAGAAGCACACATATATTAAAAATCATCATATAATATCATTATTTATCAGTGTTTTCCAACCTTTTTTGTCCTCATGCCCCACATAAGCCCTTCTAAAATTCTTATGCCCTCCTATGTAACATCTACATAATTTTTAATATTATAAAGGGTTAAACTCGTGTCGAGTCCATTTTCGAACAATCAAATTGCCCTCCTGTGGGACATGGACCCCACGTTGGGAAACACTATTATATATTATATTATTAATATATCATATTTTTAAGTTTATAAATTTTTCATATCCGTTATTCACTTTAATAAAACTTAATTAAGTTTAATTAAATATACATAAGAGTTTCAATTTTATTGATTGATTTGCTTTATGCGCATTTCATTTGTTACTCCATCATCTTTGTCTAATTAAAAATGTTTTTTTATTAAGTTTTCTATTTTTCAATATACTTTTGAATTGAATATAATTATCAAAATACAAAATCATAGAATCACATCTACATAAATTAAAAATTATAAATTAAAAATTATAAATTAAAAATTATAAATTAAAAATTAAAAATTATAAATAAAAAAGAATAAATAAAAAAATAAATATAATCCAAATACAAAAAACAAACAAACAAACAATCAAGACATTGCACTTGAATTAAACTCAAATATGTATAATAATAATGTCTCTCTCTCTCTCTCTATATATATATATATATATAAACCTCTGACTATTGTACGTCCTACGCAAGGACAACGCCTATCAAGTCGGTTATATCAATGAGGTGTCCTATGATCAGGAGAACGGGTCCTCTCATCCTTTACCTTGATTTTCTTGATCGGAGGCGCTATCAAGTAGCTTTACCCCAATGTTGTTCCCGGAAGCTGGGTTGACTCCGTCCCATAGACCCCAGCTAGGGAAATTTCCTTGCCATGCCCGGGACTTGAACCCGGGACCATGTGAATGTGAGGCAGGTTTGCTACCCACACACCCAATGGCGCCTATAAATATATATATATAGGTATATAAATCTCTATATAATTATAATTTATAATATTTCTAAGAAGGAAAATATAAATTATACATTTTCACAATTAAAAATTCAAGAAAATGTATCTTTCAATATAATACATTTCTATTATATAATTTCTTGTTTACGAATAATTAATTATTTTAATTTAACAAATAAATATTGGATTAACTTTTAACATTATATTATTTCTCCCATATGTATTATTATTATTATTATATTTTTTAATTGTTTGTTGAATTATTATAATCAACTGACCATTTCCCTCTCAATGATTATCAATCCGTGGTTAATCAATTGGAATAACCATACTATATGATATTATCATTCGAACATTAATCCATTATATCCCCAAATATTGATAAATATATATTTATATTAATTGTAATAAAAAAATTTATTTTACTTTTATCTTGTCTTTTTTTATTTTAGCATGACCCAAACCGGAACCACTTGATTCATTTCAATGGTTAGATTCAATTTACAGTTCAAAAGTTCCTTATCAAGTAGCGGTTATCATTCAGACCATCTAAACAATTACTCATTTTTAAATAATACTTACGACAATATAAAATAGTATAAGCACCAATGATCAAAGACTAAAAATAATTGGAATAAATAATAAATCTGTCGCAAAGTCAAAAGAAGTTGTAGAACTTAAAAGAGATTTTATTTATATAATAAATGAATTGTTTTTCATTTGCATAATTAAAGTTAGTCAAAAAATAATTATATTATTATTATTATTATAAAATTATGAAAAGCAGAATTATTTTGAAAAGTTTATTTAAACCATATAATTATAACCAATTCAATTGAGGATAATAAAACGATTAATTTTTGTACCACAAGAACAATTTTAAGTTGTAATCAATCTCCATAAAAATATGTTAATAAGAATATGGAATTTTAAAATTATAATAAGTACTCGTTTTTATTTTTATTTATTTATTTATATATAATTGTTTTGATTTAAAAAGGCGCCATTGGGTGTGTGGGTAGCGAACCTGCTTCACATTAACATGGTCCCGGGTTCAAGTCCTGGGCCTGGCAAGGAAATTTCCCTAGGGGACGGAGTTAACCCAGCCTCCGGGAACCACATTGGGGAAAAGCTACTTATTAGCGCCTCCGAACAAGAAAATCAAGGTAAAGGTTGAGAGGACCCGTTCTACTGAACATAGGACACCTCATTGATATAGCCGGCTTGATAGCCGTTGTCCTTGCGGGTCAGAGGTTTTTTTTATCTTTTGATTTAATGTCCATTCATTCAATACTTGAAATTAGTCTATATAATTTATAAATTTTTTTGAAGGTAGCGAGGTTCGATCAAGACGTCGTCTAAAGTTCATTGCTTTTGAACTAAACACGAAAAATGAATAATTTTAATTAAAATTTGGTGACATATTATATATACATGTATAAATCGAAGTGGATTAATCTGGTTAAAAAAGAATCATTAGGATTAGCCATTCTTGGGTGTGGTATCGATGACTTTAGGTAAGTGATTCTCAACCACTGTGCCGCGGTATTTTTGTGTGTCGAGAGATTTTCAAAATGTGATGCCATACTTTACAAATGTAAAGTTCAAATTAAGAAAAAGTAATTATTTATTTTTATATGTATGTAAATAAGTTGACCTGTGGCCAGGTCCGAACCGACCGACGGTTTGAAATAAATTAATTTCCAGCTACAGAAACAATTTCAAATAATTTTAATATATCTATTAATGTAATAAAAAACAAATAGGCATATAACATAAATATTTTTAATTTTATTTTATTTATAATATATATGTAAGACCAGACTGTGACGTCATGAATGGCTGGATGACGTCATATAATTTTAAATCAAGAAAAAACTAATAAATATGATTTTCCCGAGGATAAAACCAATACAAAGTGTATGATTCGTGGTGATATATAAAAAAATCTCCTCATGTGAAATTTGGTGTGAAAATAACCCTTCCCTTCCTATCGTCGATCGCTAATACTACCACTTCCGGTTTCCGGATTTGCACCAAAAGTTGATCAATTCATCCCACTGATGCATTAAGTAAATATACCAAATTTCATCAAAATCCGTTAAGCCGTTCAGGCTGTACACATCTATACGGACGGACAGACGGACAGACGGACAGACATCATGCTAAAAATACTTTTTTCTGTTAAGAAAATGCATGATTCGTGGAGATATGTAAAAATCTCCACATGTGAAATTTGGTGTGAAAACAATACCTCCCTTACTATCGTCGGTCGGTAAAAAAAACGGTTAAATGTTTTTGCGATCAGGCTCGTAAACAATTTCGATTTTTCAATATGGCTCTAAGTATGATTATTACACTTATCATTTTCTATGTGTGCCGGCAAATTTTTAAACCGTTAAAAGTGTGCCGCGGTAAAAAAAGGTTGAGAATCACTGCTTTAGGTAGTCCCTACCTCAATAATATCTGACAATTATTAAATACAATGCAACAGAAAATTAATCTTCTTAGTATTAAATGACTTTTATATATTTTAATCTCACTGACCATATTTGTATAATATTAAATAAACAATGCGATTATATTTTTTTGTAATTTTATCTGTCACTCCCCCCCTCTCTATACCAAAACAAACAATACACCTTTAAAAAAAATTATCAATATCCTAAAATTATTAATTATTATCATTTATTTATATATTTTGTTTGTTTTATTTATTTTCTATATGCATATGAAAATATCAATGAATATTGAAACAAAAAAAAAAAAAAAAATAAGTGAGAAGTGATAATAAAAGGGTGAGGGCTACAATAAAAAAAATTTAGATTCAATATATTAAATGGGATGAGGAATCAGTTATATAAAACAAATGTTTTTAAAATTTGAATTAAAGAATAAATTTTAGTCTAGCATGAAGATAGAAATATTTAAATAAAATTATTTGACATGAATGCAAATCAAAACATGGTTAAGTAATTCCAGGTAAGAAAATACCGATAGGTAAAGAACCGGCCTAAAGGGAAATGCAATTTTGTAAAATTGCCACCTCCCCCCACCCATCCCACCGATGTATACCAATTTCTACCCATTATCCCCTTACGCCTATCCATTTCTCTGACCACTTGTTCATTTTCCAGCCTCCACCCTCCCACATCTATCCCTTAATATAATTTTCTCGATTCTTTTTCACCTTTCAATATCGATTAAAAGAGGAATGTTTATTTTTGTTTGTTTGTTTGTTTTTTTTTTGTATGTTGACATTATCCAATTCTTAACCAACAGTTAGAATTCTCAATTTAATTTGGATTATGGCCACCAATTCATGAATATAGATTTGTTAGATAAATAAACTTGGGAAAAAGGGGAATGGCAAATAATAATTTATCATTCATTGAATAGTATATCCTCTCCCTCCTTCCTTCTCCTCTCTTCTTTTATCTTCCATTATACTCATTTCTTCATCAAAGATCAAGTTCCTTTTTCTTGTTTTTTTTTCTTATTAATCTTTGTTGGGTGCTTAGCACAATTTGTAAATTGTAAATATAGTTTTTGGGTGGATGCCCATCGTTTCGATTTCTGCTCTGGTTTGGGTACACCGCACCCAAGTGGGTATCAGCGCACCCAACAAGCCCTCTAAAGGGTGGCTGATGTGTGTTCAGAGGGACGTGGTGTTGGGGGGGGGGGGGGGCATTTTGAGATCAATAGACGCATGCAGTGGCTTGGCCGCGCCCTCGCTCTCATTTCGGCGGAGGGTCGCCTCCAAGGGAGAGGGGGTGTTGGTTCGTACCCCAACCACGCCCCAGTTCCTTGCCAAGTGACAACGCTTACTCCGGATGACACACCTCGACCACGCATTTCTACACCCACTCCTTTTCGTGGAATTCGCTATTCTTCCGACGTCTCGTTTCATGAATATATTGTTCTTGTAGTGTGCGGGGGAGGGGGACAAGCGATACCAAAACTCTTATCTACTTCGTTACATCCACTTTGATCACAAAACATTACATTAGTTCAGTTGGATCCTTTAAATCAAATTTCACATTCAATAGAAAAAACGAGCGGAATTATTAAAAAAAAAACAAAACAAAACAAAACAAAACTAATAATAAAATTTTTTCAACCCTTAATATTCAATTCCAAAATTTTACAATAATAAATTTTTTAAATTTTAAAAAAATTGAATATTTAATATGTCTAAAAATAAATTAAGATTTTGGCGGTAACGGGACATGAAAGCACCTGAACCAAACTTTATACCGCTTAGAAAAAATAATATTTTTGTAAATATTATAGAAAAACAACAAACAAAACATGACATGCCTTCTAGTTTTTAAGAAAAAAATTGTTGTAAAATGTTAGGGGGAGGGGAAGAACATTTCAGGGCGAATATCTATTGATACTATGACAATATTGAACTCAAAGTTCTCTTAGTAGTTGATTCTGTTCTTCCAATCACTTGTCTTCTAAAACCATTTCCATTCTATTTTATATCGTTTTTTTCCCAATTTAGTAAGTCAACTGCATTCTTTGTCTGTTTACCCGAAGGTCGTTTCAATAATTGGTATCGTCACAAACAAACTGCTGACATTTCTTTCCTCACCTATTTGAGCCACAAGTCCGTCAATACGAAATTATCTCCCTAAATATTTTTCTTGGTCAAAAAGTATTTTTTTCCTAAATTTTTGTGAAAAATAATTATAATTTTTTGGGTTATTAAAATTAATAATATATTAAATGGATTAGATTTATTTTTTTACTATCAGATGACGTAAATGAAAGGTAATGTCATATACGAGGTGTGTTCAAAAAGTAAGGGGACTTTGTATTTTTAAGAAAAAATATTTATTTATCAATATTTATGTTGTCCCCTTCAAAGTAATCCTCCTCAGATACAATACACTTATGCCAACAGTTTTTCCAATCCTCAAAGCACTTTTGGGTATAGCCTTGAGCTCTACCAGCGATGCAGTCTTTATCTCATCAATCGTTGCAAATCTCCGTCTTTTCAAAGGTCTCTTTAGTTTCGGGAACAATAAAAAGTCACATGGGGCCAAATCCGGTGAATATGGTGGCTAAGGCATGATGAGTGAGCAGGGGCATTATCGTGATGCAAAAGCCATGAATTGTTTTTCGACAATTCTGGACGTTTTCTTCGTATTGCTTCTCGCAGACGGAGCATAACTTCAAGATAATACTGTTTATTGACCGTACGACCATATGGTAAGAACTCCTGATGCACCACGCCATGGTAATCGAAGAAAACAGTGAGCAAAACTTTGACATTTGCTTTTTTCGGTCTTGGCTCACCACTTGTAAACATTTTTTTTTACTCAGAACAGTTTCACCGTATGACACTGTCAACATTTCAAGTGTTTCAGAGTACTATATTTTATTTTTTACACAAAATTTGATGCAAATCCTTTGATCCATATTTTTCGATAGCAAAAAATCGCCGAGCACGCAAAACACTTATAACCTTTACGCCTCTCACAACCAAACAAAAAATGCTATACAATTGAAATTTGGAAAAGATGTTCGGGAATAGTGTACCAACATAACAAAACAAAAATCGATAATCGAAAGTACGTTGCCAACAAAATTTGAAAAGTCACCTTACTTTTCGAATACACCTCGCATATATATTATTCTATATCTCTACACTGATAAAATATTTGTTCAATTGATTTAGAGGAGAAAATCCGACATAAATAATTTTTTAAAATTTTTATCATTTTCACAATTTTATTTTCAACATTCAACCTGAACATGCTTTATGTTTTAATTAATTTATTTATATACATAATTTTATAGATTAAAATTTGATTATGATGATATTAATACAAATATATACAGATATAAAATGCAAGGGTCTGAATATTTCGAGTTCACAGGTGCGAACCTCACCCTTCCTTAATTTGTTTTTAAATTTTAATCATAAAATCCATGAATATTTATTGCCTTTTAAAAAAAGTTTTATTATAGATTAAAAAAAACGTTATTTAACATTTAAATTTCTACTATAGGTGGGATGAGGATTAGCCATGGGTTTTTCTCTACATTTTCATAGTATTGGATCCCATTCTAATGATATATATATATATGGAAATTTATAGAAAACGTTAGGATTTGTCGGTAAAATAAATTTTTCAAATGAACTTTAACAAAATAAAATAACTAAAATATTTATTAATATCAATAATTTTTAATTTATATAAATTTATCTATATATATTATGAGATCTCATTTCCGAGTTATTTTTACGTTTTATTGTGAGATTTAGGCTTCGGGCTATTGTACGAACTAGACGTGTTTTAGTGTTAGTGCTAGTGCCGATAATTCTTCAAAAATTTAAAACTAAGTAAGTCAAATATTACCTACCCATTCAACTCGAAATCACAACATTGACACCTAATCATACAAAATAAGACTAAGAAAATGGGTGCCGAAACTTCGAAACTAACCCGGAAATAACTTTTAAATATATATATATATATATATATATATGATAATGCAAAATATTATTGATTTGCTAGATAAACATTGTGATATGTGGAATTAGATTTTAAACCTTGATAAGTCTATAATTATGGTTTATGGAAATGGCGGGAGACCAGGACGATAAGAAATTCGCGTATATTAAGAGTTATAAGATAGAGGTATTTAATATACAAATATTGTGTATTTATCTAAGTACAAGTTTGGCTATAGTTTATGTTTTAAAGAAACATCCAGCGATAGGGATTAATAATTTCAGTAAGCTGAAAATAAACAAAGATATTCCATTTGTTTCAAAACTTCCAATTTCCAATTTTATACTATTGGACACATATGTAGGCTAAAGAGAAATTTGACTGTATTGTAAGTCTAGTCAAATTTATCATTTAAAAGGGTTTTAGTCTTCTAAAATACACCCCAGATTTTATATTATATTTGGAGGCTGGATTGTGTCCAATTTATGTAATTTACATTGAAATTATTTTAAATTATATTGAGAGAAGTATTATGTTACCCTCACACCGGTATCTCATTTTATACTATTGTAATAAAAATAATTATCATTGATAGAATGTTATACTCTCGAAATCTGCAAGTGATTTGTGATATTGTAAATATGGTTTTGATATAGGTTCAGAATGGCCAAACAAAGTTTAATATTAGCTTGGATTGGTTTGGCTTATGACCGAATGAATGAATATAGATTAAGAGACTAATAATCATACATCATACATTGTGCAGGCAAGTTAATACAATGGAGGATGTATAAAGGGAAATATGAAAAACAAAATTTTCAGCTGGACCCTTCATTCAATAACAGAATCAATATCTATGTCTTTTTATCTCTCTCTGGCTCCACGGAACACGAATGTTCTTGGGCGCAGCTACCACAAGTACCGCAAACCTGAGCTTCAACCATCTCCCATCTCTCTCACTACATTGTCCACCCACTGCGTTCTTGGTCTTCCAAGCGGACTATCTATCTATCTCTGTGGCTCTACGGAACTCGAAAGTTCTTGGCCGCAGCTACCACTTTTCTCTAGGCGTTTATATCCTTGAACTATAACCATCAATCCAACCTCTACCCTCTCCAATCTCTCTCACATCCCTTCCTACATTGACTACCCACCAC
Source organism: Labia minor (assembly GCA_963082975.1). Lineage (NCBI taxonomy): Eukaryota > Metazoa > Arthropoda > Insecta > Dermaptera > Spongiphoridae > Labia > Labia minor. Next base: position 71,672,819 of record OY720348.1, read on the forward strand.
CTCCTTGGTCTTCCATATATTTATCGCTAGTCTTTCCTCTTGCATTCTTGCCAGGTGTCCCTGCTCATCGCAACCTCTTCGATTTTATTATCCTAACTATGTCTGGAGATGCATGGAGATCATGCAAGTCCTCTTTATGCACTCTCCGCCATTCCCCGATGACCTCATCTTTCATTGGCCCATAAATCCTGCGAAGAATTCTATTCCCAAATACTCTAAATCTACTCTCGTCACCTAAGGTCATAGACCATGCCTCACACGCCTATAATACAACCGGTAAAATAATTGTATATATATTTTAACTTTTATTTGATGTGATAAGCCCCTTTACTGCATCCAACCTCTACCTACCTCAATTTAAAATCTTCTCGAATATTATTACAGAACCTAAGTATTTAAATTTTTCTACATTAAATCGATTTCTATTCTCTCTGTAATAGAAGAGAAGTAGAGGATCTTTTGCATTTTATAGTAGTATGCCTCATTCTTGGATTTCGACCAAACAATCTTGATAGAATTCACCTTGCATGAATTTATGAAAAGTGTAGAGGGCAAGAATTCTCTTAATGAAAAAATCAAGTTCATGTATTTTGTATTATTATTTAAAGCATATTCATTATTTGTATATTAATGAATAAGTCGCTGAATTTTTGTTTTAATATTTGTTGTTGTAATTGTTTCTTTTAATCAAATCATCGATAAAGACACTTAGGGTGTCTATTTATTCAATGATATCCATTATAATTATTATTATCAGCATTTTTGATGTTATCGGTCAATTGTATAAATGTTTATTTAATAAATTATATGATTCACTTACATACTTAGATTTATCAGTTTGATTAATTGGTCATTTGTTTTATTGATGCAACACGATCGCATTTTTCATATAATCCCTTTTATTTCATTTTTTTTCTCGTATTTTCAATTTAATTTCAATTTTTTTTTTCATGTAGTACGTGTTTGGAAATATTTACATATTTTTGTTTTAATTGGTTTATGATTGTCTATTTTATACATACCTATATATATTAATATATTCCAATAAAATAAAAAATTCAATTGTGATTGTTTCCTTATAAAATGAGTATAATAACAAAATTAGCTGGAGTGTCTCCACTATCGCAATTTGAATTGGAATAAATAACATAATATATTATATTTAAATTAAATTTAATTAATTGTAAATTATAAATTAAAATTAATAAATAATATTTATTAAACCAGCGCATGTTTGGCTCTTTGTTGATGGCACCACATCACGTGTTGGCGAGTGAGATTTGCAGTGTTAAAAAATTAATTCTGGTACTTTCAGCGATTCAATCAAGCTGAAATTCTATATATAGCAGTTTTATACAATTTTTAATCATGTGAAAAATTATCAAACAGATATCTTTATTTTTACGGTCACTTTAGAGGAAAAAAAATAAAAACGTTGTAGGTAATGACCCTCTTCCGGTTGAGCTACATTTCTCAAAAGTGGATAGAAAACTACGAATTTTGAATAATGCCCATGTACCAAATTTCATGATTCTAGCTCAAACCGTTTTTCAGTAATCTTGTCTACATACACACATACACACACACACAGACATTTTTCTCAACCTTAGTGAAAATGATTCAGGAACCTTCAAAACGTATAAAAACATCAAAATCTCAACATCGAAAATTTTCGGGCGAGATAGTAAAAATTATAATTAAGGTTAAATTTCAATTAAAATATGACTATTGAATTTGTTCCTCTAAATTATATAGCTATAAATTTTTTAATATTATCAAATTTCCCATTTATATACAAGATAGGTCAATAAGTCCGTGACTTTTTGAATTCCCGGTCTCTTAAATGAAATAGCAGCACTGCTCCTATCAGCTGACTCTTGTCGAAATTTCAACCACCTGAGTTTTTTGGAGAAACGTTGGACGAAGTGTATGGAACCCAACGGAGACTACGTTGAAAAATAAAATAATTTTTTATCCAAAAACGTGTTTTCATTCAAAAAGTCACAAATTTATTGACCTGTCCTCGCATATATAATTATTGTTTTTTTTATTATTTTTTTTGAACTCCAATTAAAGCTTGTTAATACCGTATTTAAAATATGCTCTTACAAAAGATTGAAAAATTGTGGTATTTTCTTGAATAGATAATTGAATTATAAAATTATGTAAAACGTGAACAGCGAAGAATTCTCTGGATACTGGTTTTTGTACGGTATAAAATCATAATAATTTGTAGTTTTTAATAAATATATGACTGATAAAATAAATACAAAAAAATTAGTTCAATCCATTATGGTTGATAAACTGAAGACATAAGAGGCTTAAGTGAATAGGAGAGAAGTATGTTGACCAAGTTGGAGAACTAACTGTGGATGGTCAAAAAGAGTAATTCTATATTTTGACGGGAAAAGGCATGATTTAAAACATTTTTAAACGAAATAAATCGTAAATAATTGTCATGAATAAACAAATATGACTACAAAAGGGAAAAATAGACTAGGACTGTGAGTATAACATGAAAAATTCAGAAATGTTTAAAAAAAAGAGAAAAGTCACAAGACGCACAGAGACAGAGAAGAGAGGAAACTGCGATGAGAAAAAGGAGAGAGAAGAAGGAAAAGACAAAGCATAGTGTAAAAAAAAAGAAATAGAATCCTTAAAATAGAAAGAAAGGGGTTTAAACTTATCGAAACTTAGGAATAGAAATAGAGAAGATAGATGTGAAGAATTTATAAAAAACTCATGATCATCAATTGAGTTTGAGATGTTATGATCTGGAGCGTGACTGGCATACAGAACAAGAATTACGAATTTTATAAAGAAGAACAATTTTTGAAATAATAATTCTTATAGAACCATGGCTAGAAGCTGGAAAATCAGTTAGAATTTTCAAACAAGAGAAATATCAACAGAAAGAAATAATAAAATTCGAAGGGCCAGATCAACTATAAATCAATAATAAATGAGAAAATAATTTTTAAAATGAAGAGAGGCAATCAATCCAAAATTGAATCTAATAAGCTGGAGTGTCTCCACTATCGCAATTTGAATTGGATTAAATAACATAATAAATTATATTTAAATTAAATTTAATTAATTATAAATTATAAATTAATAAATAATATTTATTAAACCACCACGTGTTTGGCTCTTTGTTGATGGCACCACGTCACGTGCTGGCGCGTGATTTGCAGTTAAAAAATTAATTCCGGTACTGTCAATCAAGCTGAAATTCTATATATAGGAGTTTTATACAATTTTTAATCATGTGAAAATCTATCAAACATATATCTATATTTTTACGGCCATTTTGGAGGAAAAAAATCAAAACGTCGTAGGTAATGACCCTCTTCCGGTTGAGCTACATTTCTCAAAAGTTAATAGAAAACTACGAATTTTGAATAATGCCCGTGTGTCAAGTTTCATGATTCTAGCACAAACCGTTTTTTCAAAACGTATAAAAATATCAAAATCTCGACATCGAAAATTTTCATGATTGCAATAATCTCTGGCGAGAAAGTAAAAACATTAGTCATGGTGGCATATTATATTAAAGGAATTTCAAAAAGAATATAAAATAGTAGGAGATTTCAATTATATACAACAGTTCTGAAGAGATTTTGGGGGGAGGGAGAATATAACAAGATAAGCTAAAATAATGAGTCAATTTTTGAACGGAAAAAATCGACATAATAGAGATGAGAAATAGGAAAAAGAAATGATTATTGAAAATCATCTGAAAATCAAGAAATGCTGAAATGCTTTACATTGAGGCTTCATGGAAGTTCAAGTATGTTAAAATCTGGAAATACATCGATGAGGATTTCCCCCCTCTTAATAAACGTGAGAGAGCCATAAATACAAAAATCTATCTTGAAGCGTGTTTGAAAAATAGATCGAATGAGTAGGAACGGTGGCTTGAATAGAGGAAAAAGCTGAAGGGAAGAAAGAAAAATGAAATGTGTAAATACTATGAAAGTAAACGAAGAGGTTAAAGTAAAAGAAAATAGAAAAAAGATTAAAGAAATAAATATAATGTTTAATTTTTGAAGTTTCCAGTCAAAGAATAAATATAATAATATATATATATATATATATATATATATATATACCCATATGTATATCCCCTTGAAGGAAGGAAAAATGAATATACAGCATACAGACCCGCGGGCACATGGCTAATTCACTTTACTTTATAAGTAAAATAAATTTTTAATTGGCCTTTTATTCCAGAAACCAATTATGTACGTTTACTTTTGCTCAATTTTCAGAATTCCTTTATTTATTTTTATTCTTTCTTTCCACAATATTATATTAATTTAGAAAGTTTCTTTTTGTTTTAATGTATACAATCGGGAAACGCCTGTTATCATGAAATAAAGGGGCTTATCACATCAAAATTATTATCAAAGGGGTTAAAGTTAAAACAAATTATTTTACCGGTTGAATTATATGGAGGTGAGGCATGGTCTATGATCTTAGGTGACTAGAGTAGATTTAGAGTATTTGAGAATTGGATTCTGCGAAGCATTTATGGGCCAAAGAAAGATGAGATCACCGGGTAATGGCGAAAATTGCATAACGAGGAATTACATGACCTCTATGCATCTCCAGATATAGTTAGAATTATAAAATCGAGAAGGCTACGGTGGGCAGGATACGTGGCTAGAATGGGAGAAGATAGAATGGCAAAAAATATATTGGTAGGGAGACCGAGTGGGAAACGTCCTCTTGGAAGACCAAGGACACGGTGGGTGGATAATGTGGGAAAGGATGTGAGAGAGATGGGAGAGGATAGGGACTGGAAGGTTGTGGCTCAGAATAGGAATATTTGGAGGGGTGTGGTTGCTGCGGCAAAGAACTTTCGAGTTCCGTAGAGTCACAGATATATATATATATATATTAGATCCCCCTAATATTCCCTTAGAAAAGGGATTTTCTAACTTTTTGAAATTGGTACACCCATAGTAAGGTTACTAAAAGTAAGTGTACTGTAGGTGCCACCGTCAGGTTATAAGGTACCACCAGTGGTACATATATCATAATTTGACAACTTCTGCCTTCGATAATATTTGTTAAGTCCGCGCTGTGTGGAAAGAAACCCCCGCCTCACAGTTTAGTCTCTCATCTTACCATTATTATTATTAATTAGATAATTTGAGGCTAGACGTTTAAGAATTTTCTGGGAGTATAGTAGCTTTGTAAGATAACCACTTTCTGTCCTTTCTTTAAGATATTAATTGAGAGTTTGAGTTTTCCCACGTTTTTCTGGAAATTCTTTATGGCTATTCCTTCTACAGCAATTATAAAGGGATATATTTCCACCTTTTTCTAATTTCTATATATTTTTAATTTCTTTTCTTACTTTTCTTTCTTAGTTACTTAATCTCAATTTACTTACTTTTTTCAGAAAGTTTTACTGCAATGTCAGTTATTTGAAATTTTTCTCTTTATTTATTAATAGAATATCAGGTCTATTATAAACTTTCTTATCTGTCAATAGTGACCGGCAGGGCCCACTCTTCTTCTTCTTCTTCTTATTATTATTATTATAATTGGTAATTTTTTACAAGATAGATAATTACTTTTCGACATTCCTTTATTCTTTATGATAATGAGAAGACAATGTCGGTTTACGTCCCTGGCCTGCAGAGATTATTTTTTTATTATTTATTAATCTTTTCTTTCCGTAAACGAATCTACAAATTCATTCTTGAATAGTTTAATCTATTGATGTTGTTGTAGTTGTTTGAAATACCCATAGATATTTTTGTTTTCTTTTGATTCATACATGTACATCCATGAATCATTATTATTATTATATTGTCGATTGGGGATTGAAATAATTTTAATTTAATTATTTTTTTTAACATTTAACATTTAAGTTATGTATAGTGTACCACTAAAATATCTGACGGTTTTGTAAGTTTAATAAAATGTTTATATTGTGTTTCAAAAGCAAAAGCCAAACAAGATAACTATTTACTATTTAATTTTGGATTTAAAATTTTTTTACAAAATAGTTGTATCTATCATAATTAAAGTGTGAAAATATGGCAAATATCCTCCCTTTCTGTAGGATGTTCATTAATATTGTCCCTATTTCACGCTGCCATTACCTCATTTCAGCTGACCTGATCTTTCAGTCTGCGATTACTTTTTGTGAGTGTTTCTTAAATCCAAAGTTTTTATTAATAAAACCCGCAATTTGGATAATCCTTTCTAAAAATGTTTTTCTTTAAAATAAATAAATAAATAAATGGATGGGGCATTGGATTGGTACAAAGTTTAACCAGGCGGCACTCTGTCAACTAAAAAAGCCATGTTACTTGAAAAAAAAAAAATAAACTAAGTAGACCGAAAGATGTCAAAAAAGCTTTAATGAAAGAGGAAAAGTCGATACGTTCCACGGCTCAATACTGTCACGAAGAAAGTGACAAGAACCAACAATTCAGCATAATATCTAGAATTTTATATAAAAATAAAAAAAAAAAAACGAATTTCATAATCCACCAAAATATATATATATAAGAATTATTGATCCAAAATGTATTATTATAATAATAAATAAAAATATATCGATTGAAATAATTATATACCTGGGGAGGTGGATTAAACTCACTTAGAGATATAAAATTGATTCGAATCCATGGATGGTATTCGGGCTCCCTTTTAGTCTACGGTCTCGGGATGCCTAGTAACATTCTTAATACACGTGATTGTAGCAAATGGGTTTTAGATAAGGGCGTACTCGGTTGCCATGGACACACCATTGATCAGTTGAAAAAGCCAACATCCCAGGGTCACCCCGGGTCATTGATCTATCAAATGTCATGTCTCATTGGTAAAGTTTCTGGGGACCACGAATTGACATCTCCTGCAAACAAACCCTGTAAAGGGTCTATCCTATGTGAAATAATTATTTACCAGAAAAGAAATCATTTTAGTTTTATTTGGAACACAAAATACACTTCTGTTTCAATTTGGATTGATTTTAATAGGAAATAATTAAAGTTATGTTAGGAATTTTATTTATAATAAAATAAATTGAACGAATTTAGTTTTATTTATTATTATTTAATATATGCAATTATCAATCTCATTAGGAAGTATAGATCCGTCTTTGTTGAGGAACAGCCAGGAATTTTATTTATATTATGCGCATTTAAAACAGTAATAGTATCACTAACATCAAACTTTTTTTTTTTTTTTTTTTTTTTTTTTTTAATTTTTTATTCTGCGATCAGAATTACAATCATCACAATCATCATTACAATCATTATGCGAATTCTATGGGCAGAAGGGGTGTCAACATATATTAACTTAGAGGTGTGAGGAGATGGGGATGGCCGAGGGGCGAGGGGAGGGGGGAAGGAATATATGTACAAGGTGAGGGCCCCCATTGGGGCTCACCGTAGTGTTAATTTCTAAACTCGGAGTATGTCCTGGGGCCATTTCCTCTTGAGTCTTCTATTTGTGATGACCACATTTAGGGTATCTATCAAGCAGTTGGGGTGGTGGGAGAGTCTCCCGTAGTGTGATTGGGTTTTGGAGTAAATTGTTTCTGGGATTGTAGGGATGTTGAGGTCTTTGTGGATTGATTTATTCGTGACAAACCAAGGTGCGTCGGTGATGATGCGAAGGTATTTGGACTGGAATCGCTGGATCACATCAATGTTAGATTTTGCCGAGCAACCCCATAGTTCTAAGCCATACGTCCATATAGGTTTTATGATTGCCTTGTATATTAAAACTTTGTTTTCGAGGGATAGTTTGGAGTTTCTACCGATAAGCCAGTACATCTTTCGTATTTTGATATCCATTTCTTGCCTCTTTTTCTTGATGTGTTCTTTCCAGTTGAGTTTGGAGTCTAAATGGATTCCCAGATATTTAACGCTGTTGTTTTGCGGGATGGCTTTATTATTTATGTAGATTAGGTGGTTCTCTCTTTGGTGTTTCAGCGTGAAGGTGACGTGGCTGGACTTGTCGCAGTTAACTCTCATTCTCCATTTGTCAAGCCACTCGGAGGCAAGATTTAGGTATGATTGTAGACTGGCACAAGCGCTGGAGAGGTTTGTGTTAGGTGACAGAATGGCGGTGTCGTCTGCGAATGTAGCGAGGTGACAATCAGGGGAGGTAGGAAAGTCTGAGGAGTAAAGGAGGTATAGAAATGGGCCCAGGATGCTACCTTGGGGAACTCCAGAGAGGATGGGATGGGTTTCGGAGAGTTCTTCATTAAATTTTACTTGGAAGAACCTATCCGATAGGTATGACTTGAGGAGTGTGAAGTAGTGGTAAGGCATATTAGTTTTGATTTTAAATAATAATCCGTCGTGCCATACTTTGTCGAAGGCCTGACTAATATCGAGGAAGACGGCGGGGCAATACTTCTTATCTTCTAAGGCCTTCCCAATCACATCCACGAGTCTGTGGCATTGTTGAATGGTAGAATGCTGTTGCTTGAAGCCAAATTGATGATCAGGTAGCCACTTCATTAGGTCGTTTTCCTTTATTCTCATGAAGATAAGCTTTTCCATGACCTTGGAAATGATGGGGAGGAGGCTGATTGGTCGATAGGAGTTAACTTTGTTAGGAGGTTTGCCAGGTTTGGGGATGAGTATGATTTGTGCCAGTTTGAGTTGTTTGGGCCAGTAAGAAAGTCTGAGGATGGAGTTGAAGATGGTCGTTAAGAACCTTAGACCAGCTTTGGGAAGATTTTTTAGGGCATCAGTAGTGATGAGGTCGTGTCCGGGAGATTTTTTGGATTTTAGATGTTTAATAACTTTGTATACTTCTTCGGGTTTAAAACCTTTAATAGGTAGGGACATTTGAAAGGGAGAATCCAAAAAATTTTTGACTTCGTAATCTATATGAGTAGAGAATGACTGGAAGCTTTTGGAGAGATGAGACGCGAAGGTGTTGGTCTTTTGCTTGTCTGTTCTAGCCCAGCAGGAGAATTCTTCAGACCAGATAGGGTGGGAAGGAGATATTGGTCTTTTAATTCGTTTCGTAGCTCTCCAAAGGGAGTAGTCTTTATATGAGAGGTTTGCGGTGTAGTTTCTAAATGACTCGTTATTAAATTTGTTCATTAGAGATTTAAGCCTGTTTGTTGTTGAGTAGGTTCTTGTCGTATATGTTGTGAGTTCTGTGCCATTTGGATCTAGCCCTGCGTTTTAGAGCGATAAGCTTCTTAAGTTTAAGAGGGATATTAGGGAGCACGGGGGAATTATTGGTAATTATAGGGGTGGAAGATTTGGCTGCAGAAATGATGGTGTTGGAGAAAAAGTTAATGGCTTTGTCCAGATCTTCAGTCGTTTTAATTTTAATGTTTGGGATCAGGGTTGTGTCGATAGTGTTGCGGAAATTATCCCAATCGGTGTTCTTGTTGGTAAGGCTGAACTTTTTAGGCTTGAGAGATATAACGGAGCTGATAGTTGCGATGATTGGTGAGTGGTCCGAGGATAGGTCATAACTGGGTTTAACTTCAATGTAATTGGAGGAGATGCCTTTGGTGATAAAGAAGTCCAGAAGGTCTGGTGTTTTGTTGGGATCTGAAGGCCAGTAGGTAGGACTGCGGCTTGATAGATGAGAGAGGTTCAAGTCTTCTATTACCTTGTTCAGAACGCGGCCTTTAGATGTTGTCAACCTGGAGCCCCAGTTGGTGTGTTTCACGTTGAAGTCACCTCCAGAAATGAAGTTGTTGCCAAAGGATTTAAATATTGGAGATAGAGCTTCATTAGTTAGGCGATGTTTGGGGGGACAGTAGATGGCGATGATATTGATTGGCTTACTGTCCAGCTTAACTTGAACTGCAGTGGATTGCAAGAAGTCAAGTGCATGATAGGACATCACATGGTGAGTTAATGTACTCTTTATTATGACTGCGGCCCCGCCGTGGGCTTTACCATCCGGGTGATTGGTGCAATAAGTGTTGTAGTTGGGGACCGTGAAGTGGGATTTTGTGGTGAAATGGGTTTCGGAAACCAGGAGTATATCTATCTTGTTCATGTTGAGGAATAGAAATACTTCGTCCTTTCTTGCTGGGAGGCCATTGGCGTTCCACTGGGCAATTCTAATGAACTTGTTCATTTTGTAAGCTTATTAACTACGGAGGTAAGCATGCTTAAAATCATACTATTTTGGTGAATCAGTTGATTGAACATTGTTTTAAATTCCGACAGGAAATTCGATAGGGTAATATCATGGATGTCCTGGTCCTTTGGTACAGTTTGGTGCCTAGATTGGGTTATCTGGGCGTATGTTGGAGATGGGTTTGATGGAGAGTTGTTGTGTTTGGGGGTAATTTCTGTGTTGGTTACGGGATTATTTGCGGGGACCTTGGGTCTGAGAGTAGGATACATCTTCTGTTTGAGATCTTTATAAGCGCTGCATCCCCTGTAATTAGCTGGATGGTCGTTACCACAATTAGCGCATTTAATGGCTGGAGCATTGACTCCTTTAGGACACATTTTTGAATCGTGGCTGTTTCCACACCGAACACATTTAGGGGAACGGAAGCAAAAGTTCTTGGTATGCCCGAATTGTTGGCACCGGTGACATTGCACGATATCTCGCTTGGGGTAAGGAGATTCAAAGATGACGAACATCAAACTCTTCAAAAAATAAAAATAATTTGAAGATAGAGAAACGACAAAGTGAATTATTAAGAAAACAACTATTAAGATTTATAAATAAATATTTTAAATTTGTTTAGAATTTCATATTTAAATATTTGATTATATTAATATTAATTAAAAAAAGAATATATTATAATAAATTAAATAATTAATTAATTAATCTTTTATAAGAAAGTTATTATTATTTGGAAATTCAAAATACTATTCAATTCTACAATATATTTTTAGGGAATAATTATGTATCTTTTAATTAATATTAATGTTTAAGTTCGTAAATAATAATAATAAAGAAAAGAGTCATTTAAAAGTAAATACTATTTTTATTGATATAATCTGACGATAATGACGAGCAGCATGGCTGACTTGTAACTAAGCAAAGGGAAAAGCCAATTACACTACGCGCTCATTGGACATTGGAAATGCAATAGAAGTGCAAATACGAATCCAAGCTGGATCATTTGATGATGGATAGAGAATAGAAGAACAGAAAAAGAATAAAAAAAGACAGAAACTAATGTCAAGTTATCTATTATTATTATTATTATAATTATTATATCAAATTTTCGGTAATTATTTTTATATATGAATTTTTATAAAACAAAACAAAAACAAAAAGATTAATGAAAAAAAACTTAGATAACGAGAAGATTTTAACCACACTGGTCATATATAAAATTTATTTACACTATATATATCTATATATATATATATATATATATATATATATATTAATCTAAATTAAATTAATCTTAAATATTGATTTCAATAAGTAAAACTATACGAGGGAAGGTCAATAAGTCCGTAACTTTTTGAATTTCCTGTCTCTTAAATAAAATGACAACAACTATCAGCTGATCCTGTCGAAATTTCAACCAGCTGGGTCTTTTAGTTTTTCCATCCATGAATAGCAGACTACATCATGATTGGAGGAGAAAATGGAAAAAAGTGAATTTTCATGAAAATCCATGAATTGGGATACGAATTGCTCCCACATCCGCACTATTCTCCGGGTTTAGCCCCGAGTGACTTTTTCCTTTTTCCAAACGCGAAGAAATGGCTCAGCGGAAAGAGATTTGACTCCAACAATGAAAGCATCTCACAAACAAATACCTATTTTGATGTCCTCAACAAATCTTACTTTTTGGAAGGGATAAAAAAAATTTGGAGAAACATTGGACGAAGTGTATAGAGCTCAAAGGAGTCTAAATTGAAAAATAAAATAATTTTTTATCCAAAAACCTTTGTTTCATTCGAAAAATCACGGACTTATTAACCTGCCCTAGTATAAAACTTCAACTCAATGATGGAGCTATATGGACAAAAAAAATGTTGATGGGAGTAGGGAGGCTGCCATAAGACTGAAAATTAGAAAATTGATTAGAGGCATTAGAGTTAGCTGATGATGGCTTGAACAGTATATCCAATTCAGCATAGAACTGGGTGTAATATAATCGATTATACGCGATTAATAAAAAAAATATTTAAATAGTGAAAATTTGGTTACTATGTAATTATTGTGAACTAAATTGGTAAATAATTGAATATTATGGGACAAATTCATCACCAATTTAAACTTTTAATGAAATTGTTGATGAATTTCAATGATTAATAACATCTATTATAGTTCTCATTGAGTATACTAAACTGATCTAAATGTAAACAAATGTAACCTATTTATATTTTCTCTATTTTTTTAATGAATTGTTTTATAATTATAATAGATTGATTATAATACTTAACTATGGTAATATTTTTATAAAAATATATATTCCTCAAAAGTGAAAACATGTTTGGCATTTCTAATATTTCCACTTGAAAAGTAGATTACATATCTATGAACTATCTATACATATATATGTTTTATATAATTATTTATAATATAGGTATATGTTTTTTTCTGGGAAAGTTGTGATTAGAGTCAATGATGGTATTTTTGGTTGAATGGGTGAATAATGTTAGGTTTCTTGCGTTCTAAAGCTCTCAAGAATCCCCATCACTAGCACTAACACTGATACTAACCCACGTAATTCTATGTTCGTTTACATTCAGAATCCCAAAATTCTCTTGAAAATGACGCTAAATATGAGCCGGACTATCGAGACTCAAATCTCATAAAAATACATGAAAAATAACTTGAAAATAACTTTTCATATATATAATAGGAGAGGGAAGGGGGTAGGAGATGTTAACATTGGCTTTGTCCCTGATAGATGAATACTCTAGCTACGACTCTCTCTGTAAATTATTGGATTGATTAATACAGTAGAACCCATTAGTTTGGTAGGGTGGTGTGAACTTAAGAGGGTGGATTTAGATGTTTGTTGACAATAAAAGCATGATGTTAATTGTTTCGTTTTCATTTCAATCAGTTTGAATATAAGATAAAACCAAATGTGTATTATTGGAGTATATTTAAAATAAAATGTCGCTTGTATATACATTTTCCAGTTTATGTTGTAATTTATTATTAAGATTAATAATTTATAGTAAACGTTTCTAAGAAAATAGAAAGGAGAGTGCACTTTCATTGATTAGCAGTCTGACACAGGGGTGGGAAGGGGGTGGATAAGTGAGGGATTTTAATACTGACTTGATGGGATTGTGGATTTGATTAGGGTTTCGGACGCGACTTCCTCAATTGGAGGCGAGGAGAAGTCGTGGCTTGCGTGAGCAGGGTTGCTTCCCTGAAGTGAACCTAGCTCTATCCGGATCATAGAGAGGGTCCACCCGCTACTCGTGAGGTCGGAGAACAATATTTTTTTAAATTAATTTTATTAAAAATTTTGCTTTTGTTGGTCTCAAACACTAGACTTCTCATTTGCTAGTTGAATGCGCTACCAGATAAGCTTTCAGCTCCCCAAAGCCTGTCTTCAAGTATTTTATAATAAATGTCATCTCTATTTCTGTGCACCCCAAGCAACCGATATATAAACTAATAAGAATTCAATTCTTAAAAATTGAATTATTTATTAAATTTATGAGAGTAATATCTTTTCTATTAAATTGTTTTTTTTTTGTTGACATATCCTAATTAACATTATATAATATGTATATATACATGTTTTTGTGAGATTTGAGTGTGACTGAGGTCCATTTTAATTTTGCGACAGATTAAGACTCAGAATTATAAATAGATAAGTGTATCAACTAACTAATCCGATTATTGGAATTATTGGAAATGACTGAGATGAAAACACTTTGAAGGATAACGAATCTGACTAGACACGATAGAATAAGAAATGAAGATATAAAAGTAAAATGCAAAATTCAAAAGGTGGGCGACTGGATTAAGAGAAGAAGGAGAGAAGAAAATGACAGTAGACCGATTGGTAACCGGTCAGAATAAGTAGTAGAGGTCGCCCTAAGAAAAGATGGCGCCACAATCTCAAGGAAACAAACCTATAGGTTTAAAGAAAGAGGAAGAACAAAAAACTGACTAATAAGGGCTGAGATTCCTAAAACCAAAAAAAACGAAATAAATCAAATCACCCTCCGATCTTAATGTAGTAAATCTATATAATATATTATTTTGTTTGAATTTAATTAACAATACTTATTGTTAGTATATTTATTATCTGTATCGGCTGATCCTTTTGTTTAATTATTTTCAAATTGTTAATTTATTTATTATTCATATAAGATGACAAAGTATGTAATGAATTATTTATATTCTTTAAAATATCAATGTTGTTGTTGTTTTATAATAAATGTATTCTTTGCATATTTAATATGCAAATTTGTAGACGATGATTAGAACATCGTTAATCCAAGATAATTGTTCATCTATTCTCTGCAATTTTCAAGAATCAATAACAATTTCGCTGCGTATTTGTTTGCAGGTGAGCTAAAGAGTTCCCGTCTTTCTGGCTGGCCTACCCGCTAAGTTCGGACTCTGACGATATGGTAAGTGTGTTAGTATTTTTCAGTCCCACACCTTCCACCTTTTCAATTATTTTTATTTTTTGTTTTTTTTTATTCCTAATGATTCAATAGAAATATAGAATTTATAACAATCTTTTTTAATTGTCATTTATTTGATTGATTGACAATATATTATATGTATTTATAAAAGAAAATCGATAGCATTGATGATATTGAAAGCGGATTAGTGGAAAGGGGAGATGTGATATGTTAACTCATTTCAGATTGATTGTTATGATCCCTTTTATGTTGAAAACAGACAATTTTGTTAATTCTATAACCGGAGGGATAATTATATTTGCTTATTGCCTTTTATTTTTTTCTTGATAATTTAAAAAAAAAAACATTAAAACATAAAAATAAAAGATTTTCTGATAAAAGTTATCGACATTTAATTTATTTTATATTAAAATCATAATAAAAATGATAATAATAATAATAATATTTATTATCTATCATCTTTGCGGAAAGTTCGAAAGGCGCAGCAACCACTTTTCTCCAAGCGTCCCTATCCTGAGCCATAATAATCCAACCCCCACCCTCTCCCATCTCTCTCACGTCCTTTCCTACATTTTCCACCAACCGCCTCCTTGGTCTTCCAAGCGGACGTTTCCCAATCGGTCTCCCCACCAATATATTTTTAGCCATTCTTTCCTCTTCCATTCTAGTCACGTGCTCTGTCCATTGCCCATTTTGTGTGTTTTATTGTTAATTCATTCTTTCTCATATACATTATATATATATATCTGTGACTCTACGGAACTCGAAAGTTCTTGGCCGCAGCAACCACACCCCTCCAAGTATTCCTATTCTGAGCCACAACCTTCCTGTCCCTATCCTCTCCCATCCTTTCACACATTATCTACCCACCGTGTCCTAGGTCTTCCAAGTGGACGTTTCCCACTCGGTCTCCCTACCAATATATTTTTTGCCATTCTATCTTCTCCCATTCTAGCCACGTATCCTGCCCACCGTAGCCTTCTCGATTTTATAATTCTAACTATATCTGGAGATGCATAGAGGTCATGCAATTCCTCGTTATGCAATCTTCGCTATTCCCCGGCGACCTCATCTTTCTTTGGCTCATAAATGCTTCGCAGAATCCTATTCTCAAATATTCTGAATCTACTCTCGTCACCTAAGGTCATAGACCCCATGCCTCACACCCATATAATACAACCTATAAAATAATTGTATATATATTTTAACTTTTATCCCCTTTGATAATAATTTTGATGTAATAAGCCCCTTTATTATATATATTCTACAAAATACAAATTAATATAATTCGGCTATTAACTAGAAAATATTGAGTTTACTATTTTCCCATAAATTCAGGTTTTGTATACTTTGATGGGAAGAGATAAGAAATGGTATACTAAATTTCTGTTCAATAGGATTTTAATCTTCTAGTTCCAATTTGTTTATGATTTTATTGGTCTTTACAATTCTTATATATGTATCGATCATCTGCTATGTCAAGGTAAGAAGTAATTAATTTTGCAGGACTCAGTATGGCCTCAGCAGACCGGCACAACCCGCGGAGATTTCTGGTTCTGTCGTTGTTCTGCCTCCTCGCAATCTCTTTCCAAGTCACAACTGGTGAGTCTTCAGAA
The DNA here is from genome assembly GCA_963082975.1 of Labia minor. Classification (NCBI taxonomy): domain Eukaryota; kingdom Metazoa; phylum Arthropoda; class Insecta; order Dermaptera; family Spongiphoridae; genus Labia; species Labia minor. Next base: position 71,688,993 of record OY720348.1, read on the forward strand.
ACCCTTTGGCGCTCCTAAATTAAATAAAAAATGTTTTCTTTTTTGAAGAAACTTCATGGTCGCCTGCTCCTTTGTAGTATCTCATAATTTAGTATACATATAGAAAAAATAAGTATCCGAGCTTTTTATTTTAGGTTCTCTAACTTTTATGCATAATCATTTTCAATTTTATTAAAAATAAAAATTTAATAATAATAATAATAATAATAATAAAATATAATATTTTTTATCTATTTTAATTTATACACTCGCGATATAAATTAATTTAAAAAAAAATAATTAAATTAATATTAATAAAAGATATTGTTTTAATTTTGTTAATTAATTCAAAAAATTTGTGAATGAAGAAAAATTAGTGTTTTTTAAAAAGATAGACGTAGTTTTGCCCACCAGAGACGTCATTTTATTTTCTAGAATAGAATGGGACTGGTAATAGAAATTCAAAAGATAAAATTGATATTGAAATTACTTAAATATTAAATAAAAACGAAATTCATATCATAAAAGATCATTTTTTAAATTATTTTTGTAAATATTTTAACAACCAATAATTACTAATTTTTTTTTTATAAAATTTAATATGAAATTAATTTTATTAAATTAAGTTTAAAAAAGTGTGTGATATATTAATTAAGTTTTAATTTAATTAATTAAACATATATATAGATAGATAGATATAGATAGTTATTGTCCAAATATACTCAAGAAGGATTATTAAGTGATTGTTGATTCTTTGAGGGCAATATTTTAAAATACCATAATATATATATATATATATATATTACATATTTTTATTTAAATTATTTCTTCTCCTCTCCCTCTTTCTACATCTTTTTCCTCTATTCCAATGACGTCTCTGTTTTCTTTTATTAAAACTTAATTAATTAAATAATAGAATCTTGCTACGAATTAGCAAAAATATATAAATATTTGAACAAAAATTCAAATGCTAAAGAAATTTAAAATTCAGAAGTATTTTGAAAATCATAGTGATAGATTTATCTTTTAAAGAATTTGTAAAATTATTATGTTATATACAGTGAAGGAAAAAAGTAAACGCTAGTGTGTCGCTGTTGTGGGCAATGACAATGCGCCTGCTCAACCAGTTGATTGCCCGACAACAGCGCCACCCTAGCGTTTATTTTTTTCGTCACTATACACATTTTATATTTTAATAAAACATTAAGTTATATAAATATGTTATTTTCAGAATATACCAATGAAGGATTAATAAGTTATTGTCGATCAATCATGTAGAATGGGAGGGGAGGGGGGTGGACGTGCGTTGGAAGATATTGTTAAATATGAATTTTGAGATTTATTTAATTTTTTGATTAGGTTGTAATGCATTCACAAGAGTATATTTCGGACAATTCATAGACATAAAATGGTTTAGATGTTCTCAGAAAGTGTCAAAATTTGGACAAATGTGATAACATAACCTCAGTTGATTTTATTCTTTTATAAATTATAAATATAAATTTATTGTGTCTAAAAAGTTTGGTAACGGTATGATAAAAACATTAAAAAGAGAATGTTAATTGTAAATACCTTTATTAACCTTCAAAATACTCTCCACTTGCCACAACCCACTTCTGACAACGTTCCTATAACGAATTATGTTGGAGAAGTCTTGATGTGGAATCATTCTCAGAGTAGCCGTCACAACGTTAAGGCCGGCAATCCCCAAGCAGGTCACCAGAAAACACTACTGACTCTGTCTTTGCTAATACCCTTCGGATATTAGTCGCAGATCAATCGCCGATCTTTTGTTATCATCTCTCGTACATCGTGTTTTCTGGTGTCCTGCTTGGGGATTGCCGGCCTGAACGTTGTGACGGCTACTCTGAGAACGATTAGGATATATTTATGCAATTTGTGAAAATTCATTTTTTTTTTTAAATTTCATTATTTATTTAAGATTTATATAGCATTATTAATTTATTTTAAATTATTTGAGATATATTTACAAAGAGAATCTACCATGGACCATGACGATAAGATAAATAATATTAAATTATATATATAAAAAATCAATTCAAGAAAATATTAATCAAAAGAAATGAAGAAAAACAAAACAATAGACAATTGAATTAATTTAAAAATATATTAATTCAATTTAATAAATAATAATTGTATTGAAAATTAGTGAAGAATAAAATAATATAAATGTTGTTCTCGAGATGGCAAAAGATAAAATAAATGAATTAAAATAAAATAAATAAATAAGATAAATGAACTGACAAATACAAGATTATTGTTATTATTAAGACCTAAAACAAACAAAACGATAAGAAGGAAATAAAAGAATGATTAAAGAAATAATATATGTATGGTAAAATGTGCAAATATAAAAATCAAATAAACCAACAGAATAGAATAGAATGGAATAATGAATGATTAATCATACCACATACTCAAAGAGGTATAATAGAGATGGAACAGTGCAATAAATGCATCGTATTAATCCATTTGATTTGGGAATAATATTGATATTACCTGTGCAGAGAAAGAGAGAGAGAGAGAGAGAACAAAAGAAGCTAGAAAATACAATAAACTGCTTTGTTGGGTCTAGGATCATTGTTTAAACCATCTGAATTAGATCCAAATAGTAGTATAGAAGAAAAGCAAATATGAATATTGAAAATGGAAGAGAATTTAAAGAAAATAAAAATAAAAGAAATTAAGGTTGAAAGTATGGTTTCTAGACATAAATTCAAGTTGAGAATAGAACGAGAGAAACCAATCTCAAATTTTAGGAAAATTTCAAAAAAAAAAATTTATTTTATTTCTTAATAAATAAGTAGACTCTTGAGTGGTTTAGTGGTTAGCACGACAGTCTACCACGCTGTTCGAGTTCGAGCGTAGGAAAATTCAATAATTAATAATTTTTCTTTAAAGCTTTGAATGATTTTCCAGGTCTAACCGCAAATAATAATAAATAAGTTTTAAGGCATACGTTAATTTTTGTTATCTAATATTAGGAATATCTAAGAAAAGTGATATTTATTTATTACTACCTAATATCATTATTATAGGAAACAGAGACAGTTGTTGACACTCTACTATAGTCCGAGAGATGAAAGTTAGTGCACGAGCCGACCCCCACCCTCGGCCAATCAGTTCCCGCGCTTGCCTCCACAATTCCAACGAAATCACACCGCGCATCTCTGTTGCGCATATCACATTTTTATAGTTTAGTTTGAGAGAGTAGAAGACTGTGGTGGAAGGGAAATCACTCTAGGAGGGGGTACCCCCGCCTCTCCTGGCCGCCACCTCTCATGCACCAACTTTCATCGCCCGGACTATAGTCATTGCCACCTTTTCGTTAAAGTTTAAAATATAAGATTCATGTGAACGAATTTGGCGGAGGAGTTGAAGGGCATTGAAAACAGATTGATCTGCCAATTCGAATTTCACATATAAAATAAAATAAAAAACATTAAAAAAATTCAAATTCCAACACTCGATGTATTTGAAAATTACTTTACTTCATTGGTTAATAATCAAGCTTTCTTGATGCAACAATCAAAATTCGAAATAATGATTTTTTTAAAAATGGTTAATTCATGTTATTTTAATTTCTTAAATTAAAAATAAACTAATTCTAATATTTAGCTATAAATAATAAATTTGGTATATTTAATATACATTTAAGAAAAGAATATCTTATTGGAAAAAATAATTGAATTGAATTTTAGTTTAAATATTGTAAAGATTTAAACTAAATTGTTAAATAATTGTGAATGTATCATAGAAATAAAGAAGATGTAAAAAAGATTATATAAGATAAACGATACTCACATTCAACATTTTAAAAAGGAATTATTGAAGAATTTTTAATCAATTTTACAGCAAACTCGGATCATCTCAAAAGCACCTAGAAAATATAGAATTAATTAAAACATTGTATTTTTTATTCTCAAATCAAAAAAAGAAAGAAAAGAATAAATTTGAATTTAAAAATAATGATTATTGCATATGAAATTAATTTGATTTATCAAATTCTTTAAAAGAATATAAATATTCTTTGCCATGATTTGAATATTATTTGAAATTAAAATTCAATATAATCCAATTCAATTTTAGTATTTGAATGATTAAAAAAAATTTGTTCATTTTTTTATAAATTATATTAATGGTGATTGTTGAGTCTAACCGATTTATGATGGATTTGGATAAAACTTTACCAGTGGATTCCTTTTTAAATTCCAAATAAACTTTTCTAATGCAATTTTTTCGGGTCGCTTCTAGTTTACGAGATAAAAATTATTAAAGTTTTCATATAAATCCATTGATATTCTATTTAGCTACCATGTTTTATTATTTGACCATCAGAGGGCTCTACAATTTTTTTTTATACGTTCGGTTTGGATATAAGAAGATTAAAAAATTAATTAAATAATTTTCCTCTATATCCAAACCGACTTCTTATAAAAACCAAAAATTAGTGAATAAGTGAATAATTAGTGAATTAGTAAATAAAAAATTATTAAATGGCTGCTCATTCATAACTAGTTTATCTGTCCAATTTTAATAATTTTTATCTCGTAAACTAGAAGCGGTTACACCAGTGATGTATTGGTAAAATAAGAAGTAAGGGAACGCATAGTGGGACCAAAAAAAGTCCCATTTTCAGCAAACTATTTTTTTCCATACAAGTTTTTATTTTTTCTTATTCTTACTATACAAAATATTAACGAACACAAAAAAAGAAATTCTAACAGTAGATTTAAATGGGAGTTGTCGGAACATGAAAAAGTACTGGAACGCGTTCCGGTTTTGAAAAAAGGTAAGGGAACGTCGTTCCCCCGCGTTCCCCTCCCAATACACCACTGGATTAGACTGAACAATTACCATATTGGTTCTATATATAATAAAATATATTTGATACAATGTAATATAAATTTCTATTATGTATTATTATTATATAATGGATTACAATAATAGAAGTCCTGATTGACATCGGTTGAATATGTGCTGTTGTCAGGTGGCAATTTCAATTATACATACATTATATCTATATATATATATATATATATATATCAGTATTAGTGATTTTTCTTTTGAATGAAAATATCCTAACAATAATACTCTTTTGATGATTTATTTATTTATTATAGAAATAATCCAATTTCAACAGTTATATAAACAAAAAAATTATAAATAGTTATTAATCTTTATAATAATTTTTTTTTTAAATAAATCGTCATATTTTGGGTTTAAAAAAAGGGAAACCTTTCATTTTTTAATGAAATTTTTATGTGTGTTTATATGTGTTTTGAATGATCTTTAATTGGTTTCTAATTATTAAAGGGATTTTTATTAAAAGACCATATATTTATATAATTTACATATTGAGTTAAATAAACCTACGTTTCGACTTCTTTTTCTGCAGTAGTTATCAAGTGTACGGTACTTGATAGTGAATGCAGAAAAAGCGGATTAATAAAAATCCCTTTAATAATTATAAAAAAACCGCAAATATTTTAATAAATAAATTGTTTTCTAATTTTCTAAAACCATAAAATTCCATCATTCTGATTCAATTCAAACTAAATATTTTCAAATTAATACTCTTTTGATGATTTATTTATTTATTATAAAAATAATCCAATTTCAACGTTTATATAAACAAAAAAATAGTAAAGAATTATTAACTAATAAAAAAGGATATAAATAAATAAATTAATCTTTATGATAATTTTTTTTTAAATAGATTAAAATCGTCCATATTTTGGGTATAAAAAAATTGGAAACTTTTTGTTTTCAAGTGAAATTTGTTTGTTTTCAATGATCTTTTCTTGGTTTCTAATTTTTCTAAAATCATAAATATTGATTAAATCCCATCATTCGGATTCAATTCAAACGAAATATTTTAAAATTTAGTGGATGATGATGCTCTAACAGGGTGCAATTTTGTTTTTATCTATGGAAGGAGTTTTAGTGATAATAAAGATTAGGATTTCTTTGGATATATAATAAGAATATACAGAAGTAAACACAGAGGATTGGCCGTTGCTTGTTGCACCCTGACACCTTTGTCATCCGATCCTTCCAAAATAATTATTCCCTTCCACATCCCCCACACTCTCCAATTATTTCCTTTTCATTTCTTATTCTCATACCTTTTGATTCTTTTCCATATCTCTCTGCACTCTGTAGTATAATGCCATTTTATATCAATCTTTCTTTTTAATTATCTCTCTCTCTCTTTCTTAAATAGAATTCGCTCCACTTTTTATTATAGCTTTTATTGTGCCTAGGTATATTCTCTGCTACATAAAACGTAGATTTTCTTTTCATTTCAACTTTTCAATCCAATTCGATTCCATTTAGATATGCGTATTCTATTATTGCCTTTAGATTTTTTTTAGCATTTAGTTTATCTCTAATTATAATATTTTATTTATTTTTTTTTATCACCCTATAAGGCTTGTGGTTTGATGTTTGTTATTATTTATTCAATTCATTAAGGCTTTCTGGACGATTGAATTTTTTAAAAATAAACTTAAAAAAAAAAACAAAAAAAAAAAAAAAAAACGTAATATCGCGTTTAATAATAATCACAATTAAAACAATTTTCTAGATTCCACTTCACCTAAATATGGCACTAATTTCAATTATGAAAATAATATTTTTTTTTTAATACACAACTAATAAATAATATATATCATATCATCTTCAACTAAATATTTATATTTATATATAAATATTAATATACATATATTAATATATATATATATATATATATTCAACAAATTCATTTTGAATTTGTTGTGGAGCCCTTAAATCTTCCTTTTAATTGCACTTTACAAAATTTGCTACATGTTGCATGGAAATCCATTCTTGATATCAAAGTATAAACATAATTTGAACAGGGTTCGACAAGTACCACTCACCAGAATATGATTAGACTTTTGGTTTTGTCTTTTTTTGGAAAGAATTTCTCGAACCCTGTCATTGGAGAACAACGCCAGCCAGTATCAATTATTGAATTACCTAAATAATGTGATAAATTTTCAGCTAAAACCTCTCTAACACTTAAAAATCTTAAAATTGTGTAGAAGTATTGGATTATTGATACCTCCAAATGTAATTTGAAGTTAACATGATCGGTTTTTTAATAATAAATAAAAATAAAAAAAAAATAGCACTCTATTTTAATATAAATATATAAAAATATTTGACTCTTCAGTGGTCTAGTGGTTAGCACGACAGTCTACCACACTGAAAATTCGAATTCGGGCCTAGGGAAATTCAATAATTAATAATTTATCTTTAAAAAATTCTGCGTTATCCTCAGGGTCTATCCACAATAATAATAATAATATTTAATTATAACGATTAGAAAAAATTTTAAATATCTTTCCAATTCCATACTTTACTTCAATCCCTTGATTTCTCTCGTATTACAAAATTAAAATAAGAAAATAATAAGGGAATTTATATCATCAAATTTATTATTATAGTTAAAGATTATCATTAAAATCTACCATTATATATTATTTTGCCAGTTGTGGTCCATGGGCTTGCAGTTCATGAAATTTTGGGTATTTCGTAAATTTGGGTATTTATAATATATATACGAGGGTGGGGTGAAAAGTTTCCGGCCTGACCAAGAAAAACGATGTTTTTAAATTTATTTTTTTGCTATATTTTTCAACATAATCGCCATCAAAACGCAATCATACATTTCTCATAACGGTGTTCTAATTAATTTAATTAATTAATTAATTAAATTTAAGTCTTATCAACAGTTATGAATTCGTTTCGATTACGGCTATACAGTGCCAAGTTGTCGTAGAAATGGTTTTTCGAAGCAGTTTTTGGTCTAACGTTAGCAAACGCGGCACCCACGTTGCACACAGCTTTCCATATTCTAATGGTTGTGCAAAATATTTCGCACGCGTTCAGCTGACATCGTACAAATCTCAGCTATCTTGAATGTTGAAAAATAAAGAAAAAAAAAATTTAAAAACATCATTTTTCTTGGACAGGCCGGAAACTTTTCACCCCACCCTCGATAATATGCATGGACCCAAAAAGATTAGATACTAGGAGTTCACGAAGAATTACAATAAGATTGGAATGGGCGGGACACACGTGATAAGTTTATTTAGGTTGGGTAGACGGTAGATAATTGAAAAGTAAATGTAACGGAATTGGAAGAGAACAGTATTCGGATTAAGGTGGATTATGGTAGGGTTTGTTGCAACCAACAACTAGTTCGATATCAAAATGATTGAAATTTAAATCACTGTTTATATAACATACCAATGTGTATATACGGTATAGTTACATTTTTTTAATTATTAATCAACAGATACATTTTTTGGACCAAAATGAATGAAATCTTGATTAGAAATTAATCTAAAGGAACGGTTTAAGGAATTTTGTATATTGGATTGTTTTATCAAGGGAATCTGTTGTCATAACATAACGATAACATATTTTTTTGGATTATTGATTTAAAGAGTAAGTAAAGTAGATACTAAAGTAGATAGAAACAATACCTCCCTTACTATCGTCGGTCGGTAAAAATTGGGTGACAATTTAGAGATGAGTGGAGGAGCAAGACCAGTTCCTAATCGGCCATTACTTTCGAGAGTATTTGAATTTGCAATTTCATCTAAAATGGTTTTCTCCGAAACAAAACAGGATCGATAATTTAGAAACATGAACGTTAATTGAAAACTGACCCGTGTAATAATAAACCATCATCCCTTTTACAAACATTCATAATTTCATAGTAAAAAATTGAATTATTTTATTTTTCAGTTTGCTAAAAAATAAAATAAAAAAGAATGTTATTCATAGATTTGATTAGGAAAAAAAAACAAAAAACAAAAAAAAAATATCGAACAATTTTTTTTTTGAATTAAATAATTTTTGTGGATGTTTATGAAATGTGAAACAAATTTCCCTGTTAGGAGAATTTTAGGTTTTGAAAAATTGATTTAAAGGAGATTTTTTCAAAATTATCCATATTGAAATTTTCCATCATTCTTTCTTATTTTAAAGAAAATAAAAACTTGAAAATTGCTAGGTTCATTCAAACTTCCCCTAATAATACCATCAAATTTATGAAATCAGAACTAGAACCATAGATTCACGATTCAGAACAAATAATAAAATAAATAAATAAATAAAAATATGCTTCTGAGAAATAAATTGCACCATTTATAACAAATATTAAAAAAAAACATTTTGATTTTGGTGTTATAATTAATCTTAATACTTAGTTTAACATTAATTAATTAATTTATTAAAGTTTTTTTGATGATTATCATGAAAAATCAAAGCTAAAATCATATTTAGGGAATACGAGTATTTATTTTTTCGTTAGATACCGATACAAAAATTTGAATTTGAAAATGAATTCTTTTGGTTTTTGGTAAAGTAACCCTTTTTTAGTATAAATAGTTGCTAGCTGATTCTATTATTAAAACATTAGCGCTTTCCAACATTTCAAATTGTATTTAATACACATAAAAATCAAAAACAAAAAAAATTGTATTACAATATTCTTGTCATCTCTCTCCCTCCCTTCCCCCCAAAAAAAAACAAAACAAAACAAAACAAATATAATATTTTTTAGGCGAGAAGATTAAATTATCAATGTTTGGTTCGAATCATTATATTGAAATTAACTTCGATTGAATTGATTTTGGTTATTTTATTATTATTATTATTATTATTATTTTTCAAAATTGAATATGCGTTTTCCAATGAAAAATTTTAGAACTGGCATACGAAAGTAATGAAAGGATTTAGGATATTAGAAAATCTGGATTAGAAACCAAATAAAACCAACTTTTGGATCGATTCTGTTTTGTTTGGATTCAACAATTGGTATCCATTATAACAATCAGGGCCCGCTTTAGAGGGCGGCAAACCAGGCATTCTTCTGGGGCGGCAAATCGGAACGGCGGCATTTTGTTTATAAATATAATAAATTTTACGAAAATAGGGGCGGCTATTTATTGGCTTAGAATTTGGATTGAAGTACAAGTATGGTTGGCGTATCGATTCAATGTGTGCTCCATTGTTGAGTTGTGTCATGTTGGCGTTGTTTCTCCATGGTGGGATTGTGGGATTGGATTTTGTAAACCAAGCGACCCGTTCGCCGTCCACATTCTCCACAAATCCCCAAGCTTGCAAACCTTCGCTCAGAATGCGACCGCACGTTCGTGAGTCGTCCCGGGGGACCTCTGAACGGGACATTCACGGCACCGAGCTTCTTGAACCCGGAAGGGCATTCCCGGCAGTGCATCTACACGTTCCTGGCCGGACCCCGGCAGCGCGTCGAGCTGATATTCACGGCGTTCAGCCTGCGAGGCACCCCACCTGAGTAAGTGACAGGAACTTTCAACCCCCTCCATAGACACGGAACTCCCTCCGCTTCCACGGCACTCCTTTATTGCCACCATCCAAGCCTCCTTTATAGCCACCATTGAACCAACCACTCGAAACGATCACCAACCCACCACCAACACACTCAATTGTTCATAGAATATTGTATTCAATTGTTCACCCTCACCCCCTCTTTTTCTCTCCCATTAGAATACGATAATTAACAAATAAATTAATATAACACTGCAACTTGCGATAATAAATATTACTATTTTTTTTTAATTGAAAATCATATTTCAACTTAATTTTCTACACACTAAACCGAAATTACTTATTATTTTTTACTAGAATTTAAATATTACCTAGTAAAATTTATCTTAATCTAATTTTTAACTTTCATTTGTCAATTTTTCATAAAAAAAAATATAAATAAATAATAAAAATTATTTTTCACTATCGTGATCCAACATTTGAGTAGTTATTTACTTATTTAAGATATACCTATACCTTCTCTATTATGAACAGCTTCAGTTCATATTATAATTACTAAAACTGCTTATTGTTATAGAACAATTGTTATTATTTTCCAATAGCTTATTAGAATTATATTGGTATTATAGTTGATTTATTCGTATGTTTATAAATCCTTGTACTTTTTTTAATTAAATAATAATAATATTATTAATAATACACTTTAACCTTTGGAATAATTTAAAGTCACATTTTCACAAGCATTGTTATCAAAATTATTTAAAAAAATTCCAATTGTTTACTTTTAAATTGTTTCTATATTGTTGCACATAAAAATGTGGTTTTAAAAAACAACTTTATATTTTTATGGGCTTTCCAACATTTTTTAATACAAAAACTAACTTTTCTTTTTTTTTTTTTAATTAAATATTATATAAGTTTAATTTTTATTTATTCATTTCATAAATATTTCATTGTTTTTGGTTTCTTTTTTTTAACCCTCTAAATTAATAATTTTGGTATTAACAAAATAATTGATAAAATAAAATATTCAAAATTACAAATACTAACATAAATGATCTTTATAATTATTTTTAGATGGCTAACATTTGTGTTTTTTGGAGAATTCAAAATTTATACATCATTAATATGGTACATCAATGAGTGATCAGTGACAGGCTAAATTTGTCCAATATAATTCTATTTATGTCATTTGCATGCCATTTGAGATTTACACTAATATATATATATACTAATGTATATATATATATATATGTGCATATTAATGAGATAACAATGTTCTCGTGGTCCCGGGTTCAAGTTCCGGACCTGATAAGGGAATATCTCTAGCTGGGTTAGGAAGCTACTCTGATCAAGAAAATCAAGGTAAAAGAAGATAGGACCCGTTCTACTGATCATAGGACATCTAATTGATAGAACCGAAATATGATAGGCGTTTTCCTTGCATAGGACGTACAAAAGTCAGAGTTTTTTTTAATTGAATTTAATTAAAATCTGTAAAAAAGAAACATGAAGAAATTTTGAATTTATGAATCGTAATTGAATTAGAATTGGAAATATTTGGATATATCAGATGAATCGATTAATAAAGAAAACTTATAAGCTTGTAGAATTCAATGTAGTTCAGAATGTAATGGTATTTTAAAATAGAATTTAGGAATAGAAAAAACCACGGGGGAATGGCGAAGATTGCATAAACGGAAATAACATAACCTCAATCCTTCCCTCCAATAGACAGTATATTGAAAGAGATTACGATAAACGGGACACGTACTAAAGAAAGATTAGTGGGAAGATAGGAAAACCAACTGACAAGGTGAGCAGATAATATAAAGTAAGATGGGAAGGCATTGGGACAAGATAGGAATTGGATGTAAGAATAATTAAAGGTTAAGGATGACGGATGGGTTGTACTTGGCTATTTCAGTAAAATTCTTTAGATAAAAAGATAAACACGTAATTAAAACAAACTTTTCGCTTATAAATCTTGATTATTTCAAATTTTTGTTTATAAATGGATTAAATTTAGCATTCCAATGTGTTTATCACAATTTTCTTAAGAATTATAATATTCACCATCCTAATTTTGAATTTTCACAAGGTAATAGTTTGATAATTTTTCATACCGTGTAAATCCACTCACCCCTTTAAAATATTCATATAAATAATTTTGGGTTGTCACTTGAAGTGAAAGAAATTTGAAAATGTATGAATCCATCTATAATGGAAATTTCATTTCTTTCGTATACAGGGAGTACAAATTCTTAATGAATCTATGTTAAGATTAAATTTGATGTCTATTCTCATCTTTTTCTTATCCCCCATGCGAATTTCTCTGAGATATACAATAAAAAGTATGAAAATATCCATATGAAAAAATGACATCCTATAAATCCATCTTTCTTAAATTCTGATTGAGGAAGATTTGACATAATTATTTATTTATATCCCCATTTTGTGGATTAATGAATTAAATGATTTATTCAAAAGTGGCAAAAGTTCAAGTTTTGCAAATGAATTGGCGCCTGTCTACCACAGATCACTGTTAAGAGGTGTACCTTGAAAATTTGTGACATTCATTACCCGACCCAGTTGGAAAGCCCGACAGGTTATGCATACATTGAACAGCAATTCGAACAAACAAAAATGTCAATCCTACCCATAGGATATTAATTCTAAGTATATTAAAGAAAAAAAAATAACACATGAAAAAACATTGGTTATTTTCTATATACTAATATATGGTATATATATATATATATATATATATATATATATATATATTTAAATTTGAAATATAATTCCTATAACATTAGTACAACTGTCGACAAAAGTTAGAAAAGTAATATAAATAAAATATTATTATAAGGATGTGACTTTTAGAAAACCAAATAATACCAAATAATACAAATGTAGAAAGGAGTTAAAATTTTGATTAAATTACTTAAATATTATACAACAGCTAATCCTCAATAGCTTTCATTTTATATTATATAAATTTATGAACAACTTAAACATCCAATTGTATATATATATATATATATATATATATATATATATATAATGTCTTATATTTTAAATTTACACATTAGTATATAGATAAATATATATATTTATATATATTATGAAAATTTATTTTCGGGCTATTTTTCACATGTTTTTATGACTTTTGAGTCTCGAATTTTCGGTGCCATTTCCAAAAGAATTTTGAGAAGAGTATTTTGTGATTTTGGACCTTAGTCTGTGTAACCAAGAGGCATTGTTGTAATTGTTTGTTGAATGGGTGGGGATTGTTTAACTTCCTGCGTTCTGAAGAATCCTTGGCACTAACACTGACACTGACACTAACACACTTCCGACTTGTACCATACCTGCTGTGGTGCGAGCCCGATCAAGTGAAAGATTACCCATCCAAACAACACAAAATACCATCATGGGCTCTTGGTCTGATAGATTAACACCTAAAATCTCAAAACTTCCCTTCTCACAATTCTTTGAAAAAGAGCGCCAAAACGAGGGTGGAAATTTGAAATTCAAATCTCAAAAAACGTGAAAAATATCCCAAAAATGACTTTTCATAATAAAATCTTTTTAAGGAAGCATAAACGAACAGATATATATATATATATATATATATATATATATATAATTTTCACTAGGAAAATAATCCGATGGAACAAAAAATTTTCTACCAACGAATCCATTTTTATATTTTTTTAATTTCAGATTAATATCAAACAAACAACTCCAATTATTTAACTTTTTTTGTTATATTAATTAATTTGTAGTTGCGTTGCGCACATTTTTTTCTTTCATTTCCATTCACTCCTGAATTCAATTGAGTAATTATTTAAATCACAATTTTTCTCTTTCTCTCTCTCTCTCTCTCTCTCATTTACTTGCAATTAGTAAACCCTGTATCTTTTACTGCAGTGCTTTCTTTAACTATCATCTGTTAGAATTCCTATGTATAATAATAATAATAATTATAATTGGGCATTTCATATAAAACATTTTAAAAGCAAATCTTAAAAACGAATTTTAAAAAAAGAAAAAAAGCGAAAGCCAGTTTTCTACCTAATCTAGCTAAAGTTATTATTAAAAATTTAAAGCAATTTAAAATCGCTCTAAATCTAATTTCTATGTAAAAACTAATAACCAATAAACTGATTTAATCTGACGAGGGTCTAATAAATACTATTGTAGTCTAATAAATACTATTGTAGTCTCTCTCGCATGGTCTTTGGACTCATCTTGCTTGTTTATTGAATTCATGCATGGCAAAACGTTTTCACATAATCATGTTCGTAGTTATTTCAGTGTTCTCATCTATTATCTATCTATTTGTTTAAATATATATATATATATATATTATATATATATATTTCATATATCGGTCTTAGTAAAGCACACCAAATAATTCATTACTAATGGTAAGTGGGGAGACAATTCAAGTAAAGAATCCCATCCAAATTCATCTCCAAACAGGCCAAAAAATTTGCTTCTCATTTTTCCTCTCATCATTTCAATTCTATTCTATTCATATTAGCTTTGGGGAAGATCAAATAGAGAAAAGAAAAAAAAAACTTAAGTAGGGTAAAGCACACAGTCGTTGGCCCCCTTAAGCAATTCCTAGCAGTCTTTAATGAATATCTGCAAAATCTGTGTCAAATTAGGATTGCAGAACATAGATACTATGAACATTCTGATGAATAAAAAAAAAATAATTTTCTCATGACATTTTCAATAAGTACCTTTAAAAAAAATCGTAAAAAATACAGTTATTGGCCCCCTGTTATAGTTATTGGCCTAGGTATTCTATAGTTATTATACAACCATACAACCAACGATTACATAACCATAGTTAATAGCGCAATTTTTAATATAAAAATATCTTATAATTTGTGTTTTAGTGATAGGGGGCCAATGACTGCCTCGGGGCCAACGACTGTATACTTTACTCTACTTATTTATACTTTTCCTATTTAACACAAAAATAATAATAATAAAAAAATAATAATAATAAATACCAATACAACCTCATAATTCTTCATCCTTCTATAAATATTATATATTTAAATATACACATCTATATACTTAATTATACACGTCTATATTTATATATATATTATATATATATATATATATATATATATATATTTATAATAAATTTTGTTCAAATGAAAACAATCGAAAATTGTTGAACGGGACACAACTAGTAGATTGTCCACTCATGTAATGAGCTTAATTTGATGTGTACGTGTGTATTAATAAAATGCACGTGGCTAATGGAGATATTTTTGTTCGATATTTTTTTTTTCTTTATTTTTATTATTTATTTTTTTTTTTTTTTAATTTATTTATTTATTTTTTTTTTATTTATTCTTTTTTTTATTTTTTTTTTTGTGTTTGATTGGATGTTGTTTTTTACTGCTTTTCCATGGCAGTGGATCAGCATCAGGAGTCTTGCCTGCGTGAGTACCATGCCTCAAATTTGTTATTGGATTCATTTCATCATCCTTTATTTCAAAAAAAAAAAAAAAATCAAAAAAAAAAAAAAAAAATTAAAAAAAAATTAATTGTAATAATAATAATAATAATAATAATAATAATAATACATGGAGTGTATCTTTTAATGCCCTTCATTAATCTCTCTCTTTCTCTCTCTCTCTCTCTTATCTATCACTTAGGCTCTTGCATGCTATCAACTTTTCTTTTTTTGATTTCTTGTGCGTCACGCTACGCACATTTATTATTCACCTTTCTATAGATTGAATATCAATCGACTTGTTGATTATATTAATCATAGAAAAAATATGCTATTTGTGGGAATGCTTAATAATATATATATCTATTATAATAACACCAAATATATTATGTATATATATATGTATTTATATTTATTACTAAATAATAATTCAATAATATTAATAATAACCATCATAATAATACTTATAATAATAATAATAATAATAATAATAATATATTAATTGCATATAAATATTTCCTCTAAACCTATAAATTGATTAAAAAAAAGGATTATCTTCTTTTATTTACTTAACTTTTTAATGTCTAAATATAAAATATAAAATATTATTTTATTGAAAAAAAAAAAAAAAAAAAAAAAAAAAATAATAAAATTTTAAAATAATCTATATAAATAATTTTTATCTTCACTTCCGTCCTTTAAATATGTTGTGCTCCCGCCTTTGCTACCTTCTTTAGTAGTACTCTGCATTAAATCAATGCATAATGAAATTGGATGTTTCAATGTTACTTCTTCCTATTGATTTGATTTGATTTGATTTATTTATTTATTTAAGTAAGAAAAGAAAAAAAAATACGCTTTGTCTCTCTATCTAATACTATTAGCGTTCCTAATTCTAAATGAAGAATAGTATCAGCCTTCCTGGGGGAAAGCATCTGAGGAATCCATCATCATAGTATAAAACTGGGACGGCTTTTAACAATCTTTTTTTTTTATTTCTTTCTTTTTATTGGATTGATTTGGATTGTACATTTTGTGAGTAAGGCTTGGGTGAAGATGTGTGTGTGTGTGTGGTGGGAATGGAGTTTGCTGATGGATACGGTATGTACAGGTGTATCCACGAATATATGGATGTGTATTCGGAGGTGCAACAACCGGACCCACGGGAACTTATCAACTCGCCCTTCGGGGGCCGCTACTGCGGTCCGATTCCACCCCGAAGGCGCATATCCTTATACCGCGCCCTTGCACTCAGCTTCTATACGGACAAGAATTTAAGTATGCCTGAATTGTTCGCCGGCAGATACAACTTCATCAATGATTGTAAGTGAAATCCAAAATGGACATGTTGAACTAGGATGTCACAAAACAAAACAAACAAACAAACAATATCTTATATAACTTATTAACCACATGTCTTTGAAATTATATACTATATTATTAATTTTTATTTATTTTAAATTATAACATGACATTTCACTGGTTTAGTGGTTAGCACGACAGTCAACCACACTCAACACTCGAGTTCGGGCCTAGGGAAATTCAATAATTAATCATTTCTCTTTAAAGTTATGCGTGATTCTCAGGGTCTATCAGCAAATAATAATAATAAATAATTAAATTATTACATATAGCGAGATTTTATCCCTTGTTTCGTTGGTTACGGTTGGATCAAGAAGATAACCATTAAATCAGTGATTCTCAAATTTATTTGGCATAACGCCCCCTTTTCAGAAAAAATATTACTCAGCTCCCTGTGGAAATTCATTTATTTTTTTAAATTTTAATAACCATTAAATAAAAAGATATAATTATGTATTCATGGTTCTATATTTTTCGTAAAATGTAGTAAAGCAAGGTGTAAATTAGCAACATTGTTGTTTGAAATTATTATTGACTATTTACTGAACTCAGAATAGATAGATAATAGTTTTCCCCAAATGCACCTGTGGCCATCACCGCCTCCCTGGATTGCTGTAGCACCCACGCTCACTTTGGGAATCAGTGCATTCAACCAAATAATCTTTACAATCATAAAATTTATTTTATGCGCATTCTAGTTGCTACACAATCACAAGTAGAATACTTCTTCTAAAGTGAAGATGGTGTAACAACCGAAATGCGCTCATCATACAAAAATGTCCTAGATATTGTAACATCATTAAATGCTTAATTATAAATTATTCTTAAACAAGCTTTATATTTTTAAGTTTAATTTTAATTTACATAAATCCTAAGGTTAAATCTATTAAATCCATAAAATTTGTGATTATAAAGACTAATTCATATAAACAATTTATAGATTTGTCTTTATTTTTATTTGTTTGAAACGTATCAACTCTCGCAAAGTCTATTCCGTTAGAAACAATCACATGACAGTTTCTGTAGTATAATATCTACTCATAGAATATATTTCTCTGTTTCTAGCCGAATATGAAATAGGCACTCCTGTTCCCAACCCTCCATGTAGCTTCACTGTAAATGGCACTGCTAAGCGGCAGGGAGTGATCGTTTCACCTACGTATCCTGGAGCTTATCCGAAAGAACTTAGTTGTAGCTATCAATTTGTCGGGATAGAAGGTCAACGGGTCCGGTTAGAGTTTCGCGATTTTGATCTCTTTTTCGGTGGTATGCAGTGAGTATCCTTGATTATATGAACATCACTTGATTCTACATTAACTGGTCCACTAATTTTATTATTAAATGTGACATTTTACAGTTGCCCATTCGATTATGTTAAAGTATTCGATGGTTTGGATACCGAAGCGGCTGTCATTGGTACCTATTGTGGCCAACAACGGAATTTGGTTCTTTATTCGTCAGAGTCTTCACTTTTAGTAACTTTTGTTACACTTCAACGAACTGCCAATACTCAAAATCGAGGCTTTAAAGGAATTTTTGAATTCAGTGAAAGTTTTGTCAAATTAGGTGAGTAATAATTAAGAAATATAAAAAATATATCAAATATTCAATAATACAATAAGTAATAAAACAGTTTACAAATTAAAGTACGGAATAATAATTTATCTATATGGAATAGTTTCAGAATACTAAAAAGACAAAATGTATTTAGTTATTTTAATGTATATGATAGGAATCTCCTTCCTTATTCTTTCTTATCCAAACTCACTTCTTGGAGAATTTTATCAAGTTTCCTTTATCTATGAAAATTAGTTATAAATGTCACAAAATGGATGAATAGATTTTCTAGTTTTTGATTATAAAATTAATTTTCATTAATAATACAAAAAATGTAACTGAGTGAGTTTAATATGATATTAATAGGCTATGTTTCATTATTTAGAAGAGAGAATGGGGGGGGGGGGGGCGGGATTTGATTTTAAAACTGAAGGAAATGACATGAAAAAGTATGCTCATTGGTAAACCCAAAACCTTAGAGAATAAATAATAGATATGTATCGATAAAATTTTCTTTCTTGTCCATAAAAATTAGAAATTATAAAAAAAATTAAAATAATTAAAACATTAATTTTAAATAATGAAAAAAAGCAAAATTATAAATGATTTAGTTCAAAATGTGGTAAATCATACTATACAATGTAAAATTTCCATTAAACAAATCCTAATCCTATTAGCCTTATGATACAATATTTTAAGAATAATTATGTGAATAGGAATAAAAAATATTTATCGATATTGATTATATATATATAATATATAATATTAGACGCCTCGTAGGATGTTGGTTATCAGTGTTAGCTCACATTCTCTTGGTCCCGGTTTTAAGTCCCGGGCCTGGCAAGGGATTTTCTCTAGCTGGCGTCTATGGGATGAAGTCAGCCCAGCCTCCGAGACCAAAATTGGGAAGCTACTTGATAAAAAGTAGCGCCTCCGATCAAGAAAACCAAGATAAAGATTGATAGGACCCATTTTACCGATTATAGAACACCTTTAAATATAAGCGATTTGATAGGCGCTGTCCTAGTGTAGGATATACAAAAGTCATAGGTTATATATATATATTTATATATATTATTCCATATATTTATTATTATTTATTAATTATTATAAATAACCTAATTCTTTTTAGATAAATTATTTTTATAAATATATTTATTCCAGATTTTATTGGGAAAAATGACGGTGAGCACATCCGGGGCTCTGAATGTGATCAAAAAATTTTAAGTAAAAAAAAATCAAGTGGTTTTGTATTTAGTCCTAATTATCCATATCCATATATTCCTAAAATTGTTTGTCGATATTTTATCTACGGCATGCAAGACTCTCAACATTTAGAACGAGTTCGTCTCAATTTTACCAAATTTGATATTCCAAAAGGAGAAAAAGGAGAGTAAGTTTATTATTCTTATTCTTCTTCTTATTATTAAAATAAATAAATACACTAATAAAAAAAATAGTCTTATCTTTTGTTGATTTGTCTATTTCAGCTGCAGTGATGGTTATCTAAAAATTTATTTGAAAGGGCAGGAAGCAACCGATTCCTATGATAAATTTGATCATGAAATGTGCGGTGATGAAAGTAAACCGAACGAAGTGGTATCCGATGGACCGCGCCTGGTTATGGTTTTCTCGAGTGGTGAACTACAGGGTCGGGGTTTCAAAGCCAAATATACCTTCGAGACAGGTAACTTTATAATAAAAAAAGAAACAAAAATCAAGCTTTCCAAATATAAATATCTATAAAGTATTTCGGATGGAAAATTTCAATGAGATAGAAACCAAATCTGATCTGATCTTAAGTAACGGTATTTCACTTTTCAAATTATAGTGTCAAGTACATCCTCCAATTCATATGTCAATTGTGGGTCATTTATAATAACATTTCAAGAGCAAATCGGGGTTGCAAATTGATCTTATTTTTTTTTCTTATCCAATCATAGAGTAATTGGATGCGATTTGATAATCTAAAACCCTTGTCAAGGTCTTCCAATGGATTCTTCCTTTCTGTCCCATTATTTAATTAAATTCACAAGCAATCATTCTAGCTTTTATTAGAGGTACAATAGAATCAACGATGAGAGAGGTTTCTATATCCGCACTAACCCAACAGACTAACATTCAATTCATTGTTCATTAAAACTCATCACAAAAGAAAAAAAAATGATTTAAAAAATAAGCGAAAAGAAAAAACGATTAGAATACCATAGAACACCTTTTTTTCGCAATGTGGATCGCGAAGAATATGCTGGTATAATTCAAAATAAGTAATAAAAAATATTGGATATCGTATCTAATTTCAGAATAAAATTAACGACAAAATATTGGATATTGTACATAATTATAGAATAAAATTAATGACATTACCTGCTAATTTGAAATTGTTATGCATTTAAGAAAGAACAATATATAAAACAAATTTTACTTCATTTACAAAAGTTCTAAATGAATAAAATTGTAAATTTACTTTTATTACTTATATTTTTATATATAATTATTTTGCAATTTTGTGTATGAAATAAACAAACAAATCACTATTTTTTTTAATGTTATTTAAATGGATATACAAATAAATGTCTTTTTATAAGGGAAATCACGAAAAATTTTAAAATCTCGTACCGGGCCAGGTTACAAAAATTTCTATAAGAAATTATCAGTGATCTTAAGTAATAACAACTACAAAAAGGATTTATTTATTCAATTTAATAAAATAATACTAATAATAATAATATTCTATCTATTTATCTCTGTGGCTCTAAGGAACTCGAAAGTTCTTGGTCGCAGCTGCCACATTTCTACATGTTCCACTTTCCTGAACTACACCCATCCAACTCCTACCCTCTCCCATCTCCCTCACGTCCTTTCCTACATTGTCCACCGAACGCGCCCGAGGTCTTCCAACTGTAAGTTTCCCAATCGGTCTCCCCACCAATATATTTTTCACTCTTTCCTCTCCCATTCTTGCCACATTTCCTGCGTTTCGATTTTATAACCCTAACTGTCTGGAGATACAGAGAGGTCATGCAATTCATAATAATAATAATAATAATAATAATAATAAAATATTCATTGTTTTATGTATACAAATATTCAAAAATTTAAATCATTTAAAAAAAATAAAATAATAAATTAAAAAAAAACTTGTATTTTTTTTAAGTTATTCAAAATTCGTAGCAATCCATGACTCTCGAATCAATGATTTTAATGATCTATGCTATGTTACTATACTTAAACTAAATTCTTATTTTTAATATCATATCATTTAGGATAACTATTAACATAAATAGTCTTCATTCTTTTTCATTTTCATTACAATTTATTTATTTATTGCTAATTTAATTATATTTAAAGAACAGAGGATGATATTGCATTTAATAGAGCATAAAACAAAATTCGGTGTAATTGAAATATTATTTAAGTTAAAATTTGAAAAAAAAATGCATTGCCTTTATGTTATATTTAATTAGAAAGTCGATCCTATCCTAAGTTTCTTAAATGTTGTTGTTGTTGATATTGTTGTTGTTTTTGTTAATACAATTTGTATACCCCCCTCCCCTTTCCTTCCTTAGTTGATTTCTGAAATAAATTTTTTGATTTTGTCTTTGGCTTTGTTCAGAGTATAGAATTCCTGGGACGGCCGCTCCTGATGGAAGTTGTTGGTTCACCTACCGCAGTTCGAGCCGTAAAAAAGGAGAGTTTAACTCGCCTCGCTATCCAAGTAATTACCCAAGTGAAACGAATTGCACCTATTTGTTCCTAGCAACCCCTAACGAACAGGTGTCACTTGTCTTCGATCACTTCAAGGTGCGAGCGGATGCAGCGAATTCCACACTCGGCTCTTACGGGTACCTATCACCACCACCTTTCAAGCCAATGGAATGTTTATCTTATCCACTGCAATTAATGCCATGTTTGATTAAAACACTCCCTTGTTTTGGTTCCCGTTCCCCAGAAGGCCAAACGGATTCATTCCAATTGAACGATTCTCCAATTAATTGAATTCCTAAAGTGAACAGGTTCAAACTGATGCAATGATTAGACGCATCCTCTGAGAGTTCATTTAACCAAATAAACATAGTTATTTGAACCATTTCCTGGCTTTTTGATTGAAGAACACAGAAACTATTTATAAGTAGAATTATTTGTGTCTATCGAATCTCAAATATCGATAAACGGTGGATTTTATTATTAATTCCTCTGTTTACTCATTCAAATATTTATGAGTTCACGATAATATATCGAATATGTTGTATTATAGCTTGGTAAAATGTATTATTATTATTCAAACATTCATATTGATAATAAAGCTGCAAGGGTATCGTATAAATTTCCGATTATATTAACTTGAACAAAGAGCATATTAATCTTTACTGTAAAAATTGAAATCATCAAAAAGCAACTTGTAGTCATTTTAAGCAGTATGTACTTTCAAGTACTTTCAAGTTTGATTAAACGATTTTTTTAAATATTTATATTTTTATCTATTTTTATAAAAAGTAAGGTGACTTTTATTTTGAAAATCTGTGCGCATTACAATAATTTGTTTCTAAGTTGGTATGACTGTCCTATCAAATCTGACAGAAGTTTCATAAGATTTCGTTTGTTACGTTAGAAATTGTAGCGTCTATATGTCTATTTAAATTTTCCAATTGATTTTCATTGTTTTGTTTCAGATCCTCCATTTGTCAAGAAGATTGGTTGGAAATGTATAACATGTATCGTGATGGAACTGAAAAGTTAATCGGTCGTTATTGTGGAATGACTGCTCCAGGACCTATTGAATCTAATGTTGGTGCCTCCGGTGTTAAAATTTTACTTCATTCAGATCATGAAGGCGTATTTAGTGGTTTCAAGGCGCGATACACTTTTGAAGTTGCTAAATCAATTTTTGGAGGTGAGAGAATATAAAATATATGTAAATTTTATGAAACGCCACACAACAGAGTAGTATATACTAAATATTATCATAAAATATAAGAAAATTAAACCAGAAGGGTAATTTTAGTTTATAATCATTGAAATTCTAATAACTATTTAAAATAAGTTGACCTGTGGCCAGGGGCAGAACCGACCGTCGGTTTGAAATAAATTAATTTTCAGCTACAGAAACAATTTCAAATTATTTAAATGTATCTATTAATTAAAATAGATATGGATATAACATAAATATTTTTAATTTTATTTAATTTATAATATATAAGGAGCTGGCTATGACGTCATGAAGGGCTGGGTGACGTCATATAATTTTAAATTAAGAAAAAACTAATAAAAATGATTTTTCTCGAGGATAAAACCAATACAAAGTGCATGATTCGTGGAGATATGTAAAAAATCTCTTCACGTGAAATTTGGTGTGAAAATAACCCTTCCCTTCCTATCGTCGATCGTAATACTACCACTTCCGGTTTCCGGATCTACACCAAAAGTTGATCAATTCATCATACTGATGCATTAAGTAAATATAGTAATTGATTTTTAGAGAGTTATTATAGCAAATGAGAGGAAAAATTGATTTTCTGAATTAAATTCAACATTTCAATTCATTCCTTTGACTCGAAATGAATGAATTGTAAAATTAGAATTCTTATTGAACTTAAAGAGTCAAGATACTCATTCAAAATGAATAAATGTATTATGTATTATAGTATAGTAAATATATTATTTATATATACTCATTTTATATATATATAATATATATATATATATATATATATATATATATGGTGAGGTTCGATCGATGGCTTATCCTTAAGCTTGATCGGCTAGAAAATATTTTAAATATTTTTAACACGTTCCCGCCGGCTCCATAATTTGTCTATTTATTTTATGTGGCGGCATGGGCCACATGGTGCATGCCCGAGGGAACGTGTTAAATAATAAAACAAAAATTTTTTTAAAGTATTTATTATTAAGCTGTTAATAAGAAATTGTATATTTTTTTACAGATTGTGGAAGTAATTTAAGCTCATCATCATTGGAATATGGAGTTATATCATCTCCCAATTATCCTTTTAATTATGATGGTCCGACGAAAGGGTGGGCGAGTAAAACTTGTAATTGGTATGTCAACGCAAGACCGAAACATAAAATACTTCTCTATTTTGATTTCTTCGCGGTAGAAGGCGAACCTTCAGGTATATTAAAATACAATTTATTAAAATAATTAATTAAATTATATATATATATGTTGGTTTAGATTTCCGTGAATGTTAATATTATTATTATCAGATTTATCAGAGATATAATGACGTATTTTTGTCAGATTGTTTTCTCGACGTTTCGGCACCCATTTTGGCGCCATTTCCAAGAGATTATTTAGGTGGGAATATTTTTAGGATTCTGGGTCTTAGTCTGTGTGACCAAGGGTTTATATCGGGATTTTGAGTTGATAGGTTGGGTGGTAAAATGGGTGCCGAAACGTCGAGAAAACAATCTCAAAAAATACTTGATTATATCCCTGATAAATCTGATAATAATAATAATAATAATAATAATATATATATATATTATTATTATTATTATATATATATACTATTATTATTATGTTTGTGTATGTGTGAGTTTCTTTAAATTTCGATGAAAGTTTTAATTATGGAAAGTTAATTCTGTATTGTTTTTAGAGATTTTAATGAGTTTTGAATTTTGAATAGGTATAGCTGATGTTTATCTGATCAAGATTATATCTCTTTGGTGTATGGATAGATTTTTTAGGATTTTGGGAGTTTATAACAGTAGATGAGTTCATTTCAGGATTTTGGTGGAGTTGAGTTTTTCTGCTATGCCACACCAGAGCTTCTAAAAACTTAAAATGTCTCCTAGATTTTAATCTATCTATCTATCTGTATGGCTCTACGGAACTCAAAAATTCTTGGCCGCAGCAACCACATTTCTCCAAGGCACAACCATCCAACTCCTACCCTCTCCCATCTCTTTCACATTGTCCACTCACTGGTCTTCCAAGCGGACGTTTCCCCTCAAATATACCCTTCGCCATTCTTTTCTCCCCCATTCTAACTACGTGTCCTGTTCATCGCAACCTTCTCAATTTTATAACCCTAGCTATGCCTGGAGATGCAATTCTTCGTTATGTCCCCGGTGACCTCATCTTTCTTTGGCCCATTATTACTGTGAAGAATCCTATTCTTAAATACTCTAAATCTACTCTCGTCTCCCATGGTCATAGGCCATGCCTCACACCCATATAATACAACTAAAAAAATAATTGTTTTATATATTAAAATTTTGATTCCCTTTGATAAAAATTTTGTCGAGATAAGCCCCTTTACTGCATGATAATAGGCGTTACCCGATTGAAACTTCGATTTAAATTCTTCTCGAATATTATTATCTTTCGTGATAGTTTTTAAGTAGTAGATTAAATAATGGACTTCTGAATGCTCATCCATTTTTTCCATCGCTTCTCCTCCCCTCCCCTGTGTCGTACGTCCCACGTTAGGAACTACTGGTGTAGGGTTTCGTCTCTGTATTCAAGAGATTCAAATTTCATAATATATATATATAAACAAACCAGAATTAACTTTTCATTTATATTGTGTGTGTGTTTTTAGCTCGGGGTTGTCCAGCCGCGGTTGTTCGACTCTGGCATCAAATCGATGGCCCGCCTCTCGAATTATGCGGAGAAAAAGCTCAAGACAAATGGCAATATTTAAGCGAAGGCAATTCAATGCGTATTACGTAAGCATAGAAATCGATATTCAATTTATATCTGTTATTTTTTTTCTTTTTTTAAAAAATAGATTTTAACTTTTCTCTTATTTTTTGGTAATTTAATGGATAATTTAAACATATAATATTATAAGTTAATTTTGTATTTAATAGAAAATCCAAAATTGTTAGCCACTGCTACAACATCCATCAAATTATCTTATATCCATCTAATTTCTATTCTCTCCCAATTCTCTTTATATCTACCTTTATATTGTCATTTCATCACGTTCCTTATCTACTCTCTCATGCTATTTTAATTTGTTAATAATAATTATCTATAATCATGATGAAGTATTTTTTTTTTCAAATTCACCACATTTTTGTGTATTATTAATGGTTTTGGTTTATTAGTGGAATTGTTATTACTATCATAAAATAAGTTTTTAAGTAACAAATTATTGTTATTAAATAATTATTAAATAATTTGTTATCGAAAAAATAATATAAAAATATTTAAAAACAACACACCAAAACTATATTAAGTTTTTGAAATATATAAGGTCAGTTAATAGTAATAATTTTTAGAGTTCATTGGAAATAATTAAATGAAATGTTTGAATGGTGATATTACTTTTGGACCATTTGAATATAGCAATGAAATAAATAAAAAAAATAACGAGAAAAGAGAATTTTTGAATATTAATTACTGTATGCTTGAAAATTTAGATTTGTTTATTTTTCGGAAGGAATTCGTCCAATAAATCAATTAAAATGATTATTGGGAAGGCATATTGAAGGTAGAAATGTTTCTATGTTTAGAATAAATGATGACTGATCGAAAAGTGCTTTCAGAAATATTCTTAATGTGCCATCAGTTCCACTTTTAAGTATAATTTTTAATTATAAAAAAAAAAATTAATTAATATGTAAGAGAAAGAAAGTGGACACGAAAATCCCCAATAAATATAGATTTTTAATATTATAGTGAAAATTTCATTAACATCAATTTTTTTAAACAAAAAAAAAAAATCAAATTTTACATTCCTTCCCCTTCATTGGAAATCAATAAACTCGGTAAAATTAATTGATTGATTTGTTTTAGATTTATTTCTGCTGATAAATCAGTGGGTGCTCAAGGTTTTCATGCAGTATGGACTGAAGTGCAAGATGATGCTGATTGTACTCAATTTTCATGTGCCAAAAGTAGCTATTGTATTGCAGAAAGACTGCGATGCAATTCGGTGGCGAATTGTGGACAGGATGACGCCAGCGATGAGCAAAATTGTGAGTCGCTACGAGTGTTAGTGTTCTAATTTAAAGCATTCTATACTAAGATTTCTTAGGGGATATGAACCATCATATATTAGGATATAACATCTCGATCCTAACAAATCCTTTAAAAAAAATAATAAAATAAAAACAAAACAAAAATAAAAAAAAAAGGAAAAAAAAACAAAAAAAAAATTAAATATTTAGAATTAAGGATTTATAGTCATGTTTTCTTTTTATTAAAAATAATAATAATAATAATAATAGGAATTTGGATATTTATAATTTTCGAATGACACTATAATTTCATAATACAGGTGTATAATGTCACGATATTAAAATATTTTATATTTTATCGATTACAAGGATTATTAATTTTTATATATATATTTTATATATATATATTGAAAGGTTAAGATATATACATTTCTTTCTCTATAATGATTTTTGTTTAATATAAATATTTTATATAATTATATAATAGAATCAATTGTATTAATAGTGAAGCTAGAAACTGTATAAAAAGACCCCAACGCTTTTGACATGCACAGAAATTCATAAAAATTTATTTATTAAAATAAAATAGAAATTATTTTATTTTAAATCGATTACAAGGATTATATTAATTTTTAACTTATATATATATATATATTTATTCTGAGCTGAGATAAATATTTTTGAAAATTCGTATGTCATACTTGATTTAATTATTTTTGTTTACATAATTAGAAATTGTATAAAATCACAATAAAAATATTTTTCTTTAAAAAAATAATATCCTTTCTGTTTGAAATATGTTGAAAAATCGATAGTTTCTTATAAATAATTTATTTCATTAAAATTACATTTCAACATTTCAACAATTAACTTTATAGAACTTTATAAAACTAAAAACACTAAACATGAGTAAAACTCACAAAATATGAAAATATGTATTTTATATATATTATTTATATATACACAAGGCTATAACTAGACTTAATGGGCAGTTCCGTCTTTCCTCTTTGAGCAATAATAATAATAATAATAATAATAATAATAACAATGGATTAACGATGGATTATTGTATCCCGAAACGGAGGGGTTCGTGATGGCAATCCAAGACAGAGTCATAAGAATGAGAAACGAGGAGAAGCATATCTTAAAAATGAATGTGGACGATCGATGTCGACCGGGTGAAATCA
Organism: Labia minor; assembly: GCA_963082975.1. NCBI lineage: Eukaryota > Metazoa > Arthropoda > Insecta > Dermaptera > Spongiphoridae > Labia > Labia minor. The sequence continues at coordinate 71,717,868 of OY720348.1, forward strand.
TTGAAACTATCATGGCAGACTATCCAGAAATGGCCACCAGCTTGCCAAACTGATCTATCAGCAGCTAGAGTTCAAATATAAGTTACTGGATATTCCAAAAACACCCCCCTACTACAAATACGACCGCCAACCAGTCTTAAAAATAAAGACGCTATACTCTACTGGGACAGCCCAGTTCTAACGAACAAATCAATCGATTTTAACAGACCAGACATTCTCCTAATAAACAGAACATCTAAAACAGCTCCAATAATCGACTTAGCGGTTCCGCTGACGCATAATATCAAAAAGTCGGAAAACGAGAAACAACGAAAATACGAAGAACTTGCTATGGAAATAAAAAAAGATCTGGAAAAAGGGTTAAAAACTACCCCATAGTGATATCCGCGGAAGACGTTCTCTCCAAAAATATAATGAACACTTTCGAGGAACTTTTAATACCAAACATCTTAATAAGAATAGGCCAAAGAGCAATCCTCTTACAGAGGTGCTACAATGTGAGAAAGTTCCTCAAAAAATAAATTTGAATTATCCGTCATACGGGCCAAGATGAACTTCCTTTTCGTATTGACCGGGCCTAATCCCACTGCATCTTTGGGTTAGGTGAAAGTTTTCCAAAAGACACAATCAAAATCGAATAATAATAATAATAAATTAAAAACTGTTGAAACGAAATAAAATTAAATTTTAATCACAAATACAACACTTTTTTAATTATTTCTATTGTCTCAAAAGGGTGCATTTAGAACCCACCCGTTTTCTATGGATAGTCTCCGATTCTTAATAAATCAAATAATTAAAATGTCTCCAGACATTAATATTTCCGATTTTCAATAATAATACACTTAACTAGTTGCGAATACAGCGCCTACTCCCCACAATCATAAAAATTTAAATAAATTCAAATATTTATTTTTTTTTAAATTAAATAGGAGAAATTTTTTGAATTTTGTCCGATTTGGCCTGAATCCGCATTGATATTCTCCTAAGATGAGAAAAAACTTTTAAGTGGAGTCCTGCTCCAGTCCAATTCATTTATCCATCCATGTTGCATAAGAAATATAATAATAAAATAATACTTATATTTGAATATTAAAATTAAATATTCAAATTTGAAAGTATTATTATTGAACTCATATTTTTGAATTTAATTTTAGCAAGTTTAATTTCAACATTTTATATTTTCTTTGTATATGATTGATTACTTGCATTAAAATTGAATCAAAATCAAATATTCTAATTTTTAAATTTATATATATATATAATTTAATATTATTTTTTATCAATATAAAATCACAAAAGTGAATTTATTAAACATAACAGATTACAAACGAAACTAATCAATAAATTATATAGTAATAGAATATAATCATTTGGATTTAAAAAAAATTTAAAATAATTACTCATTTTGAAAAAGACAAATATTTAAAACTTGAATCCTTTTTTTCTCGTAAACTAGAAGAGACCCATAAAAATTGCTTAAGAAAAGTTTATTTGGAATTAAATTAGCTGGAGTGTCTCCACTCGACTATCTCGCAATTTGAATTGGATTAAATAACATATATTATATTTAAATACAATTTAATTAATTAAATTATGAATTAAAATTAATAAATTATGGCACCACGTCACGTGCTGGCGCGTTATTGCCAGACAGCGTGTTAAAAAATTAATTCCGGTACTTTCAGTGATTCAATTCAGCTGAAATTCTATATATAGCAGTTTTATACAATTTTTAATCATCTGAAAAACTATCAAACATCTATCTTTATTTTTACGGTCAGTTTAGATAAAAAAAAATCAAAACGTGGTACTTAATGACCCTCTTCCGGATGAGAGCTACATTTCTCAAAAGTTGAAAGAAAACTACGAATTTTGAATAATGCCCGTGTACCAAATTTCATTATTCTAGCTCAAACCGTTTTTGCGTAATCTTGTCTACATACATACACATAAACAGACATTTTTCTCATCCTTAGTGAAAATGATTCAGGAACCTTCAAAACGTATAAAAACATCAAAATCTCGACATCGAAAATTTTCGTAATCGCAATACCATCTCTGGCGATAATATTAAACCAAATAAAGATATTACCTTTCATGAATTAAATAAATTACACAACTTCATGAAAGTAATTTAAATAAAATAAATGAAATTTTTGATGAATTATTTAACATTTCTATATTTTTTAAATTTAATACTTTTATTTTAATTAATTAATTTAAAAATTTATGTATATAGTAAGATTGTACTTTTATAATTACAATTTATAGGCGAGTGATTTAACAGCCATTAGATAGTTATTACTTAAAGTGAATAATTAATATAATTATTAATTACCAAACAACGCAGATTCAGGTTACCTGGCACCTTGTCATATTCACTAATCAATGCATACTAAATATGAAAAAAAGATTTATTTTATTTATTATTATTATTATTTTTCCAAAGAAATTGCTTATCAATAAAATTATTTTTTTTTTCAAAGAATTGGCCAAATTGCTTATCGCTTGTTGTTCAATGGAAAAATAATTTTCACTTCTCCCCGTTGGCAGGCATCAATATTATTTATATTTTTAATACTAATATTAAACATTAAATAAAAATTATTTTAAAAAAAGAAAAATTGATTGAATATAATTGACAATTACGATATTTTTTTGAATTCGATTTTTATTTCGTAAAAAATTATTTATTAAATCACTCCTTCCACACATTACCACAAGTAAATATTATTATTATTAATAATAAATATTAAAAAGAAATTATATAAAGAAAAAAATTTTTTCTTTTTTTTTAATTTTATATTTATTATTAATATTAATTTTTCAAATAATTTGACTTGTTAATGAAATCTTCTTCCTCATTATCATACATTAATATTATTTTCAATATTAATAATAAATATAATATTGTAATAATAATAATAAATATAAAATAGACATTATTAGAAAGAGAAAAAAAAAATTTTTAAAAACCTAAAATTGAATATGATATTTGAGTGATATTTAGAAATTAAAATTAAATTTTATATCATTTAAAAAATTCACAATATTTCTGGCGAGATAGTAAATGAAATGTCTCCACTCGACTATCTTGCAATTTGAGAATTGGATTAAATAACATAATATATTATATTTAAATTTAATTTAATTAATTATAAATTAAAATTAATAAATAATATTTAAATTATAATTATTGTCTCTTTGTTGATGGCACCACGTCACTTGTTGGCGCGTGAGATTTGCTGTGTTAAAAAATTAATTCTGGTACTTTCAGCGATTCAATCAAGCTGAAATTCTATATATAGCAGTTTTATACAATTTTTAATCATGTGAAAAATTATCAAACAGATATCTTTATTTTTACGGTCACTTTAGAGGAAAAAAAATAGAAACGTTGTAGGTAATGACCCTCTTCCGGTTGAGTTACATTTCTCAAAAGTTGAGAGTAAACTACGAATTTTGAATAATGCCCATGTACCAAATTTCATGATTCTAGCTCAAACCGTTTTTGCGTAATCTTGTCTAAATACACACATACACACACAGATAGTAAAAAGGAAGAAAAAAACAAAAAACAAATTAAATAAAAATTAAAAATATTTAGAATTAAGGATTTATAGTGCATGTTTTATTTTTATTAAAAATAATAATAATAATAGCAATTTGGATATTTATAATTTTCGAATTGCACTATAATTTCATAATACAGGTATAATGTAACTATATTCAACTATTTTATTTTAAATCGATTACAAGGATTATTAATTTATATATATATATATTGAAAGCTTAAGATATATACATTTATTTCTCTATAGTAATTTTTTATTAATATAAATATTTGTATTAATAGCTAGAAACTGTATAAAAAGATCCCAACGCTTTTGACATGCACAGAAATTCATAAAAATTTATTTATTAAAATAAAATAGAAATAAAATCAAAAGATGATTACCTTAAAGATAATTCGAACTATTTTCAATGTCTAACACTGAGATGTTGGCGTCACTAAAGTTTTACTCCAACTAAATAAATTACCGTTAGCAAAAAAAATATGTTGAGATAATCTCGATGAAATATATTTATTTATTTATATATATATAAATAAAGAGAGAGAGAGAGAGAGGGAAATAAAAAATATTAAAATTAATAAGAAAATTCTTATCGCAAATGGATATATTTTTCTTTGAAATAATTCATTAATTATTTTATTTATTTTATTTTTTTTAATATACAGAGTGTTTACAAAATCGTTAAACAATTTAAAAAATTGTAATATTACAACTGAAATTGGAAATCGGTGAAATGTTTCAATATTATTAAGTAAATAGTCAAGTTTTTATTAAAGGATGAAATAAGTTCAATTTGTGGCACATTTATCTCATAAATATAACAAATAAATAATTCTTCAATTTTTTAGTATCTCGCCAGTATTGCGATCACGAAAATTTTCGATGTCAAGATTTTGATGTTTTTATTCGTTTGAAGGCCCCTGAATCATTTTCACTAAGGTTGAGAAAAATGTCTGTGTGTGTGTGTGTAGACAATTTTACGAAAAAACGGTTTGAGCTAGAATCATGAAATTTGGAATACGGGCATTATTCAAAATTCGTAGTTTTTTATCAACTTTTGAGAAATGTAGCTCAGCCGAAAGAGGGTCATTACCTACAACGTTTTTATTTTTTTTCCTCTAAACTGACCATAAAAATAAAGATATATGTTTGATAGTGTTTCACATGTTTAAATTTTGTCTAAAACTGCTATATATAGAATTTCAGTTTGAATGAATCGCTGATAGTACCGGAATTAATTTTTTAACATGAATGATAATCACGCGTCAGTACGTGACGAGGTGTTATCAAAAGAGTCAAGACAGGTTTAATAAATATTATTTATTAATTTTAATTTATAATTTAATGAAATATAATATCTTAATTAATCCAATTCATATTTGCGAGAGAGTCGAGTGAAGACACTCCAGATATTTTAAATTAATTTTTAAAATTATATAAAGACTTTGGGTACACACTGTATCACATCTTAATATTTTCTAAAAATGAGACCTTGCACTTCTATTGACAAGTCTTTTAATATTTTTTTTTAAAGTTTTGAACAGAATATAAACAATAATTATCCATCAAAGAAATTTATTAATCACCTCTGAACCCCCGTGAATCCACTTTGTAAATGACAGGCGAATTTTTAAAAGAATTTTCTCAGCTATGAACAGAATTTTTTAGAAGAAATTATTCTTTCATGGATATATAAAATATAATAATATATATAATATAAGAATTTCGATAAAATAATATTAAAATTTCAGGTTTCGTAGATTCAGTTTATCTAAAATATCACAAATTTATTTCAAAATTTCATTTCAATTAGTTTTAGAAATAATTATGATTTTTTATATACCAAATGGATATAAAATAATTCCTATATTTCCTATATACTAATATATACATTTCTTTTTCAAAATTTTCAATTTTTCATTTTATATACTTTATTCAACCAAAGTCTTATTTTTCTTTTAATTTTATAAAAGCATAGTATTTAAAAATAGCAAACATCAAAATACATTTTTAACAATTTTACTATATTTAACTATTTTTATAAATATATATATATATATATATATGAAAATCTTTAAAATTGATCCTCCTTTTTATTAAAATGGATCAAAAAATTTCGAATAAAAATTAAATTTTTTTTATTATTTATTATCCAAACTCTTTTTTAATATATTTAAATCTATTTAACATGAATAAAAAATAAAAACAAAAATCAAATAATTATATATATAAATTAAAAAAAAAATACTTAAAGAAAAGTAGAGGAAAATTAATATATTTTTAGAAATAAATCTTAAAAATGTGATCCTAAAATTATAAATAAAATTATTTGTTAGTTTAAAAAATAACTGTACTAACATTATAATTAATTTAAGTGTCAGAATAAAGTTTATTGTTGGAATGGCTGTGACCCAATGAAAACGGCTCTATACTCCCTGAAAAGATTGAACGACTGATAGAATATGATTTTATGGCACATATAGTCTTTATTTCTGAAGTGTCTTTAAGCTCTAATTAATAATATTAATATATTACTTATTATTTTGTGATATATTACTTATATATTTATATAATTGTTTTTTTTCTATATTAAAATTCAAAAATTTCAATGGGGAACATAAAATTGTCAATATTGTCTCAGCCTATATTCTGGGAAGTATAGGTATATATTTATATACATATATATAAAGGCGCCACGGGGTGAGAGTTTGTGTAGCTGGCTCACATTCTGGTGGTCCCGGGTTCAAGTTCCGGGCCTGGCCTGGGAATATGGGACGGAGTCACCCAGCCCCGGGAATCAACATTGGGAAGCTACTTGATAAAAAGTAGCGCTTCCGATCAAGAAAATCAAGGTAAAGGTTGAACGGGTCCCCGTTCTACTGATTAAAGGACACCTCATTGATAGAACCGACTTGATAGGCGTTGTCCTTAAGTAGGACGTACAAAAGTCAGAGGTTTTATATATATATATATATATATTATTGATTCAAAAATATAGTATAGAATAATATAAAGATCAATTATCAATTTTTTGAAATTAAAATTTAAAGAAAATATGACTGGAATACCAGAAAGAGAATAAATATCCTATATTTGTGGTGTTGAATTTTTTTTCCTTTGTCCTCCTTTATTTATTTTATTTGAAAATTAAATAAAAAAAAATGATTTTTCACCAAGGTCGATTCATTTTTTCAGCATTCAAATTTATTTTTTCATTTTTTTTTTTAAATGTTCACTTTTAGAAAATAATAAACAAATTTGAACGAGGATTGTATTAAATCACCTTCTCACCATTAAGCATGTTCTATCATTCTTTGTTTTTTTTTCTTTAATTTGTTGCTGTTGTTTTTTTATTTTATTTATTTATTTATTTGTTTGTTTTTATTTTGTTTCATTTCTATGTTGAGATATGTTCTAGTGTTTCACTGATTGATGTTTTGTAAACCATTGTCGATTAAGAAAGGTATGTGCTTGTCTTGCCGTATCACACACACACAACCACTCTTTCTTCGGCTATGCTGGGTCTGTCTTTTGCTGTGCTCCACCCAATTTTGGAGATATCTTGATGTTGTGTTTGTCTTGTCAGGTGGCGGCGGGGCCTACGGGCTCTCGGCTGGGCCTCTGTTTCCCTTGCTTCTCCTATCACTCTGCTTTAGGAGTCTCTTCTCATGATGAGGACCACGTGAGTCTCTAAAGACAGAAACCAAATCCTAAAAAAATAAAAAGAGAAATTCTCTGCTAATCCTGTGCCTTAAAATCGCCTCGCCGCGCCTCAACTTGTCACTTGCACTAATCTTTATCTATGTTTTCATTTTTGTTTCTTATATTTATTTATTTATTTGTTTATTTGTTTTTACAAGCACTCTTGTATTTTTAGACGGGACAAGCACATCTGCTCATGCAAATGTTTAGTAACACAGTGATTGGATACATTGAAACAGAAAGATTTATGTCCCAGAAAAATTTAGATAAACTTGTTTATTTCCTACACATACACTCACATTATCAGTCATCTTGAATTTCATTTTATATTTATTTATTAGTGTGCTACTTCCGTTAGTTTTTATTTTATTTTTTTTTTTTTTTTTTTTTTTTTACAACAAAAGAATTTTGCATGATAACTTAAATAAATAAATATAAATAAATAATCTAGCGTCAAAAATATACCAACTAATTATAAACTAAATTTAATTAAAATGACTAACTAATTTGTATATATATGTATATATATATATTAAGAGTGGCCAACATGTCGATTGAATGGTGAATCGTTTGAAGTTTTCGCATAAAAGTTTATTTTAAGTTACAAAATGTTTTTGTGTTGGTAAATTGGCAAAATTTCAAGTAACCCCTTGGAGGTAAGCAACCCGTGACACGGCTGACATAGAGCATCACGCCAAACATTTCCACCCAACCACTATCTATTTATTCAAATTGTAAATTATATTCAATCTGATATTTAGATATATAAATGCAATCATAGATATTAAATTTAGAATAAATAAATTGTAATAATTACATATATTTTAACATTATCATTTAATTTAACTTAAAAATATTATATTCGTCTTATATATGTAATTAAAAATTGAATTTTATAAATAAATAAAGACGAAAAAGTCTCCGAAACCATCTATAGTAGAGGCAATAAAACTTATTCCTAGACCCGTCCTAGGCCTGGCCTTTTTCCAAGCAAATTATAATATTTTTAGATATTTTTATAATTCAATTTTTAATAAATAATATTATTATGATGTAAGTTATAATACAGATCTATTATCTATTGCCATTCTTTATTATACATATCTAATAATATTAATATCTAGAATTACTAATAATATGAGTTATTAATAGGATGCCACAGGGTGGGAGGTAGCGAAGCTGGCTTACATTCTCGTCGTCCCAGGTTCAAGTCCCGGGCTTGGCAAAGGAATATCTCTAGCTGGGGGCTATGAGACGGAATCTACCCAGCCTCCGGGATCAAAATTGGGAAGCTATTGATAAAAAGTAGCGCCACCGATCAAGAAAATCAAGGTAAAAGGTTGAGAGGACCCGTTCTACTGATCAAAGGACACCTAATTGATATTACCACATGATAGGAAATACAAAAGTCAGTAGGTTTTTTTTTTGTTTATTATGAGTTATTAATATAGTATATATCAGTGGTGCGCAACCTATCTTCATTTGCGACCCCCATTTTTTTGAAAAAATTTGTTGCGACCCCTGAGTAGACAGTGAGGTTTTTTTTAATCGTTAAGGAAGTTAGTTTACCTATGAGAAGATATTTATTAGTACGATACTTAGAAAAACGTTGAGTGACATCACACCAGGTTTACGAGCGCGCTATATTTTTTATTGTTATATAAAGTTCTTTAAATTTGGCGACCCTGAAAATTTTTCTCGTGACCCACGGGTTGCAAACCACTCGTATATATAACCCCACCACGACCAAAAATTTTATAGATATATTAAAATATTCGAATTTATTTATTTTATTTCATTTGTTTAACTGATTTTCAAAATGTGTGTATGACTTAGATGGAAATGCCAGTAAAAAGGTCAGGCTTGGGCCCCCAGTTGGGTTTTAATCCCAGAAAGATTTCAGAAACCTTTTAGTCTACATAAATAATACCTTTATATATACTTGAATGCTTTATTTTTTTTAAATTTAAAAACAATAAATTTCTATATTTATTCATTAAAATTTGTAACGGATATTAACATTTATATTCAAACTATCTATGTGCTTCTTCCACGTCCAATCATATATGTGATTAATATCAATTAAAAAATTAATTACAAGAGAAACTCTTCTTAATAAATACTTATCTGCGAATAAAAACAAATTTGAAATTTTACTTAAAAAAAAGTAGTTAAAAAGCCGATATCAATGAAAAAATAAGTTGGCTATTCCTGATATATATAATATATATTTTCATTTATCCTTTTCTATTTTATTCTAACTTAAATTAATTAAAATATACTATTGAAGAAAGATATTAGGAATTTTTTGTTTTTAAATTTTGATTTCATACTATAGTATTTATCTATATTTATAATTAATATTGAATCATTTTTATGATTAGATAACCTTATATATATAATATATATAATATAAATCATAAATAAACTAAAAAATTATATATTTTTTAATAATTACTTAAAATTTTGGTTCGAAATTAAAAAAAAACCTTTAGAAAAAATGAGTGGGGACGAGTTAAAAATATTTGATATGACAGGACAGTGGCTAAATTATAAATATTTAATTTTATATATATTTGAAACTATAACATTTATAACCTAATATAAATTGTTTTTTTTTATTTTAAATATATATATATATATATATACGAGGGTGGGGTGAAAAGTTTCCGGCCTGACCAAGAAAAATGATGTTTTTAAATTTTTTTTTTTTGCTTTATTTTTCAACATTCAAGATAGCTGAGACTTGTACGATGTCAGCTGAACGTGTGCGAAATATTTTGCACAAGCCTTTGAATATGGAAAGCTGGGTGCAACGTGGGTGCCGCGTTTGCTAACCATAAACCGAAAACTGCTTCGAAAAGCCATTTCTACCGACAATTTGGCCCTGCAGACGTAATCCAAACGAATTTTTGCGTCGATTCATAACTGTTGATGAGACTTAACTTAAATAAATTAATTAGAACACCGTTATGAGAAATGTATCAGTGTTGATGGAGATTATGCAAAAAAAAAAATTAAATTTGATTAATTAATTGGTCTAATTATGATTAATTAAATTAATTAGAACACTGTTATGAATAATGTATCAGTGTTGATGTTGAAAAATATAGCAAAAAAAAAAAAAATTTTAAAACATCATTTTTCTTGGTCAGGTCGGAAACTTTTCACCCCATCCTCGTATATATATAAGTATATATATATATATTAATAATTTCCAAAATTTTTTAAGTTTTTTTTTATTTAGAAAAAATTAAATTTAAGTGTACTTTTTGATTTATCTAATTTTTAATCTATATATTTTAATTAATTATAAAACGTACTTTAATAATAAATTAAAATTATTATGTTATATTATTTTTTTTGTTCTTACCCGATTATCCAGTAAGGATTGTAAATATAGTTCGGTATTAGATAGGAGAAGGATTTTTAGGTAGAAATCATGATTTCTTTATAAAAATGAAGAAATCATGAGCTCACGTGAGGGCAGGGACGCTACACCCTGAAGTAGTTCTAATCTACCCGTTACCCTTTATTATACTCAAACATATAAAAATAATTAAATCAATATATTTCTTTTTTTTTGGAATTTAAAAATCAATTGAAAAGATTTGTTTTTTAATTTTTGAAAAATAAAAAAAAAATTATTATTCATTAATAATAAGAAAAAAGTGAAATTATTTATTAAAAATAATCCTAATATCTATCTATCTATATATATATATATATATAGCAAAATCAATTCATGTTAAAATAATATATATAATATTTTTGAATTATTCTTTCTACCAAATTAATTAGCCAAGGGGAATGCTTTTATATTTTATGTTTGTTTTATTTTTTTTTTTTTTTTATATATATAAAGAAAAAAATCGTTTTTATTTTTTTTTTCGATACAGAAATATCCTTCTTTTTTTAATTTTAAATATCTATTGAATGCAAATCCAAGATGAGGTAAGGCAGGCTATGAATGCTTATTTGAAATTAGAAACAAGTACATTATTACTATTAGATACAAATAAAAAAGTTAAACCTAGAATATTAAAATAAAAATTGTATATATATATGTGTGTATATATATATGTATATATATATATATACACACATATATATATTGTATAGTATATAAATATATATGTATATATAATATATATATATATATTCATATATATTTATAGAAAATATAATAAAAACAACTTTAAACATTCAAAAGCATGTATACATATTTCCTAAATTCATGATTATGAAATATTCATACTTTCGTTTATTTTTGTCAGCCTATGCAGCTTAAAATTCAAAATAAAATAACATTATGTTCATGCACAATTTTTACCTTCTACCTCCAGAACATTCTCTAGTATATTTATCAACAAATTTATCTCTCTCTCTCTCTCTGTTTATTTTAATAATAATAATTTATTTATTTATAAAACAAATTGAATAGTTATTTTTTTTTATTTTTAATTTAAGTAAAAATTATTTAATTATAAATAAATATAATAAACACAACTTTAAACTTTTAAATTGTTATGGTTCAGATTAGTTGTCATGTCATGTCATTGTACTTTACCAGTGGATTCCTCTTTTAATTCCAAAGAAACTTTCCTTTCTCTAGATTATGAGATAAATAAAGATTTTTTTAAATTTGACAGATTAGCTGGTCATGCAAGTCGAAATGTGCAGCCATTGAGTAATGTTATATTGACTAATTCACTAATTATTCACTTATACACTAATTTACGGTTTTATCGGTTCAGATTGGATAAAAATTAAAAAATTAATTAATTAGTGAATAATTAGTGATATGGTTAATAAAATATTACTCAATGGCTGCACATTTCGACGTTCATAACCAGCTGATCTGTTAAACTTAAAAAATTTTATTTATCTCGTAAACTAGAAGATATTGAGAAATATTCCATAAGGAAAGTTTCTTTGGTATTAAAAAAGGAATCCACTGGTAAAGTACAATGACATGACAACTAATTTGAACAATTACCTTTATAATTATATACATATATAATTGAAATTACTTAATATTTGAATGCCGTGTCATTATATTGTTTAATTATCATATAAATTTTATATTACTTAAACTAATATAAAAAGTTTTTTATGAAATTTAAAAATAAATAACAAAATAATACGCAATTTATAAACTAGATAGCACCACTATATACAAGTTGATTTAAAAATTAATAAATTGTCTATAGAGAATAATTTAAATATATTTATTACTTTACGAATCAGGGATTAAATTTGTATAGTTTTTATTCATCTTATTCTCATTCCATTCATAATTATATATTTTACTATATTACTTATAAAGAAATCTTCTATATCATTAAATTTTATATTGTTATTCCCTATTTTTATTTATGATTATTTATTTAAACATGAACAAAATATGAAATTAGTAGTATAGTAAAATCAACAAACATTCATGCATTTGCATATATATATATATATATATATATACAGTGGCGGATTAAGGAATTTTCGGGCCCTCGGCAAGGACAGAATTCCGGGCCCCCACCCATAAAATAACATAAAATTTATTATTTATTTTATTTTTCATTTAAAAAAATTATTATTGAAGAGTACTTTTTTGAAATAATATAGCAGGGGTGGGCACACTTGGTGATACTTAGAACCTGAAAAATCGTGATCTCAAAATCATTTTAACTTTTTTTTTTTTTTTTAGAACCATATTGAAAAAATTTAAAAAAAGTCGAAAATATTTAAAAGTCTGATCGCAAAAATCATTTGACTTTTTTTTAGAACCATGTTAAAAAAATTTTAAAAAAGTCGAAAATATTTAAAAGTCTGATTGCAAAAGTGAATAAATTCACGATTTTTTGAACCGTTTTACGGGCCCCCTGAAATTGCAGTTGCCTATTCTGCCTAGGCCTAAATCCGCCCCTGTATATATATATATATATATCTATATCTATAGATATAGATATATATTGTTTCATAATCATGTTGCCATTAATTTTAGTTATGCCTGCATATTTAAATTAACACTTAATTTATGCAACGACATGTATTATGCTAGAATTTTAGAAATATTCTCCTCATCCGATTTCTGTTTCGAATGTTTCACTGTGTCTTTGTTTATCACCATACCCTATCATTTTTAACTTTGTTCAATTTAGTTCTGTCAACAAACACAAACAAATCTTCAACGATGAGGAAGATATTGGATGCATGCTCTCCTGCCATGTTCTTCTAGGTAGTTTCAAAAGTGAAAATATCATATACCAATTTCATAAAACCTATCTTCTAATTTTCATGCACATTAATAAATTTAAAAATCACCTAAATTTCACAATCCTAAATCTTCATTAATTTAATTAAGTAATTATTATTACAACATTTAATTTAATTTAATTTATATGATAATTTGACTTTTTCAATGAAAGTAGTTAAATTGATAAATTTTGCATTAAAGTAAATATGAATAATTTTAAGAAAAACGTAACCAGATTTATGAATAGAGAAGGGATATCCCACATACTATTATTTTTTACATTCAAGGAAAACAAAATATATACTTGATAAAATATATATATATATATATATGAATATTCAAATAAATAATTATAATCTATTCTGCTGAAAAAAAAAATGATAAGAATTCTAGAGAAAAAAAAAATTGATAATAAAATGATTTTTTAATTATTATTTATTTTTGATTGATTGATCTAAAAATATTTATTTATTTTTTTCTGATATTTTTAAAATTAAATATAATAAATAAATAGGATGTATCTATTATACTTAAAAATATATTATATTTTATATTTAATTAATTTGTTACTAGCTAATTTTTATAACTTGAGATTTATTAAAATTAACAATATAATTAATAAGTCGTGATATTCAAAGATTTTGGAAGTTATATGATCAACACAAAATAATTTAATTATCTATTTGAATATATATATATATTTATTTATTTTGTTTTAAGTTAGGTTGATTATTATTATATGATTATTATACTTAAATATCCTACCAATCATTTTACAAGCTTTTGATGAAAAAAAAATATCAACCAGATGACAGATTTTTTATGCGAATTCCATTCTTGTTGTTTTTCTTGAAGGTAGATTTCTTATGTCTATCCTTGCTTGCCTGTTATCTCATCTCCTCTGATCTGGTTACAATGTATTCTTAAAAGACGTCTTTGCTACAATGTGTCGGCGCGCTGCGTGTTTTTCGCACGCGCCGCTCCTTTTCACACTGTTGGCCCAGGTGTTGTCGAGGTTCCGGTGAACACTGCGTTAATCCTTGCCGGTGTCGCCTGTGCCTGTTTTATCGTCGCTCTCGCCGCCTGCCTCTGCTGCCATCATCGAAAACGTCGTCGTCGAAGGCGTCATCTGGCACGACGTCTCCGTCGTTCGAGTAGCAGTCTGGCCGGTGGTGGATCCTCTCGTTTGGGAGCATTGGCGGCTGCTGGTCCACCTGGTCCCGGGGCTTCCTTCCGAAGCACGAGTAGCGGCATCGGTGTCCTCGGGGTGGGTAGCTCCAGCGGTGGACATCATATGTGTGACGCCCTCGGCGAACGTTTTGCAACCGTGGACAGCGTTTGACAGTCACCACGACGGCAGTTACTCACCGAAAGCGCTGTTCATCCGCTTCTGGGAGCAAACAAGCCATCATCACTCAAGACGATTATTCCTTCTCCGATAAAATCCTTTTAAAAGAGGCAAAAGAAAAAGAAAAAAAAACTTGGAAAATGTCTTCAAGAAGACATAAACCAATCGGAGAAAAATGATTACAATTTTTAAGTGCTATTTACAAAGCAATGGAATTGAACATTTCAAAGTTAGATGCATTTCCATGGAGAAGACCTACTGTATTTTTTTATATCATTTATTAAGAAAACAAAATAAAAATAAATAAATAAAACAAAAAATGGCACCGCCTTATTATCTACGACATAACAGTCTTTAGGTGAGGATTGCTCAGATATATATATATATATATATATATATCAATATAGAATAAATAATATAGAGAAACTTTCTATTCTATGAATTCATTAATTAACTTTGAATCGTTCTTTTCCAATGTTCTGTATTTGCAAAAATAATTTTTAATCCAGTGTGCGCGGTTGAACAAGAAAACAACCATTCGCTCAATGTTTCAATCGCGTTCCTTATACTTTGCATGTTCATTGACATTGATAGTAACTTTGGCCTATGGAGCTACTCCGAATATATTCATTCATTCATTCATTATAATATATATATATATCAAATTAATTTGAAAAATTATTCATTTATTTTTATCCGGGAGATCACTGATCGCACGAGTATCATCTTGGAACTCTTAGATACAAATCTCTCACGCTTTTCTTTCATTTAATCCCTCAATCATGAGGTAATCAAAATTTGTTCAATATCTCTAAGTGAAATTTATTTTCGATAATTGTAATAAGAAGACAACATTTTTAATTAGAGAATAAATAAAAAATATATATATATATAGAGTGGAAATTAAAAAAAAACAACAAAAATAATAATAAATAAATAAAAACTATATATATATATATATATATATATATGTATGTATATATACATATATATAACTAATAAGTCAAAAATAAAGAAATTGTTACTTTAGCAAGCATAGGATTGTAAGTTGTTAAACTTATGCGTTTTGTGTAAACAAAATATATATATATATATATATATATATATATATATATAAATGCACAACCAAAGTGCAAGATAGCTACAAATGTACGTGCGATTCAGTATTTCTATTATATGTGAATGAATGGAAGCCTAATAGAATTATTCCAGAGTGGGTGTGTCAGTCATATTATCAAATTTGAAAAAAAAACAAAAAAAAAAAATAATAATAATAAATAAATAAAAAATGAAAGAATAGATAGCCTAATGGTTTTTTGTAAGTCAAAAGTTAGGATATCCATTCTGACTTAGGCCTAATTTAAGTAGCAAGGGCGATTCGTTTAGAGGCAATCAGCCCTGATATCGCTAGATAAGGGTATTACCATCTCAGGTCAGTTGGATGAGGCTTATTTATTCCAAGCGATGGTTTGTAATTTGTATATTGTATATTTTAATTGATTATCACCATCATTCTTTCTTTCTTTCTTTTTTTTTTATTAATGAGTTCTTGAAAAGAGCTTCATTAAAAAATACAGATGGGCAAATGGATAATTGTTTTTTCAGGAATCCGTTTCCGGTATTCTTTCAACAAAAAAAAATGGGTTGTATCCATTTTCAATCAAGATCAAATCCTTAAAGCAGTGATTCTCAACTTTTTTTTTTACCGCGGCACACTTTTAACGGTTTAAAAATTTGGCGGCACACAAAGATAAAGATAAGTGTAAAAGTTTACCATATTGAAAAAAAGTGGTCCCAAAAACAGTTTAACTTTTATTTTTTAGAACCAAATTGAAAAAATTTAGAAAAAAAGTCGGAAATGTTTAAGAGCCTCATAATCTCGCGGCACAGTTGTTGAGAATCATTGCCTTAAAGAGATTCTTTTATGAAA
The DNA here is from genome assembly GCA_963082975.1 of Labia minor. Lineage (NCBI taxonomy): Eukaryota > Metazoa > Arthropoda > Insecta > Dermaptera > Spongiphoridae > Labia > Labia minor. The sequence continues at coordinate 71,734,679 of OY720348.1, forward strand.
ACACCACATATTTGTATAATTTATTGATTTAATTAAATAAACGGACAAAACGCTTAGACTGTTTATTCTGCAGTCGTTATCAAGTGCCGTATGCTTGCACGGACTCAAGCGGACGTTGTACATTTATTTAACTAAATCAATAAATTATACAAATATGTGGTGTTTTCATAAAAATACTTTTAATAATCAAAAAAAACCACTAAAGTTTTAATAAATCTATTCCTATTCCAATCGACAACGATATTTCTATCATACAGAGTCTGACTGTATGTCTGTCTTTCTCCTACGCTTCCAGGAGTTACACCAAAACTCTTCATTCTCCATGGCATACCATATCATTATGATCTATTAAACATCCATACACCGGGGTTTCGCCAATTTATCTCCCAAACTTTCTCTTTTCCAATGGTTATATAGATTGGACAACTAAATATTCCCAAAGATGCCAGGAATCGTTTTCTGAAAACGAACCATTTTACCCATCTCTATTTTTTTTTTTTTTTTTTATTTTTTTGAAAAACAAGAGAAAAATTGTGACGTCGCTGTTTGTTGTTGAGTCAGACGTATATTTTTCTTGTTTTTTTTAATCGTTGCTTCCTTTTTGTTATAGAATAATAGACACCACCCCAAATGTGTCTACAAAAACTTCCTTTTTTTACGCCTCTTGACTGTACTTTGCGAAATGTGCTCGAATTTATATATTTTATTCAAAACAATTTTTTAAATGGGGCTAAAAATTAGACCACCACAATATATATATATATATATATATATATATATATATATATATTAAAGAGACCAATTAATCAGTCTCTTGTTGAGTAGCATTTGAATCAAAAACAAATTCTTTTCAAAAAAATTTCACTTGTATCATAATAATAATAATATTAACAATAATAATAAAAACAAACCAGACATATTATGTATATAATATATATATATATATATTCATCAATATATATTATATATATGTGTGTTTCCAAGGATACAAGTTTAAAAGAAAAAGAGTCAGAAATTATGGAATGTTATACAATTTATTAAAAGAATTTAGAGATATTGAAAATATAAAAAACAAAAAACAAAAAAAAAAAAAAAAAAAAACAAAAAACAAAAAAACAAGAAATACAAGAATGGATTTTTTTCAAAAGAAAATGAAATAAATCAATTTGTTCTGGATTTGTTGTTGTTTTCAAAAACTTACTCTCTAACTCTTTTCTATCTTTCTTTCTTTCTTTCTCTTTTCTCTCTCTCTCTCTCTCAATCATCAATTGGCATTCTTTCACTTTATTCAAAAGCATAGAGAAGCCTCATCTTTATGACAATAATTATTTATCCCCATTGATTATTAACTAATAATTTATAATAATTACTATTACAGATTTTTATGTATTATAGAGTTGATTTTTTGAAATACATTTTCTATTGAAATATTCTATCATTCCAACTATCTATACTAAAATAGGTTTCCATTTTTTTTTTTTGTTTTTGGATTATTTTCTTTGATTTCATCTCAATGGACTGTGATGTAATCAATTTGTGTTCCTCTCTTGATAAAATGTGGCCTCTCTTTAGGCACCATACTGAAACAGAGAATTCCGTTGATGATGGTGTGTGGTTTTCACATCGAAACAAGCAATTAGGAATACACCAAGGATTACTCACTTGATACAGTCGATGATCGGACAGACGGAGAGGCACAGTGTACATCCAGTGCAGTCCTCAGTGACCAATGGGATGTGTGTCTCGGCGTCAAACCGAATCGCTTGGTAGCCGCTGTCGTTACATGCCATATAGCATTTGCCACAATTGATGCACATATCCTAAAAACAACAAAAACAATAAAATATACCTCATAGGTAGGTTGCGTTCGAGATATGGAACGAAGCCAGAACGCGAGAACATCGAAACCCAACAAATAGATCTCCTCCATTCGAATCAACTTAGCGAATACAAAAACAAAAAATACCTCAAAATAAATAAATAAACGCAACACCCCCCCCCCCAAAAAAAAAAAAACCCTCGTATTAAACAGAAAGAGAATTTACTTATTGAATTCTCCGTGTTTTTCCAAAATTTGAACAAATTATATATATATATATATATATATATATATATATAAATAACATGAAACATAACCTATACTTTATTTATTTATTATTAAAATCATACCAAATACAAAAAAATGAAAAACACAGTATTCATTGTTTCTTGTTGAACATTGTTGTCATCTGTTTATTCTTATATTCAACAATATTATATATTAAAAATAAAAAACAAACCTTAATCAATTTCAAAAAAATAAACAAAAAAAAATCAAAAAAAAAATAAATAAATAAATAAAAATTAATAACTTCAAATAATCAAAACTTTTCAGTAATAAATAAACGAGATTTGGAGAATACGGCCTCAGAAAATTAAAAAAATAAAAAAATAATTTTAAACATTTGTTTTCTTTAATAAAATGTACAATATAGAAATCGAAACTTAATTATTATGATTAAATTATCAAAATTATGTAAAAAAAAAAATAAAAGTAGAATATACATTTTTTAAAATATATAACAATTTTCTTTTTTTAATATATGTATTTATTAATCGGAATTCAAAAATTAAAAACAAACAATCAAATAATTAGGTGGAGTAGAATTTGGGCCCTAAAAACAATATTCCACTCAGGGGTAATAGTTTACGTGGCCATAATTTGAAGGCCCTAAAAATAGTATCATTAAAAAAAAATTATATTAATTTAAAAAACAGAATCAATCAAATTTTTAAATAAATAAATTTTTTATGACTTTCAAGTATATGAAAACGTAAACTAACCTCAGTCCTATTTTGTTTCAATTGATTTTTCTTTCCACATTTATATAATAACTTTTATAATATTCATATAAAAATATATTTATTAATATTTGTATTTTTTAAGAAATCAGATTAGTTTTTACAGCTTATAATCAAAAATAATAATAATTATAATAAGAAAAAAATTTTTTTTATTTATATTTTAGGAATCTTTACTAAAATTAATTTAAAATAATTTAATAGTATTGTTGAATAATTGTTGAATTTTTATTATTAACATTCTTTTAAATATATATTGGTAAATATTAATAAAATAATGTGAATAGATATTAATTATGGCTATATTAAGTATATATTAATAAAATAATTAAAAAAAAAGAAAGAAATAATAAAATAAATAAATACATTTCATATCTATTTATCTATATATATATTTATAAAAAACAAGTCTATATATATATATATATATATATATATATATATATATATAGATAGATAGATAGTTAGATAGATATATATATATATATATACAAATTAATAAGAATTATAACATGAAACAATCAAAACAAATAATACGGGGGATATTTTAAGTGAGACAAGAATCAAATTTTAGAATTAATAGAAGAAAATAAAAATAAAAATAATTAAATAAAATTCGTATAATTTCAATAATAATATATGTATGCATATTTTAAAAAATGTTAAATTTTATATAATTATATTTAATATTATATTAATATTAAATAGAAGAGGTTTAGAAGAGAATAAATATCAAACATGTAACCAATAAAAAACCTGAAGGATAATATAACATAAAAATAGAACTAAAATGTTAGGATCATGTAAAATATTATTTAAAATTATTATCTAATTTAGAGTAATAGTAAATATAGTTTCTTACGTCATCAATAAGGGCCACCACTTGTTTTGTATTGTCTAGTTTCTTGTAGGGGCCAATCATTGGAAGAGATTGTCCGATAAGATCAGCAATTCGTGGTACTGTACCAATCGTTTTGGAAAGAGGACGAGAAGATGGAGGCGCCTTTTGGGGATCCAGCAGATCGGATTTCATGTGCATCTCATGCATTTGCAGTTCCCGTGATTTTTGATAATCCCCAAAGAATGGTAATTTCTAAACATTGGTATTGGATCATAAGATTTACAAACAAAGTGGTGTAATTAGATTAAACATTACTTAAATTTAATTTCCAATTTAGAACTACGTTAATTAAATAAATAATTGCATTTAATTATATATTTTTAATTTAATTTAGTATATTTTGAAAAATTAGTTATTAATACCTTTCCTGTATCATCTTTTAATGATATCACAGACTTTCCTTTTTGATGTTTGAATGTTGGTGGAGATTGTCCATCCCATTTTTCCAGATCCAAACTTTGTAAATATAACAGCGTTTTCAATCCAGTGATATAATCATCGATTACAGAAAAATCTTGATTTTGTACTGCGCTACATATCTAAAACAAAACAATATATTGAGTTATTTTTAATATATTTCCAATAATTTTCTAATGAAATAAATGAGAAAACATTTTTTTGTCTTATTTTTAACCTGGACTACACTCGCTCCACATCTTATAAACTGAAGTGCAACATCAGCGGAATCAATTCCTCCAATTCCGAGTATGGCAAGGTCTTTCACCTTGTTAGCGATATCAGAGACCGCTCTCAGACCCACCGGTCGAGTTGCATTCCCCGAGACACCTCCATAAGTAGTCCTCTTTTTCACCCCAATGCCAGGCCAAGGTTCCCCATTTCCTCGAATTCCCATCAATCCTGAAATTGTATTAATGGCTGCTACTCCCCAAGCCCCACCTAAAAATATATACAAAATTTGTACTAATCAAATAATTAATTTGATAATTCAATGATATCTCAAATAACTTATGAAACCTATATCTATTTTTAAAACAGCTTTTTTTGAATTAAATCATGGGAATAAACTGATAAATAAAACAAATAGGAAATATATTTAATCCATATTTCTTTATTATTTAATCAAGTACCTTCTTTAGCAGCTTGAGCGATATCTACTACATTTGTTATATTTGGAGTGATTTTTATAAAAAATGGAATCTTAACACTCTCTTTAACATAACCAGCAATTTCTCGAACAATATCTGGATGCTAAAAAATAAATATTATATTTATATTTGTCCTAAGTCTAACTAACTCAAGTTCTAAAAATACTTGTCCACAAGCCAGTCCCATGCCAGATTCACCCATACCATGAGGACATGACAAGTTCAATTCAAGAGCATCGGCTCCCGCAGCTTCGGCTTTAGATGACAACTCTATCCAATCTTGTCGATTATTAGTGCACATTATACTCGCAATTAATATCTGTAATAATAATATTCTTCTAAAAATATTGAAATATGGATTATTATTAAAATCATTTCCAAATGATAATACCTTTTTTGGAAAATCACGTTTTAATTCTTTGATACTCTCACACCAATACTTTTCTGTTTTTTCTGAAATGAGTTCAATATTTAAAAATGAACCTTGTTCAGGACCATAATGGTGTCTTGATGTTGTTCCTTTGATAATTCTTGGTGAGACATTGGTGACAAGATCCTAAAATAATATCATTGTTGATTTATATTAAAATAAACAATTTAGTGACTGTATACACTTCTTCCCTTTTTGAAATTCATTATATAGAATCACAGATAATTGCTATTAATTAAATACTCACTTTATCTAATCCGAAGGTCTTTGTTACGGCAAAAGACCATCCAGCTTCAAAGGCTCGTCTAATCATGGCACTGGAAGTTGTTGGAGGAGCAGATGCAAGGCCAAAAGGATTTTCAAAATGTAACCCACACATTTCTACACTAATATCAACATCATCAATTGCCGTATGGAATTTAGGAAGTTGTGGATGTGAAGAAACACTATTTCCAAAACTCTCCTGAAAAAAACACTCAATTAATAAAAAAAATGTAATTATAAGTAATGAAATCTGTACCTGAATGTATTTATGGATATGCCATGAAGCTGTCTTTCCGTCATTAACAGATTCCACAGTTGTTTCCGAATATCCAGCTAAATCTCCTCCACAAAATATACCGGGTTCACTTGTACTCATTGTTGTGTTATTAATAATTGGCAAACCATCTGAATTTAAATCGATTGGTTCAAGAGCTTTAATCACTAAAACAATAAAAAAATAAATAAAAATTTATAATGAAATATATATTTAGAGAACAATAAATTATTTAACGATTCATACCATTTTTATCACTAAGACCTGAACCGAAAGCTGAAATAATAAAATTTGTTTTAAGACGCACTGTCTGCTCTTCATCCTCAATCCATTTGCCATCTTCTTGTTCACAACGAACCAATACCAATCCAACGATTTTGTTCCCTTTTACGATTACCTTTCGAGGGGTTAGAAATGGAATAAATTCACATTTCTCTTCTTTAGCTAATTCTACCTGAAAATGTTAATTTATTTAGATACACAAAACAAATAAACTATATTTCATATTTACAAAACAAATACAAAATACATAGTACTTACTTCTTCCGGAACTGCTCTCATTTGTGAGAATCCCTTCCTGAATACAACAAAAACCTTTTTAGCTCCACATCTGATTGCAGAGGTGGCACAATCAAAGGCTGTATCTCCAGCACCCAATACAATGACAGTTCCATGAAGTGAAGGTAAAACCGACCGACAAGAGCACATTCCTGAAAATAATTCATCAATTAATATTGCATTTATGGAGAATAGTTTTGAAAAATATACACTGGAAAAATGGTAGAAAAAAAAGAGTTGATGATATTTATGAAACATCAATAATTATTGGATTATTAATTATCATCTCAAATTTTCTACTAAGGATTCTAAATTATTCATGTATAATTTATTAAGCAATTTGCTATATCTTATTTTTAAGTAATTTAAATTCTTTGAAGTAATGAATAAACATGTTTTATCTTATGATATTAAATATAATTTGCCAATAAATTAGTGAACCAGTTTTACCTGCTTTACTTCCTTTAGCAACTGCTGGCAGAAAACTTTTCGATGTATAAAATCCCATAGATATGTTGAGATTTTCAAAAATCGGATTTATTTTAGGTTCTGGTAATCCAATACCAAGGAAAATTGCTTTATAACCTTCTTTTTTTAAATTCTAGAAATTAATTTTTTTTTCTTTTTCAATTAATTTATTTAAATTTAGTTAAATATATAAAGATTAAATGTTTTACTTATATAGTATCATAATTCAATTACCTTAATTGTTATATCTTCTGTAGATAATTTACGATTAAGTTCAATTTTTACCCCTAAATCTTTAAGCATATCGATTTCAAAATTTATTACATCGTATGGTAATCGATATTGAGGAATTTCTGAAGTACTAAAACAATTTATTATTGTTTTATTTAAATAAAATATTATAATAATTTTTAAAATTTAATTTAGTAAAATTTTCAAGTTATTTGGGCAATATAAAAATTACCTCAAACCACCAATATAATTTTGTTTCTCAAATATTGTAATATCGGTGTAACCTAGTCGAGCTAAAAATGTTGCACATGAAATGGATGCTGGCCCACATCCTAAAAGGGCAATTGGAGTATCAGCATGTTTTGGTTTCAGTAAATTTCTTGTTTGTGGAATTTTCATTTTTTTAAAAATCTACTTCAACAAAGAAATGTGTGTATTTATTTATTTGGTTAAATAAAAGAAATTAAATGAATTACCTCTACTGCAAATTGTTGAAGACCACCAATATTAATCGGACCTTCTTCTGTAGCTTGTAGATTGCATCCACCCACACACAGATCGGATGTTGGACATACCATTCCACAGGTCAATCCCAGAGGATTATCTGAGAGGATTGCCTTGGCAGCCCCATAATAGTTCTTTAAAGAAAGCATTGAATTAAAATCTTATCCCCCAAAGAGAGGGAGTGGGGTGAAATGAAGGATTTGCAAACCTTATGCGAAATGCTTGTAATAAAGCTTTTGATGTCCAATTGTGTGGGACATGATTTTTGACATGGTGCGTCTGCACATTTTAGGCAACGCGCTGCTTCCCGTAAAGCGCCCCTTTCACTCAACGTTGTGTGTTTAATATCGTCAAAATTATTTTCCAAATCCGGGCATTTCTAATGAATCACATTCTAATTAATTTCATTTAATCAAAACAAAATAACAAATTATTCTATTTTAATAAATAAATTAATTAAATAAGTTTAATTCTAGTTTCATTAGTGACAAAATTTCTTTATATTATCCTTTTACAAGAACTAAAGAAGAGATTTCTCTTGTATATAACCTCTCTATATTATTTATATATATATATATATTTAAATAGCCATGTATATATAACAAAGTATCAATGTATTAAATTTATTATTTATTTATAAATTAACAAAAAAAATGTTATTTAAATGAATAAATTTGAATAATATTGTTGGATTTCATTTATATTCCAAAAAATAATTAAATAAATAAAATACCATCACACACATACATCACATTTTTTATCAGTATTTCGTTTCCATTTGAGTTTTTCCCTTTTAGTCTTCTCAGTAGGCACCAAATTACTAAAGGGTTTTATACGAGGGTTGAGGGTTAAAATGTTCTGAAAAGAAATCAAATAACTGAATTTATTTTGCTATAAAGAAGAATATTATATTATATTATTGTATAATATATTGCATTGAAAGAGATATTCTGATATATGAATATAGATATATTCCTTATAATTACTCTTTAAATAAACATTCATAATTAGTATAAAAAAGATTAATCTCCCAAAAGGGCTTGAAAAAATTAATTTTAAAATACAAAGACATATTTTTATTTGACTTTTTAATTTCATTTATGGTAAATGTATATAAATAAAAATAAATAAATAAATGTAATCTTAAAAGTATGATTCAATCAGTGGAAGTGTAGATGAATAGGATTTTTCACTGTTGCTATGGAAATTATAAATTTTTAAATGGAAGAGAGAAATTCGATTAAATAATCTTAATCAATTATTTTTAATAGATAAATGGAGTGGTCACACAATCACAGTTACCAAGTGACACACATCCAGATATTGAAAATAGATAAGAAAAAATCTGGAGTGTCTCCACTCGACTATTTCGCAATTTGAATTGGATTAATTAATACATATATTATATTTAAATTAAACTTAATTAATTAAATTATAAATTAAAATTAATAAATCATATTTATTAAACCAGTGCGTGTTTAGCTCTTTGTTGATGGCACCACGTCACATGCTGGCGCGTGATTGCCAGACAAAGTGTTAAAAAATTAATTCCGGTACTTTCAGGGATTCAATCAAGCTGAAATTCTATATATAGCAGTTTTATACAATTTTTAATCATGTGAAAAACTATCAAGGATATATCTTTATTTTTACGGTCAGTTTAGATAAAAAAAATCATAACGTGGTAGGTAATGGTCCTCTTCCAGTTGAGCCACATTTCTGAAAAGTTGAAAGAAAACTACGAATTTTGAGTAATGCCCGCATACCAAATTTCATGATTCTAGTTCACACCGTTTTTGCGTAATCTTGTCTACACACACACACACACACACACACACACATTTTTCTCAACCTCAGGGACCTTCAAAACGTATAACAACATAAAAATCTCGACATCGAAAATTTTCTCTCTCTGGCGAGATAGTAAATAATTATTGTTTAAATTGGTTAATTTTTTTTTTTTCATTCTACAATTGATTCATTATATTTATGTATATATTTTTATTACTGATAAACATTGTTATTTATTTATCTCCGTTTCCTTCTTTATAAATCATGAATCGAAGAAAAAATAACTGTCAATCCATCTCTCTCATCCATTAAAAAAAGAATGATGGATAGTCATTTATAATAGTTAAGTTGTCTATTTTCATAAATGGAAAAGAAAAAAATATAATAATAAAAATAAAAATGATTGTATACCTTTTATTCTTGTGTCACTAAGATTTAAACTTAAATCAACCGCCCTTAGGATATTTAGAGAGCTAAGATAAGAAAAATTGAAATTTTACATGAAAATAATAAAAGCAAACAATATCCATTTAAAAGCAGTTTTATATATTCATTGTTTCTTTAATTCTATTTTCTTTGCAATAATTCAAATCTAAATAATGGCAGTTTAAACGTAATTGAAATAAAATAGAAATATCTACGAATCTACCTTTGTGGCGGTATTGAACTTGAAAATTGTAGTAACTACACTCCTCCAACCATCTTATAATGTCTACCCACTTCATCCTATTGTTTCTCAAATAGTTTTCTTATAAATAAAATTTGTCCATTCATTCGTACATATCGATTTGTATGTTTGAAGATGCACAAAGGACATATCTAAATATATTTAATAATATTTAATTAAAGTAATTTTATATTAAATATATTTAATAAAATTTAATTAAAGTAATTTTATATTAATTGTTATTTCTTAGTTTATTTAAATAAATAGCAAATGGATGTTAGAAAAGAGTTTTGGTCTGTTAACCATTTCATCTTTAATTGACTACGATTATTATAAAAGAACATAAAAAATATTCGGAATTATACTCATTCAGGGACAATTGAATTACAGGGTTGACAGTTTTTTTATCAATGCGGACTGGGGAAAACAAATTTTGGCAAATTTATTTCGTCGGGGACGATGAAAGGAATTCATACACAGGTAGGTTTAATAAACCTATAATACGTGAAATTGGTGATGTCATCGTTGGGATATTGTATAAAAAAGATTCTATCATGTATGACTGAAAAAAGTAAACCGGTTGAGAAGGCGCACTATCATTGACCGTCAACAACGCCATCCTGGCGTTTACTTTTTACTATCTCGCCAGAAAAATATATAAATAAATATAATTAATCAATTGTACGGTGAAAAAAAAAATTTAACTAATTTAAACAATACTTTTTTAGTATCTCGCCAGAGAGAGAAAATTTTTGATGTCGAGATTTTGATGTTGTTATACGTTTTGAAGGTTCATGAGTCATTTTCACTAAGGTTGAGAAAAATTTCGCAAAAACGGTTTGAGCTAGAATCATGAAATTTGGTACATGGGCATTATTCAAAATTTGTAGTTTTCTATCAACTTATGAGAAATATGTAGCTCTACTGGAAGAGGGTCATTACCTAACACGTTTTGATTTTTTTTTATCTAAACTGACCGTAAAAATAAAGATATATGTTTGATAGTTTTTCATGATTAAAAATTGTATAAAACTGCTATATATATAATTTCAGCTTGATTGAATCGTTGAAAGTACCGGAATTAATTTTTTAACACGTTGTCTGGCAATAACGCGCCAACACGTGACGTGGTGCCATCAACAAAGAACCAAACACACGCTGGTTTAATAAATATGATTTATTAATTTTAATTTATAATTTAATTAATTAAATTTAATTTAAATATAATATATGTTATTTAATTCAATTCAAATTGCGAGATAGTCGAGTGGAGACACTCCAGCTAATTTTACTATACTCTAAAATCCCCTCTGCTATCGCAAAAATTGCCTTTTTGTTTTTATGCCTCAAGTTCACCTAGTCAATAAATTACATATGAAGAAAATGTCTATTCCTATCTACCTATCACTTTGGCTTAACAGAACTCAAAGTTCTTGTTGACAGGAACCACCTTTCTGCAAATTTCTATTCGTACCGGTTTTGTGATTAGAGAATATCATGATAATATATTCCTTTCTATTTCAAACTTTATTAAATCAGTTTTTAGTTAATGTGTACGTAAAAATAAATGCAAACTTGGTCACATGTCGGCAAAATAACCAAATGGACGCAACTATATTTACTGGCAGTGATCCATTAATCCTCAAATGCCCGAGGTAGTGTCTGATCTCTCATTATAAAATTGTTTTTCACATGGCCAATTGAATGTTGCATGCTCCAAAGTAAATTCAGTGGATTACGACAGGATAGTCGAATTGATTATGTGATATTAGTGCCCGCTTTTACGGCGCCGAAGAAATCGAATATATTGCCCCCCCCCCTCTATATTCGTAAAATATAATACACCCATAATGTCGCGCTTCAGATTTGAGGCACCGCACAAATTCCCGGTTTGCCGCCCTCTAGAACTGAGCCTGGTCGTATATAAACAAATCTTTAACAAATAATATTTGGTAAATTTTCCCTGCGTTTAATAAGGTTTATTTTAAGCTTCATAATAAAAATGGGAATGCAGTCCTTAGCCCGCTGCTTGAAATATGAATGATATGATTTTAATTTTGTTTATATAATCGTAGATAGGAGAGAGATGATAAATATAATAGTAGTGGATTGTAAGTAAACAGATTTATTTGAAATACAGTTTTTTTTTTAAAAAAGACCCACATATATAGAAAAGAAAATAAATATTAGAAAAATATTAATAAAACGGGAGATTACTTCTCGAAGAGAATTTATAAAAATATTTGATAGTGGATTCATAAAACAGAAAGTGAAACAGCAGTAAGAGATGCATAATTTGCTGTCATGTATAAATTAAACATAAAACAATTTTTTTCAAGATGTTAATTGTTTATCAAGAACGTATGATTTTTCAATAAAATAAAAATACATTATAGAGTATATAATATAATAATCTGTCGCTCTAGGGAACTTCTTGGCCGCCGCAACCAACTTTTCGCCATTCTTTCCTCACCCATTCTTGCCACACATATCCTTCCCATCGCAACCTTCTCGATTTTGTAATCCTAACTATGTCTGGAGATAATAATAATTATAATAATAATAATAGTATTTAATACTATATATATATATATATATATATATATATATATATATATTCTTTTTTAATAAAAATAAATTAATCCTATTCATTGGGGTTTCTTGTTCCATATTATAAAATAATAGATAAACAAAAGGTTAAACTATTATCATATTTTAAAAATCGTAAACAAAACAAAAAAATTAAAATATATATTTTAATATATCTATTAACATTATAAGAAGAAAGGGCCTGTAATCTTCGGAAAAATGTTGAACATTAGAAGAATCTTTATTCATTATTTTAATTCTCAATATCTCTCACCCTTCCTTGACGTCCTTTCCTTCTTTTAATAAAAATAATAAAAATTATTAGATATATTTAAAATATGGATATTAATTTAATGATTTCACTATTATTTACAAATAATAAAAGAATTACTATATGTTCTCCCTAAAATTTTTTTTTTCTTGTTTTAATTTATGAGTGGAGAGTGGGATATAAACCACAACTTTTAGTTTACTACTGTAATTTTCCATAACAAAAATTGTATTGTAATTTAATTGAGCAATTTAAAAATGATAAGATATCTTTTTTTATGATTTATCTCTTGAAATAATATATATATATTTATATATATATTTTTAATATAATATTATATATATGGTGAACAAATAATTTATGAAACTTAATAAATATTTAAAATTCATATTAATATTAAGTACCGGGACCCCGAGCCTCGGCTCGGTACTTAAGTTAAAAAAAATGATTCATTATTATTGGGTTTGGCTGGTAATATTAATACCTGAGATACCGAGCTGTCGCTCGAAAAAATGTTTAGACATTATTATAGACATTTTCATTCTGTAAATTAAATAATTTTATTTCATTTAAATAAATATCTATTTTTAAATAATTTTTCTCTCTACATTATTTATCTAATTCTGACAATATATTAAGATCACACCGGGACCCCGAGCCTCGGCTAGGTAATTAAGTTAAAAAAAAATAATTCATTATTATATTGGGTTTGGCTGGTAATATTAATACTTGAGACACCGAGCTGATATACAATTCTTTAATTATTTATTACAATTATTAAATGTTGCATCATTGCATGGAACTTGGGGTCCTCAATAATACATAAATATGTATACCGGGAGCCCGAGCCTCGGCTCGGTACTTAAGTTAAAAAAAATGATTCATTATTATTGGATTTGGCTGGTAATATAAATACCTGAGACACCGAGCTCGCTCTACCCTTTAAAAAATATTGATATACAATTCTTTAATTATTTATTACAATTATTAAATGTATTAAATAATATTTTATTGAAAAAATATTAAAAATTATAAAACTATCTAAAACTTAATTAATAAAAGAACAATGAATAAATAAATCACGAAAATAGATAAAAAAAAAATGCACGCGGCGAGTTTCGATCCTTCGAACTCGGGGAGTAAAAACAATTGTTCTTACCACTGGTCTATGATATTTTGATAATTACAAAGATATTTTTACCATCTTTCAAAGACATTTATTTGTTTTGTTGTTTTTTTTTGAGAGAGATTAATAAATATATATATATATATATATTTTATTAAAAATAAATATTTTTAATTTTATTTCGAAATTAAATAATGAATTTTAAAATATTTTAAATATAAAAAAATGTTAATACAATATCATTTAAAAAAAAAGCGGGAGTCAACCAACCGTATTTTATTTTGTTGTTATTTTTTTTGAGAGAGATTAATAAATATATATATATATATTTTATTAAAAATAAATATTTTTAATTTTATTTCGAAATTTATTTTATTTTAAAATATTTTAAATATAAAAAAAATATTAATACAATATCTTTTAAAAAAAGGCGGGAGTAAAATTGATGACGTCACACCCATATATAATTTTTAATTAAGAAATTAATAATGAAGCTGTAAGTTTCAAGAGATGTGATCAATAAAACTCAATTTTTCTTTATAAATACTATATCTAGTGTGAATTTGAAAAAAATCGTTAGAGCGGTTTTTGAGAACCAATGGTTATAGATATATAGATAGATATATACAATTTTAGCTAGCATAATAAGATAAGATATCTATCATGGATTTATTAGTCAACGGCTAATCAAAATACCATAATATATTGTACTTCAAGTATAAATATGTCAGCTGATATTATTTTTTCATTTTTTGACATTCATTTTTTTAATCTTCATGAAAATAAATAAATAAATAGGATAAACATTGAAAGATAAAATTAAAAAAAAAAGAATATAGAAAAAGATTTCAAGGAAACTTAAATAAATCACATACTTCAAAAGTAATAGTCAAGTATTTTAATGTTGGTAACCTTGACTAAAAGTACATATTTAACCGTATCAAATAGTTGATAAATTAAATATTAACAATAAACCTTCAATCGTAAATAAGGAAAACAAATGATCAATGAAATATGTAATTATTAATTAAAAAAATTATATATATATATATATATATATATATATATATATATATATATATCTTTCCTCTTCACTATTAAGTATAAATATCAAAATATTAATTTGAACAAAATAATGTCATTTCCAACATTGCCTCAAAGTGACATAAAAAATCAAAAAAATTTTAATAATAAATTATTTTAAAAATGATTTAATGAATTTATATATATATATCTAATGGTTAGCTATAAAAATAAAAAAATCCATCTTAAGGGAAGAATAACAAATTGAAGAGCTCAAATAAAACTTGAATATTTTTTTTTGTTATTTAATAAAATAAATTAACATTCAATTACAACTATTTTCTAAGATGATAATTTATATATATATATAAGTTAAATATATATATATATATATATATAAATCCATATTCTCTCTCTCTCTCTCAGAGATTTCATTAAAATTCAATATAAATTATTAAAGAGTAGAGGGGTAAGAGCTAAAAGTTTAACTTTACATGATTAAAAAATCATTTATTAGAGTGGGAGGCAGAGATAGAGAGAGAGAGAGAGTGAGTATATTTAATAAAATATTTTTATTTTATTTATTTATATCTATGAATCAAAAAAAAACTTCTTCAAAATATATTATTTCTTTTGATAAATTGATTGATAAAATTGTGAAAAATATCTCTTCGATTTGAAAAAGGGAAGGAAGGGGGGATTTGGGGATCCAAATATATATATATATATATATATATATATATTCATTATTTTCATAAGCATATTTTGTTTAGAGTAATTTCATGGTAATTTGGATAAAACTTTACCAGTGGGTTCCTTTTTTAATTCCAAATAAACTTTTCATATGCAATTTTTGCGGGTCGCTCCTATAGTTTACGAGATAAATAAAGATTTTTTAAGTTTGACAGATTAACTAACTGGTTATCAACGTCGAAATGTGCCATTAAGTAATGTTTTATTGACTAATTCACTAATTATTCACTTATTCACTAATTTTTGATTTTTATAAGTTAGGTTAGGATTTATATATCCAAACCGAACTTATAAAAACCCAGAAAATTAGTAGAGCGCTCTGCTGGCCAAATGAATAAAAATGTTAGCTAAATAGCATATCAATGGATTTATATGTAAATTTTAAAAAATTTTATCCCGAAAACTAGAAGCGATCTGCAAAAATTGCAAAAGAAAAGTTTATTTGGAATTAAAAAAGGAACCCACTGGTAAAGTTTGATCCAAATTCATGACATAAAGACTAATTTGAATAATTACCCATTTTATTTTTCAATCGAAGTAAGAAAAAAAATTTAAAAAAAAGAAAATGATAGATAAAAATAAAATAGATGAAAAATAATTTTTTGGCCACCCGGACATCGGATATTTTCCCAGTCGGCCGAATCAATTTTGGGAAAATCTATAATTTGTTTTGTTTTTTTTTATATTTTTCTAAACTATATAATAGCCAAAAAGAATAAAAGAAGATTAATTGATTGATTGATTCTGATGAGGGAGGGTAGGTGGGTAGGTTTGTGGGGGAAAACGTACCTCAATATCGGGACTCTCCCTGCTGAATTGGCCGCTCTTCAACATTTTGCCTTCTTAGGGGATGTCGGACTGAGAACTGCCAACTCGGCTTCAGGCCCCGTGCGGCGACAGTCGCCACTTCAGCTATCAGCACGTGTTCCTACCAATCCTTTTCTCCTTCCTCTTCCCCACCCGAGCTCTCTCCTACCACCACCTCTACCACAGCCTCCTACACCTCAAACAAACACCCAACCAACCAACCACCCCACCTATTCAACCCCAGCAACTCAATCACAACTTTCGATTTCAATATTCTAAATTAAGACCCCAAAACAAAAGTCTTTACAATTCGAAATACAAACATTTGCTAGGAATTTACAATATTCATTCGATATAACAAATTTTACCTTTCCATTGTGAAATACAATGAATACAAAATTAAAACTTCATCAAGAAATTCAAGTTTATATTTTCAAGAATTAAAATTTTCATATTTAATTCCCATTAAATTATTTAACTAAATATATATATATATATATATATATTGAAAGCTTATTTCCGAGTTATTTTCTTATGTGATTGTGTGAAATTCGGGTCTCGAGGTTTCGTTTGCTCACTAAAAGTCAATGTTGGCATTTTGGCTCTTGGTGACACAAACTAATCAGAATCCTAAAAATACACTCCTTAATATTCTCATGAAAAAGATGGTAAAAACTGGCACCGAAACGTCGTACCCAAATCTCACACAAACACATGAAAATAACCTAGAAATCATTTGTTATTATTATGAATGGATTTTTTGAGATAATAATAACTAGGATAAAATAACTATTATTTTTTTTTTTGTTTATGTAAAAATGAAAACTGGATTATATGATAAAATCTTAGCACCAATTTTTTATCAAATCAAGTAGAAGCTAATTTTCTTTTTTAATAACAAAATGAATATATATATATATATAACTTAGATATTAGAATACTGTGTATCTTTTAATTTACAACGATTATATAACTAAAATCTTTTTTCTGATAAGAATAAACTTAAAGATAATTTATATAAATATATATATATATATATAAATACTAGTAATAATCTTATTTATATTCTTTTATCATTAAAATTGAAATAACTGATAAAATCGAACTAAAATTAAGTAAATTTTTTTTTTCTCGTCGATGTAAAATAATTAATTTAATTATTTTCACTATATATAATATATATATATATATATATATATATATATATATATATATATATATATATATATTATGGTAGCCTTAATTGAAAAACTAGGAATTATAATATTTTCTCATGAGCTCGCATCTTGAAGGTCATCTGCTGGACACGAATTAGTATGATAATTTTTGTTTGAGAATTATTATGTCAAGAAAGCTGAAAAATGAAAAAAATTAATGATCAATAAAATGACAGAAAACAATTATAAGTAATTCAATTTATTTACATTACATTACAATATTATCACAATTCTATATCCTTGTTCTATCGCTAAATATTTTAGAAGGAAAGAAAATTAAAGAAAAAGAGAGATATATATGGCCAACGCCTCCATTTTTTTTAATTATTATTATTTATATATATTTTTAGAAGTTTTTTTTATTTAAAAAAAAAAAATTAAATTGTAAGAATAATAATAGTTTGTCCAGAACAAGATATTTTAATAAAATGATTTAATTCTAATTACATTTTTATTTAAATATAATATATATTAATATATATATATATATATATTATATTATAATATTTAGCCAAAAATTAATATTTACATAGTCAACATTATATATTTTTTATTTTGGTTTATTCAATTTTTTTTAAGGAATTTTCAAAAATTGAATATTATCATTTAAAAAAAGGTCCTTTTCGAAAGGTGAGAATTGCAATATTTTTGGCACAAGCGGAAAAATATGGTTGTTTTTTTTTTGTTTTATCTCGGTTTTTGGATTCCAACTTGTACCAAATCCAGGAGAATTTATATTAAATTTCACTTTTAATGTTTTTCTTATTTTTTATTTATTATAATTTTTTTTTGTTGGTATTATTTTTAATTATTTTATTTTTAATTAATTAATTTTTTGTTTTTTTTTTTATTTTTAATGAAACGGAAGACATTCTCATTTCAAAGAATCCTTTTCAATGGATTAATTATTTTCTTTATTATTAATAATTTTTATTATTTGTTGATTATTTTTTTTCCTCACTAATTTATAAAATCATTAACAACCGAATAAACGTTCTTAAAAATAAATTTATGGAATATTTAATATAAAAATATTTTTTTGTTCTTCAATTTTTTTTTTTTTCATTTTTGTTTATTAATAAATCCAAAAAGTGAAAACATGTTCAAATAAAAAAAAAATTGAAGATTGGAGAGAGAGAAAAAAAAAATAATTGTCCATAAAATTCATAAATAGAGAAGAAGAATATTGTGAAGAATGAAATTTTCATTAAATTTTATTTTATTTATTATTATTATTATTATTATTTTTGGCAAAAAAGGGTAGAATTCACAATGTTTTGTTTATATATATATATATTTTTTTTTTATTGGTTTTTATTTTTTTTTTAAGAAAATCTCCATTCAACCAACAATGGGAATTACTTGGCTCTTAAGGAATGTTAATCAATTCCAAAAAAATAAGTTAAAAATGGGAATGCTTTTGGAGTTTATTCTTGTCACACACTGTCATTGAATCAAAGGAATCATAATAAAAGAAATAATAAATCAATATATAAAATAAATTTAATGAAATAATTAAATTGCCATTAAAAATTATTAAATAAAATAATTATTTTGTTATAAACTGTAATTTCTTGAGGAAATCTTTATATGGATCATTTTTGTTTACTAAATCTCCTTTTTCTTCTTTTTTTCAATATAATTATTTTATTCCATAATTTTTATTGTCTAAGAATTTCATAGAAATAAGTTTTAATTAATTTATATATATATATATTATTATTTTAGAAGATTTATGTTTAGAAAATTAATTTGAAGTGAATTTTGGTACTTAAAAGTACTAGTGTCTCCATCTATCTATTCTACGCTTTATTTAGAACTAAAAAATAGAGTTAAATAATCAACCACACCAACCATTTTAAAGATAATTCAATAATTTAAAATTTAAAAAACAAATCTAATAAATCATTTAAAATGTATATATTATTCTTATAAATGTATATTAGAAAAAGAATAAATATTTAATAAAATTGATAAAAAAAAATTGGCTCAATTGAAAAAGAATGATTTCAATGAAATTATAGCTTTATCATCAATCATATTCTCCTTTTTTATCAGTAAAAGTTTTATCTATTTTTTTTTTTTTGTTTTTTTAAACTATAATTTCTTAAATAATCTTTCTTTTTTTACATTTTATAAAAGTTTTATAAGAAATCATTTATTTATTTTAATAATATCAAAATTAGTGTATTTATTCATTAAAGAATCAATTGACAGTGTGTGATTATCCCAAAAGGGCTTCCCGGGTCCAAATAGCTCTCTCTTCTCTAAAATGTGATCATGTTTTTATTTATTTATTTTTTTCTCCAATGAGATAGAATAACATCGAAGCAAATCATAAAAAGAGAGATGGAGAGGTTATGTAACTACACAATGAAATAAACTTAAAAATAAAATAATAACTGAACCATGGTCTTGTTTTAATAAATAGTTATTTCGAATTAGAAAAATAATGTCTTTTCATTGAATGAAGCGAATCATTAGATTGGATCATGACTCTTTTATGAAGTTGGACTGTTTTATTTGCTTCTTAGCAAAAAAGATCTGTTGATAAAAATTGACACATTAAAAAACACGAAACACTATTTATAAGATGATCAATTTCCCTTGAAGAAGAAATCAAAAATTATCAAATAAATCAATCAATATTTACAAATTTAATTAATATTTATTTTATTTTATATTCCTTTTCTTTCTATTTTTTTTTTTGTGTGTTTATACGTGTGAACGTGTATGTGTTGTGTTCCTTTCAATATATTTAAAAAAATACATCAAGAAAAAATAATTATCCATTGGGTGGATATTATTTTTAATGTTAAGCCTCAGCAATTAGTAGAAAATGGAACCAATTCTCCCTATCGGTACGACGTTTCGACTTTTTTTCCACAGTCATTATCAAGAACAAGTGAATGGGAAATTTAATTAAAAAAACAAATTGAAAAAGTTAGAATTTAAATATATAGTATACGATAATCGACTAAAAAGTAATAATTATGAAATAAATTTAATTAATTATTGATTTCATTTTGATAGTGACGTATCAAGAGATGGAAGGTATTAAAATCACGCAATGGCGCGTCAAAATGGACTTCAAGACAATCAAATTTTTTAGGAAAATTCCATTTAGCATGATGTGGTCGCCAAAAAAAGTTTCATACCACACTAAATTTTCAATAGAAAAGCATGATTATTGTTTTTCATTCTCACATTAATTCTTTAAGCTGAACATCATAAATTGTTTTTTATTTATATAAATACAACATTAATATATATATTTAAATTGAAAATTTAAATAAAATATAACAATAATTGTATTAATAATATATGTAGTTCATATGAGAATGAATGAATATATAAATATAGAAGTATATATTCAGAGATTTCAGATTTGGCCATTTTATCAAAAGAGAAAATAAAATAAATAAAAGAGGTTCATTGAACAGTAATTTACATATTTAATCAAGTAATTCATTTCTAAAAATTTTCTATTTCATCCTTTTCTTAAGAATATTATTCTTTTAAAATCAATAATAATGAGTATAGTCATTTTGTTCATGTTTTTTATCCAATCTGAAATCATAACAGAATGTCATATCTATTTAATTTTTGTTTTTCATGATATTGGCCTTAGTAAAGTATTTTAACACCTATTTTAATCATCGATTAATTAATTCTTTGATCAGGATATACTCACTAACCATATATATCCACTGTATTTCAAAAAATTATAATATATCAATTACAAAATAAGATTGCATTATTTTATAAATATGAATAAACATGTAAGTTTTAGACAATGAATATTATCATTACATGTAATTTAATATACCTTTATGAAATCGTGGGTTTAATTTTTGAAATCCTTGTTTAAAATGTTAATAAATTCTGGAAGCACTTTTTAGTGAACATCCTAAATCTATTATTGTTTAACCTTTATCAGTCCATAAATCCGATTTCACTTCCCTTCCATTAATTATATGGCTAATATATCCTATTAATGACAATTTGTGAAAATTTAGTCGAAACGTCAGTGATATATCTAACTGATCAAGTAATTGACAAACTATCATATCATAAGCAGTGAATAAAATAAAGAAATTAAATAAAAAAAATGGCGTGGGCTTGTTTTCCTCTCTCCTCCATTTTGTTATTCAAACCTATATAACCTCAATTTTTATCACGCAGAGTTTCTCAACTTTTTCCAAGTTTAAAAGAGCAACTAATCCTTCCAAATAATCCCAATCGATTCGCTGCATTTGTTATTTAAATTAAAATTTTTATTTTTTTCTGTTTACGACTATTTGCACATTTTTATATTATGAATAATTTATCATTTCTAATCAAGATTTTTTTTTTTCTCATTATATATTACTAAAATTTTACTTGAATTTAAATCTATGAATTTATATAAATTCTTTTTTTTTACATGCACATCCTTTGAAATACTAGAATTTAATTGAA